>JACATO010002198.1:0-600000 GCA_018389105.1 Nautilus pompilius | reverse complement strand
GGGATATAAAAATTCCTTATCAAATAAATAAGAAAGTACAAACGGTGCCGACTGGTTTGAAAATTATTTTTTTTAGCTTTTCGAACTTCTGACCTATAAAAATACGTTTATTGCATTAAACAATTTGAGCTTTAAAAGCATACTTTTTTTTTTTAAAAAAATTGTGTAAATATACATTAGTTTAATATTTGTAATATATGAATAATAGCTTTAACGATGTTTAACCTAACTTTTCCAACATGGAAAGTATAAGCGAATTGAAGATGTAACTATTTCAGCTAAATACACTACCTTAATTGGATGGTACTCTAACTTTGGGGTTTATTCTTTTTAATTCGCAAAACATTTACTTTCTTTTAATGATTATCCAATGTCTGGAGATTGTGATTTAGATATGGCTCGCAGCACGCAACGTATATCCACTTTTGAGATTATCTGCTCAAGTACCAAAAAAAAAGGGGAAAAGAAAAGTTATTTTCTTTAAAATATAATGCATTTATCTGTTTTCATGTCTACACTCATTTCATTGTTGTTAATAAGTAAATTATAATTACGATTGGTTATAAAAAGAATCAACGGCGAAAAAACGGTGTCCCATCGAGTTTCCAGGGATGAGGATAAATATATTTTTTTTCCCAAGTCATCTTTCGCCGATAAATCGCCGTCAGCAAACAAAATAATAGTAATAAGAATAAATGCCGGAGAACGGTAAAATTCATCAAGAAAATCTTCACCGCGGTACTTCTGACCACAGTACATTAGTTGTGCAACCAATTAAAATTACAAGAGCTTCCAGTCGCTCATTCTCCGAAATCATTGCAAGGGAGATGACCACCGCCGATGGCTACCGGAGTGCTTTCCCCCTGCCGATCTCGCCATTTCCCACCCCCAGCTGAACGCGACTAACTTACCTGGAAAGCGGCAGACAGACTGACAATGGTTCCTGCGAAACAGCGACTGACCGCCTGTCGCCGGCCGCCTCAGAAGAATCTGGGTTTCAGAGTTCCGTGCTTGGGGTTTCCATGACGACGACAGTGTCTGGCCGTCTTCCCAGCTTTCTCGGCCGACGTTTATGGCCGACAGGATATCGGGAAAACGTTTCGATTTCAATCGAAGATCCATCCTCCCTCCCTAACCTCTCCCCCCCGACCCCCCTTTTTTTCGTTCTGACATGCTTGGGGTGGGGAGAGAGAGAGACAAAAATGCATATGTTTTAAAAAAAAAATTCCTTTTTTGGGGTGGGGGTGTGCGTGTGTTCCGGAGCCTTTTTAGAATTAAAGGTAAGTCTTTACACCTGCCTTGCTGAGTATGAAAACGATGACGTCAGTGCGAAGTTTAGCCAGTTTTACTGGAAACAGTGCGACAGATGGACATAACAGACTTTCCTCATCTCCATCCTCCTTGTTTTGTGCGTAAAATATATATATATATATCTTTTTTGTTAAGTATGCTTTTAATTCTTTGGGGTGTCAGAGGTTGATGGGGGAGATAGAACGAACGCCTTAATACCTACATTTCTCCAGTTCCATTTAATGTATAAGAAAGGAAACAAACAAACAAAAGTTTTTCTCGAAGTACGTACGATGGAGATCAGTGCGGGGTTCCAGAATTCCAAGGGCGTGCCCGACCCCCCCCCTCCACCTCAAGCCAGCCAGCCAGCCAGCCAGCTAACATCCCCACATTACCTGGTCGGGGGGGTTGCGGAAGTATTAAAAAATATTTTAAGAATTGCATACCTGGGAACTTCGTCTGATTTTTACTTAAAAAAACATAATGGGTTAGTTAACCCTAGCAGGAAAACTGCTGGTTCCTAATTTTGGGATCTAGGAGCAGATTAGATGTACTTGAATAATTCTATGATTAAAAAAAAAAAAAAATGAAAAAGGCTGATAAAAGCAGTTGCTTGCAACAACGGTCGAAATTAATTCAAGAACGCCCCTGACAGGAAGACAGGGTTTTAGGGCACTTCCTAAAGTATAGGCAATCACCTTTATATGATACCATAGATTTATGCTTAAAAGCTGTCGTTGATGAAAGGAATAATAAATAAGAACTAATCGAGAGGACTTTAGATATTGTGTGTGTGCAACTTTTAAAATGAATCTTTTTGTCATTTCAGTTTTCCCTCAAAAGTATTAATAGTGGGTAAAATGTTACATTGATGTCAGATGCTTTCAACAGAAAGTGTTCAAAAGTAGAGCAAGTTTAAGTTCATCCAGATAGTAAATCATTCCTGGGTAACAAGACCTCGTGTGTGTGGAATGGTGGTACATCTTAACAGATTGCAGGCTTAATTCAGAAGAATGTATTAAAGAATGTTCTCATCTTGCTAAACCATGTTAGCTCTGCAGTCTTATTGTTGCAGTACTTTCTAATATACATTTAGATGGCAGTTTCACTGAACCCTGAATTCATTTTAAAAGTTTGTGTAAAATAAGAAAAAGATTTTGAGTTGTTTTTGCCTTAGTTTTTTTTGTTTGTTTTTTTTTCAGATTTTTAGTTATTTTGGATTATTTCTCTCTTGCCTATGATGTTCTGATGAGAAGAATGACAAAGATGGATCTAAGTCACATGACAACTTTCCATAACTGGCTGTTCAATGTAGGAGAACAATTTCTGAGTCTTAGTGAGGAGGAAAGAAACCAGTCACTTGACTACATTTTAGAACTCTGCGGTTCTTTCCAGCTGCTGCATCTCACCAAGGCACTCCCATTGCTATTGTACCGTGACTTCCTAAACCTGTTGCCATTGGAGCTCAGCACCTCCATCTTGAAACATTTGGATGCTGCATCACTACTGAACTGCTCACTGGTGAGCCGACACTGGTACAAGCTGATCAACACGTGCACTGAAGTCTGGCGCCTGCAGTGTCAGAAATTAGGTGTCAGACTTCCTCTGCTGTGTATCCAGGATGCTGGTTACTACAAGAAGTTATACTTGAGGACAGCAGCTGCTCAGCTTGGTCCCCTTAAAAGTGGAGAGGCCTTTAAGTGCTTAGTTCTTAGGGGTCACTCCAGCCGTGTGATGGCCGTTCATTACAGAAATGGCAAATTGGCAACAGGTAATTTTTAAGCTAATATCTACATGAAATGTGAATTTGTTTTGTTTTGTTGTTTTTTTTTCAAAATAACTTTTGATTTAAATTAATCCATTACCTACAGAAATCAAAAGGGCAAGACAATTACAGTAAAAGTCAATTTATTTGAATTACTTTGGACCTAACTGACTTTTGATAAATGGAAAATTCAGATGTCTGGACTCTCTCTCTTGGATAAGCTCATTTCTTCACACTTTGTTTTGGACAGTGTATGTCTTTCTGTTATCTATTACTTTTTTATTTGTTTCAATATCAGCATAAAACTTGAACAATTTATCTTTCTGCCATGCTCTACTTGGCAAATAATACCTTCCTTTTGTTGTATATTACGTGCAACCCACAGCACTAGCATCTTTGGAGGCAGCCATGGTTAAAAAATTTGCTGTTCTTAAACAGAGTGAATGCAAAAATTAAGGGCAGCAACAGCTTTGTATCAGCATGCTCTGGAACAAATGCATTAAGTGAATACAGCACCAGGGGCACCTCATGGTTGGGTGGCAGCTGTAAACAACTGAAGTGGTAATCCAAAAAAATGTTTGCAGCAGCGAAATATAAACATTCAAATGTTTGGATTTAAAACTGATTGGAAGTGTATAAGGTGGTCAAGACCCCTGGATCTTCTAATTGGTCACTGTACCAGATGGAACTGTGTTTACTGAGCTCTGGCTAAGCAGAGGAAGCCAGCTACTAGATGGTTCAAATGGTCTTTTGAATTAGTTGAATTAGATAATTGGATTTTTCAGATGCTTGATGTTTGGATAAATGGACTAACTGTATCAGCATTACCCTGGTTAACAAAGATTTTGTCTCTTAAGTAAAAGATGTAAAATTTATTTGTTGTAATATTGCATTAAATGAAATGTATTTGGCCTATACGCATCTTGTATGGTTTCCAAGATGCACTGTATGCTGCATAGCTTGTTTTATTCCATATCTTAATCTTGTCTGTCTTTGTTTTCAATCAGATTTAATTGTCAAAAGTAGTATTTTTGTTTGTATCAGCAATGGTGGCAAATTCACAATGAAGTCACAAAGAAAGACCATGTCTCCACTCATAAAGACTGCCTATAATTTTTATCAAAGTTGAAAAATTGGAAATCAGGACAAAATTTGTGCTGTGCCTATGTGTTGCATTTTGTGTGTGATGAATTTCAGATGGCGTGGAGAAAGCCTAAGGATCAAAGAAGCAACTCCTACTTTTGTCTCATGAAAATTGCTGGGTTCTCTTCTGACAAATATAGTATCCAATATGGTATGTGGCTCTGTTGTTAAGCCAGTTACTCATGATGAAGAATTGCTAAGTCAAACTCCATCAGAGACTCGGGAGGTATGACAAAGATATTCCAGCAGCTAAAGACAGACAGACTCAGCTTCAGATGACATTTATAAACTTTCAGAGATAGAAGACAGAATTCTGCACTTAATAAATTAACAAGAGCTGAATGATCTGGTTCATAATTTAACCTTGTCAGAACAGCAAGCTAAACTTTTTAGTTCAAGGTTACAATGGTAGAATCTCCAGGCACAAGGTACTAAAATTTCTCTATTTAGTATCTGCAGCATAGAATTGTCAGCCTACTTTGAAATGCAAGATTCTGTTTGTGTGTGCAGCTGTCAATGGCTTTATGCTTAAATTAGGTTATGATAATAACTCCAATGAAAGATGCTTGTTTATAGATTCTTCAAAGTTAAGTCTAAAGGAAGTTCTTTTGCATAATGGTAATAAGAAGCCTTTGATTCTGTTGGTATGAAAGAGACCTCATGAAGGTATGGCCATCCTTCTCGGTGCTATCAAGTATAGGAACCATTACTAGAACATTTGTAGCAGTTTGAAAGTCATAAGTTCCTTCTTGGTTTGCAATCAGGCTTTGCAAAATATTGCTGCTCTTTTGCCCCTAGAATAGCTGCACAACTGAACAGACCTATTTGGTGAGGCAATGGCCTCAGAGAGAAGAATGCACACTCTTGGAAGGAGTAATGTTAAGTGTTCTCCATTAGTTAATCCGAATATTTTTTTTTGCCACTTTATATATCAAACTGAGTTTAAAGAAAAGCTTCGTCAGGGCTTTAGACAGAGGAGGAAAAGGGTTCCAACTGAATCAAGGCTAAGTCTTTGAAAATCAGCGGTGCCGGGCTGAAAGAAAGGATTTATGTTGAGCCACAGATTTGAGAAATTGGAAATGATCTGACCTTTATCAAGTTGTCTTGTGGAGAATTAGCTGCTTGGCAGTCATGCAGGGCAGTTGCAAGAGGATTCTTTGAAAACACTAAGGGCAGAGGATCATGAGACATTGGTGCTAATGTTTCTGAATGACTACGAAAACATGGCTTGCCGAATGTTGCTAAAGATCTGTTACTTACACAATCTTAGACTTTTTACCTGAGAATCTGGGTACTGTCAGAAATGATTATGGAGAAAACTCCCATCAGGATATTTCTGTAATGGAACAAAGGTATCAGGACAGATGGGATCCAGAAATGATGATGGGAGGCTAAGCACACAAGTTTTCCCTAAAAATAACTTTTTGGCATTTATGTTGTTATAGATACAGTATTGTGCAAAATAATGTGAACAGGAAAAAAAAAATTTTTAATAAAGAGCATATATTTCGAAGACTGGAACGAAACTTTAATATTTGATATAACCACCTTTAGCTCTAATAATGTCTTGAATACAACTCGGCATGGAATGCACCAACTTTTCAGATTTTTAAAATTTCTTTGTGAATCCAGACTTGGATGGTAGACTGATACATTTTTCTTTAGTTGTATAATCCAGTCTTACATGTTGTCCATAAATTTTTTATTTGGTTTAGATCTGCTGAGCTTCCTAGCCCATTTAAATAGTTGATATTGTTTATCCTGAAGTACTTCTTAATGTATTTTGATATATGACAGGGAACCAGATCTTGTTTTAAAACTGCATTTAGGGATATCTTCAGTAGTTCTGGTTTGACACGGCATTCTAGAACCTCAGTATACTTCTTACTATTCATAAAGCCTTGCATAGGCACCAATGAACCAGCTCCTTGTGCAGGAAAAAACAACCAGAACATTTTGTTTTGCAGATGTTTCAGTCTGATTATAGTAAGAACTAGTCATTGGTTCATCAGGTGAACGGTGTACAAATCGACATTGTTGACCTTGAACAAGAAAATGACTCTCATCTGAAAATATCACATGGCCAACAGCATATTTCTGGGCCCTATGCATGATGTTTTTTCTTCATTTTTTTAATTAACAATTGTTTTTTCATAGGTTTCTTGGCATGACACCCCACCTCAAGCAGTCACTGACTTACAGCAGGGTGGTTCAATTTTCTTAAATGCTAAGTTTTCTCAATGTATAGCATATAAAATTAGTAGTTTTCTACATCATATTACACCATAAAATGACCTATTAATGAATCAAAGTGGCTGTTTTACAACAAGTTTAGCAGGTCACAATGCTGGGCCTACTGCAGCAAGACAGTTTGTGTTGTGTGCCATGCATAACATTGTTATGCAAAATTTCAAATGTATTTGCCTCAAACATTTTCGCTGTGAATCCAGCTTATATTCATTGATGTTATTTATAACTAAATTCTATAAAATAAGAGAGAAATCATGATTTTACAAGAATTGCTTTATTCTAATAATAATTATTAATGAGAAAACTGGTCAAGATTTTTCCTTCGCCATTGACTCAAAATCAGTACACTGCAGTTTTCCATTGTCATAAATGCTGAGAAATTTTTCCTTCCAATCTGAATTAAACATGTTTTTGTCAGTGCTCATTCCTAAGGTCAAAATTACAAGTCCTTCAATTAACCAGATATGGTTTGGTAAGTACTGAGTGTAAAACTAAAATCTCAATATGATACCTCTCAGTAAACAAGTAGAGATTGTTTCGTTTAAATGGCAATTTCCTGATAAACTTTCATACTGTTTCATTATAAAGTCTCTCAGGGATTTTCATGTAAAACCAATGATCATTTAGGGATTTCATATCATAAACTCCTTCCAATTTTTTAAAATTTCATCATGGCCTGCAAAAAAAAAGCATCATCATCGGGCATGTAGTTGGACCAGTCTGGCTGGCTTACATCTGACGATAATACCTGGATATCTGCTTCTGCTAATTCCTGGTTAAGCATGTCACTAGCTTTTTTCTGGAAATTATTTGCTCATTTGTATTGATTTTGCATCATCTCTAAGTGATGCTTTCTGTTTTCTTCCACATTTGCCTTTCCTTGATGGGGATATTAAGCCTGTAGTTTGTTTCTTCTTAATAATCTTATTGACCACTTATGCATTAACTTTGACTTCATTGTCAGTTTCTCTTTGTTTGAGAGATGTGTGTTCATTCAGGTGATTATTTTAGTTCTTGGTGTAATGGCCATAGTAAACTCCTAAACACAAAAAAGAACAGATATCCCACATCTGACTCTGATAACTGACAAGAATATAACAACTTAGGCATAAACTGAACTACAAGCCCAAATCCAAAGATGATCCATTGATTCAGTGTATCATAAATAATTGATTTAAAAAATAGAATATTTAAGAAATTTTCATTGGTTTTCAAAATATTTTTGTTTCATGTTCACATTTATTTGCACAATACTGTATTTGATATGTATACAATATTTATATATGTTTACACATTCATAAATATATAGAAATTTGATATGCTTCTCATGTTTCCTGTTTTTATACTTCCTATTGAGAAAAATTCAGTTATCATAGGAAATATTTTAATTTCTCAAAAACTATACTTGCTATACAACAATGGACACTTTCGCTGCAATCAGCTTGGTCAATTTTACAATAAAAAGTTAAAAATGGTTATATAGCATTACTTGTATTACAGTTCTGTTTTCTTTTTAAATATTGTGATCTTTTTTTTTTTAATAGCAATGTATCATTAGTTTGGAAAAACACTCTGTTAAGTGACCTGGGTGTAGATAGCTCCTGCTTATTACAATTCTTGATTTTAATCTCTGAGATAATTGTTAAAAACTGACAGGCATCTTCAGCATTGCTTCAGTGTGGGACACAGTTTTCTCATAATGTACTTCTGCCCTGACCATCAAACTATGGCAGTTCATTGTTTGTTTTTGTGGGTTAGCTGAAGAGAATATTTCTATAGTAATTGCATCTGTTTCAAAAATACATATCAGTTGTTATAGTTGTGCAAGACTACAGTTGCATGGCACGTATCTTGATGCTTTTACTTTTTTTTTTTTTTTTTGAACTCTCACTTCAAAAGCACAAGATGGTGGTCTCCAAAAAAAGGGTATGAAAAATATTTAATTATTTGTTTTCTAATTCAGGCTCTGATGACCACACGGTGAAAATATGGGACAATGAGACAGGCCAGTGTTTACATGTGATACGAACTCATACAGTGTGCGATTTGAAGTTTGATGACAATTATATTTACACAGCATCTTTTGATAGCACAGCTGCATGCTGGGATATCAATGGTGAAGTCAGTCAACGATTTATTGGTCACATATCAGCTGTGTTTAGTATTGATGTCTGTCCAGAAATGTCTCTTCTAGTCACAGGTTCTGCAGACTTAACAGTAAAACTGTGGGCTCTTGGGTCTGGACATTTGCTGACATCTCTTTCAGGTTACCATGGTGATTGGATCATTAAGGTGAAATTATTATTTTATGAAAATGAGTCGCGATATACTGTGGTAAGTACTGACAAACGCAGCTGTTGCATTTGGAGACTTACAACAGAACATGAAGTTGACAATATTCAGTTGGTTCGCCATTCAGACTTCCAAATTATTCCACACTTGCTATTTGAAGACAAAATCATGCGGATATGTTTTTTGGCAGATGACGCTAAAGAGGGATTTATTGCGTCTTATGTGCTTCATCCTGAATTGACATTTCTTGGAAGGATATCTTTGCCACAGAATGTTTTCCCTGTGCGTTTTCTGCTTGGTGTGGGCGACAAGTTTGCTGTGGTAACAAGCAGTGGGCATGACAGTGATGGACTGTCCATCTTTAGCCTTGAACTTCAGGAGGTCATTGCCACTCAGCCACTTCCAGCTATACGGTTAGTATGTCACTTAACTCTCTCTTTTCTGCTTCTCAAGTTTTTCAGTTTGATCTAGTCTGCATTTTGAGAATTGAGCTTTTGAATTGCCTCTCCAGACTTTCTTCTCTTGTCAGCCTGGTTCTACAGGTAAATAATGTTACATGTCTCTCTCTTGGGCATGTAAAGGATGGAGTCTTCATAACAAACAAGATTTTTCTTGAAACCTTAGTTTTAATTATCTTATTACAGATCATATACAACATGATTATTATACAAAAAAATCTAAACTAATGCATTCTTCCTCAGAAAAAATGTTTAAAATTTTGATAATATCAAAGGCCTGTTGGCTAAACCAAGTAACAATGGCTATGGCTAAGATTATGCATGTTAAAAATCATTCTAGTAAAATAGATTGGAAAAAATTAAAAGATGTCTCTATTGGAAGCTGAAAGTCAGTTACTGTATCTTTTGTGTCACAACCTAACATTTCTGAGTGATATTTTATTAGCCTTACTAATACTGGTAGGAAACATTTACCACTCACTACTACTAAGAAAGCCTTTATTTGCTCACAGGTTAATTTTAATAATATAGAATAAATTTAGCTGATACCATTGATTTATCTGTTATAGGTTTGATAGTTAAGATTTGTGTTCTTTCTTCTCAGATCATTAAGTTCCTCCTAATTTTCATAATTTTTTTTCCCTTTTTCAGACCATTTACAAAAGACTTTATCAATACAGTAATAACATTTTTAGACTTTTTTTTTCAAATTTTAATTTAAACATAGATTAGATTTCCCAGTGTTTAAAATTAAATTATATTTATTTACTTAATAAGCTTGAAGATACTTCAGTATACAATGTAATACTGATACCCACCCCTGCATTTGTAATGATTTGTGAATCGCAATTTCTAAAATCTCATTGGTTCCTTGAAATCTTGTGACGCCATTAACTGGGATTGTTCTAGTTTTAGACTTTTACTTTCAGACCTACCACTGGTGGGACATCGGTGACCTTTGGTCCTTCAGAATGGCTGGATGGTTTCACTGAGAGAGACCCTTCAGGGCTTATATTAGCTGCATGTCGAAAAGACAACACCATTTATGTCCTGCAGTGGAAGAGCCCCGACAGTTTCTTCCATAAGCAGTCGAGTAACGAACAGCCTAATTACTGGAATGTCGATCAGGGTTGAAGAGTTAATGGATGTGTACGGGGGAACAGCCGAGGTAAACGAGGCGCTGTGACAGATTAATTAGTCTTTCACTACTGTGCTAGTATTGATGCTTAATGCTTTTTTAAACTTATTTCTCTATTAAAATTGTTGTTGACCCAAAAAGTTTGATCCAGATTGGTGCTATTGCTCTCATTCTGCAATAGCACAGATAGAATTCTAAAATAAAGACAACAGAAGATTATTAGACTTTAAGACACGGTACTGACAGAAAGCCTTGTAGCCTAAGTAAATCTATCTGCTGAACTAGTATCAAATCCTGACAGGTAGACATGTTTTTTTTACTATATTAACAGCATAGTTGCTAAATAATGCATTCAACTTGCTGCAAACAAACAAAACATTTTTCTTTTAACTTAGATAATAAAGAAGAAGACTATTTTTGTTTGGAAGCTGTCAGAGTTTCAGAGCTTTCTCCTTTGAAAGTTACTGAATCTCTATTATTATACCGTTGGTGGCTAATTGTAACGTTTTACTTTTTGTTGTTTGATTGTGCTGTTGCCAAAGCAACAAGTGGCAGAAGACTTATTATATATATATAAGCTGTATTAATTATATTGTAGCAGAGTTTTTTTGCACTAAACAAACATGCCTTTTATTTATTAGTACAAATATTAAGTTTGTCTTTATCAGAAAATTATGTAGTATCTACATCTTGAATTCTGCTACATATTTCATTTTAATTTCTTTGAAAAATATCTAACTTGACTGAATAGTGATTTTTTTCTTATCTTTTTCAGAACTAAATAGATTGATATTTGTAGATTTGAGATGCTTAACTGTTGTGATAGCATTTCTAGTCTCTCTCGTTATTTCTAAGTTAGATTTGCATTCTTTGAAAATCTCTAAAATATAGGATCAATATACCTGCTATTTCTTCTTGGTTATTGTCAGCAGCAGCAGGTGACAAGAAATACAAAACAATGCCATCCTCTAGATGTTGATCTGAATGTTATGACATAGCAAACAAAACTGCTTGGAAATTTACTTGGCTATAGCAGTTTAGAGTGTGGAATCATGGGAAAGGGAGAAAAAATCATAGAAACTTCAGCAATTAGCAATGTAACTTCCAGAACTTAAGACTAAACTGTAATATATAAATTTGTAGTCCATGTGGAACTTCCACATGGTCTTAAATCCAGAAAACAGTCTAGTCGCAGTTGTTTTTTGTTTTGTTTTAAGCATTTCTTCTGTTTTGGGGTTGAATGATTGTAAAACATGGCGTCATTGTACGCTCAAGGACACAACTGAAGCTACTGTTGGGTAAGTTGCCATCAGATATATTAATGAACTTGTTCATACTTCTTTCACTCAGTTGTTTGTCAAATCCATCTCCTGTTTACTTTGTATGATGCTGTGTTGTTGTTTTTTTGTTTTTACATTACCTGAGACTTATTAAGAATGTGCAATTTAAAATTGTTTTCTTTTATTTTTTTAACCTTCCTGTGATTTGTGAAAACATTTGACAACCAAGAATGCTGTACATCGCATTATGAAAAATATAAATTATGTGACAGCAATTTGAGTGCATAATCTTCTTTTTATCTGTTCTTCGGATTAGTCAGCCATTTTTATATATTAACAAATTGGTTGTTAAAAAAAACCTTAAAATTTTTTTTTAGTAGATTGGATATAAGATTATTCTTCTGTTACTGCAATTGCTAACAAAGAGGAAAATTTAAAACATATCCCATGTTAGTAACATTCCTATTAGTATTGTTTTGTAGAGATATATATATATATGTAAAAGTATGCTATTCACTGATTTGTAGTAAGCCAAATCCTTCTTCCCCCACCCGCATCTTTTCTGTAGCAGTTAAATATACCTTTGAAGGGATTTAATTTTTTGATATTTTGTTTATTATTGGAGGCTGGAACGGAAGTTTTGGCCTTAAATAACTTACACAAAGAGAGTCTGGAAATGTACTAATCTTCACACCTTTTTAACTGAATACATTGTCCAACAGACATTATAGGCTTCAAATTGAATCGCTTGGTTGAAAGGGAGTTGTGATATAGATTCACTCTATTAAAAATCCAGTATATGTATATTTTTGTAATATCCTGTGAAGGGACATCATTGTCATATGTATCAATATTACAGGTATCTTAATTGAGACTGCATTTGTAAAGCACAAAAAAAAAAGCAGATTTTTTTTAAGTACATATGCTGCTGCATGCCGTTTCTCATTAATGACAGGTGTATGCAGTTAATTTTAAAATATTTTTTTATGCCTAAAAATAAAAGTTTTTGTCTTATTTCCATCCAGATTTTCAACCTTTATGACAATGTTACCAGGTGGAGCTATCCTGATAATTTCTATATATTTTTTTTTTTTTCATTTTATTAAAGTGAATGGATGGCCAGTGGTCTAATGTTTACCTGACTGGACTGCTAAGGTGTCAGGGGCCTAAATAAAATCCTGGTTTCCTTTTTCACCAGCTGGATGTTTGGGTGTTCTCTGGGCATTCCAGTTTCCTCCCACATCTTAAAAGTAGAGATTTTCCGGGCACTCTTGATGGTTCCATAAATTAGCTCTTAACTAGCTTCTACCTTGACCACTGCTCAAGTTTCTGACCATACCCAGGTATGTAACTTGTTTGCTCACCAAGGCAGATACTCCCCACCTTGATAGGGGTCTGCAAGGCAAGAAAAACAAGTGAATTACCTTCAGTAATAGTGATGAGAATGGAAGATTATTGGCGAAAAAGTAGAGGGATAGTTCCAGTCACCCCATTAGTTACTACTAATAAGGTTATGGGAAATACCTGAATTATTCTCCTTCATTTTTAGTGCTGAAAACAGCTTAATTAAACACTTCAGTATTACATTCACAGTAAAATGATTATTAAATAATAAAATATTTTTTAAAAGTTTCAAAACATGAATTACTTCAGTATTTAAATTTGTGGCTGGTTAATTTGGAATTAACTGTGGATGTGTTAGCTGTTGTTTACCGCGAATATTGTCATCTTTCCAAAGTTGAACTTAAAAGCAGATTAAGTGTTTTTTGACAATCGTGGCAATACTTAAATTATGATGATCCAAAGATCCTATTTGTTTGTTTGTTGACAGAGCTATCTTATGTTGGAGTTTATTATTGTTTTTTTTTTTTTTGTTGTAAAAGTTGTTTACTTACACTTTACTTTGTCAGTTTCATTTATATTGGAATGACCAGTTCTGGAAAGGAAGTGACTATGCAGAGACATTTTGTTATACTTCTACTCATTTGTTGAAGCTTCTGCTTCGTTTTACATATTTTGAGTATTTCTTTTAAAGATTTCCCCAACTTGAACATTTACATTATAAAATTAAATCATACAGAGTCACTAGTAGCCAGAAAATCACTATTCTATTATGTACAGAAGAGGAGAAGAGTTGGATTGGTAGGACAGGTATAATGACATCTTAATGACTATTAATTAAGTATCAACGGTACTAGTGAAGAGAACTCATTCAAACACTCAGATCACATGAAAAACGCAGAGGCGTGTCATATATGGAAGTGTTTTCAAGGTTCTAACAATCCAGTCTTCTGACCACTTCATCTTAAACCAATTTTTAACACGGTCCCGCCAGACAGGTCCAACTAGCAGCACTTTCCTTACAATCAAAACACAATATGCACATGACTGGCTGAATCAAAATGCTACAGAAAAAGTATTTATGCAAACCAAAAATTCAGCAAATGTTTTTTTTTTTTCTTCCCTTTGTAATCAAGATAGTCGTTTGCTATAGGATAAAATTGGTTCATTTATTATATGTGCAAGATGGGTCTGTATATTGGATAAAATTTATTAAACTAATTTGAATATTTTTGTGATATCTGTACTAGCTTGTCTTTCCTTAAATAAATAGTGTATTGTCAGTATTGAATTGGCCTGTGTATAACTAATCCATCTAGATTATTCTCTACCCTACTTTAGCCATTACATTACAATACATTAAATTTCCCAAATTACAAAATACGATAGGACACACCATCTAATTAGAATTACTAGGGATGTTCACATTTAACCAGCAAGGTACCGTTATGGCAATGTTATTTCAACCAGGTTTCTTTTGAATACCCTTAGTACTTACTTATATTTTTATTAAAGGATTACTTGTGATCTAAAAACTTTGAGTCAAGGAAGCAATCCTTTTAAAGTTTAAGGTACCCTGATATTGAATGAATATGTATCTAGTCATGTGTATTGACTCTAGTTGATTCATGATGAATTGCACAATATTTATTATAGTCATTGTCAAGTCAATTTAAAAAAAAAAAGCTTTCCTTTATTTTAAATGAGCAAGCAAAATTATTTTTAAAAGCAGCTTTAAAGACATCTTGGGTATCAAACCTCATCTGGCCTTTCATTTTATCAAAGACAGGTTTCAAAATGTTTTTAATATTGGCAAGGAGCATGGATAATCCTAATAAATTTCATTTAGACAGCAAACTTTGTACAATTTGATATTGCATAGATTTTTAGTACTTTTTTTAAAAAATTGTATATGTATGTAGTTAGGCTTTTTTAAAAAAAACCTTCAGCTACTGCATCAAGTTGTTGTGGAAATGTTTTGGTTTACAAAAACTTGATGCTTAATATCAAAGAAAGAATGCTTTAAATAAAATCAGTAGCAACTAGTACACCTATTGCTACAGAAAAAACCTAAGACTGGTTATATTCTTTCCTGCAAGGTATAGTGCCTTGTAGTGTTTGTTTCTAATTAACCAGCTTTACTACAGGTATCCCTCGATTTATGAATTTTTTCTATAATGAAAAAGACTATCTAAATCAGTAGAAAATTCTTGCCCGCTGCAAAATAGTTTTTCACTATTATGAAAATCAAATAAATACAAAGCTGGTTTCCTCATTAAAACACAAACAAGATGTGCAAGCACCCTGTCGTAATTTGCCGTTGCTGTTGAGAAGTGTTTCTTCATTTTTTTTTTATCTTTCACAATTTATTTTTCTCTCAAGTTGTCCAACAAGAGACCCTCTTCAAGTTCAAATGTGGCAGAATTGCTATTATTTCATGCCAAGAATCTTAAGGACCCGCTAGAGCTCAATCAAGAAAGGGATACCATAGAAGGCAGCAACGCAGTTGACTATGAAAAGACTTTCAGAGGCATTCAGCCACGTCAAACAAGCCATGCCCATCTTCCTCAAGGATGGAGATCCAGATTCGGAGTGTAGTATTAAGTGTAGTCACATAACAGAAGATGCCATATGCCTGTTATAAGGAACTATTTCAGGAGAAGAAAAAGAGACCTATCCAGATGTCTCTTGATGCATTCTTCAAACCTCAACCTTCAGCCAGTAAGAAAATGACAGATCCTTTCAATAAATTTATTAATGTAAATTTTGTTTTTGTTAGTGTTACTTGTAGCAGTATTTTTCATGCTTAATGCTGAAAGAAAATACCTTAGAGTGCCAAAAATTTGGGGTAAGGAACACTTTCCTCACTTATTACATTAAGAATAATGGAAAAAGCCATTTTTGATTTATGAATTATCAGTTTATGAAACATTTTTCAGAAATGCATCTCTTTCGTAAATTGAGGGGTAACTGTATTCGTATATTAACATACATTCATCAGCATATGCAAATGTCACTCATTAACTGTGCAGGTATTTTGAATACCATTTGTTTTTATCTTTTCTGCAAGTAATATTTGTTACTTTTAATTATATAATGGAATTAGTCACAAAATAACTTAAAAATAAGGGGTGGATGTTAAGAGAAACTGTACTCATAATAGATCTATATATGTTGAAAGTGAGCAAGAAGATTACATAATTGCAGCTTTGTTTTTTGGTCTTTTCAGGTTAAATTAGTGTCCTTAACATGGATTACTGTGGTTTTTGTATCCTTCTGCATGATTGCTAAATTGTTCAATATCTCTGTTATTAAAAAAAGAAAAAAACAATCCTTACTGGTAGCTTTCAGTTTGGAAAAAGATAAATAGGTGCAATAATTTAAAATGTTTGTGTGTCTCAATTTTGCTAGACACAGCTGAAAGATGACCTCTGATAAACTGTATTTTAAGAGCCTAGCTTCAACTAGGCATATACTTTGGATATCTTGCATTCCACCACTACAATAACCTGACTAGAAAAAGCAGTGTGTCCATGTAAAATTGCTTTCCTGTTGATAGAAATTATCTTTTTGCTTGTTTCACATATACATTTATGCTGCATCAGCAGCACTCTTGCCAATGACTTCACTTATCAAAAGTAAAGTAAATTAAATCAGATAAAATTGTTTTTTTCAAATAACAGTATTATTACCAACTTGAAGATCTTTAAAGTCCGCAATTATCCTTATTTTTAAATTAAAGTGTACAACAACATCTGACCATTGCTTTGTGTTCAGTAATGAGTTTTTTTTCCTAATTCATTTGGCCAAACAAAACATTAATATTTAAGCTTTGAACCTCATATAACATTATAGATATCAACACATGAAACTTACTTTATTTTAATGACACACTTTAAAACCAGATTTTTTTTTTTAAATTTCTGTTGCATATACAATGTCTACATTAGATGCAAAACAATGGTATATTTTTCATCTTTGTGAATGAATATTGATACTTGCAAAGCAAAAACAATGCTATTTGTTTCAATTGATTGTTTTCTTCAGACTTTTCACCATTTTTCTATGATGAATCAAAAATATAATTTTAGGAAAATAAAGAATATGGCATGCAAAAGTGAGTTGTGATCTTTTACTGGCAGTGTAATATCGTTTTTCTGGGTTATCCTTAAATGATATGAATAAATGAACAATAGGAGAGGGGACAAGGTTGAAAGATGTAGTGGAAGCATGCAAGAAACTGAAAGTGAACTAACTGGCCATGTAGCAAGGATGCCACATGATAGATGAACAAAACAAATTTTGCATAGATTCCCAGAGTGTAAAAGAAACTGCAGCAGAGAAGAGATGACAGAACAACACATCTCAACACTTGGGCATAATGTGGGAAAGAGATGCTTTAGGTGAAGTTGCGGAAGTGTCCAAAAGAGTTGGGAGGAAACTATTTAGTATATTGAAATTCAGCCCCCTCTTGAATATTGTATGCTAAAATGATGTACAAGAAATCTGCATGCATTTATGCTAGTTTTTAGCTGACCCTAAAATGTAGCCTTTCCCTTTTCCTCTGTGTTGTTTCTTTTTGGTGGAACTCTAACAATCCTACTTTTAAGGAAGCAGCATATGGAATCTGAAAGAAAATCTTGTTTGTTGCTAATTAAGAAACATCCCCAGAATGTTAAACTGTTTCTTGCATTTTAAATAAGAAAAAGTGTTCCTGCTGCTGCAGTGCTTATGGTCAGCATCACATACTTACCAACTTTTCAAAATTCTCATGGGGAAGATTTTGCACGACTCACAGCAAATCAAGCAATTTACAAGCAAAACTGGTTTAAAGCCAATCCATTTGCAAATACCCATGCATTCTTTGATTTTGTCTTTTGTTTTCAATTCTGCAGGTCTTATCATATTTTCAATTTTGTAAATTTCGGACTCAATCTTAACACAATGTTGTTTTTTTTTACTTCCAGAAAACAGGGTTGAGGCACCAAATGTACATGTGTATATATTTATAATACCAGTGAGGGAGTAATTTCTTTGGCTGTCCTTTTTATGCTTTTACTCATATTTAGTTGATGAATTAGCTCAAACATGTGTTTGTTTTCATCTCTGAAGAACTCGTACATCTTGAAATATTGTTTTCAATTGTTAAATAGGTTGTTCAATTTCCTATGTTGATTGGAAATATTAAGTAAACAAGTAAGAACAGTTATATCAAATTTTATTGTATGGACAGACACTATTTAATAAATTATATCATTACATTTTAATCACAAATACAGAACATGCTTGAAAATAATTTACTGTAACAATCACAAATGAAAGAGAAAGATAGCTACTACTGAAAATAGCACATGTATAATCTGGAATAATGCAATAACAAGAATTTTAATCTTACTACACAATGAAGAATTAAAATTTGGGCAGGGGTTTCCCTAGCCTGGGCTTTTTAAAAATTTTAGTTTAAATAAAAACAACAAACTTAATTTTTGATACGACATAATCAGTAGGAGAATTAAGGGATTTCAGAAACATCAAGTGTAAATAAAATAGGCCTACCTTCTGTTTTCGAAGTACATTTAGCCATCCAAGGAAATTCTGTTTCCCAAGATGTCTGCAATGTGCATTCATAGCATTTTCTCTTCATGTCTTTGTTGCCAAAGAAGCCATTTTGAGTAATCATGTCAACAATCACACTTGGTTTAGAACGATAAATACGATTGGTTGTCTTATTAGTATAATCGGCTTACATTGGCCAAGAAGAAAGTTAAAAAGTGAAGCCTGATTTCCGGTATGAATCGTGTGTTTACTTCAACTGTTTTTACTTTTGCTATAGAGAGCGAATGATTGGCTGACATTTACTGGGAAATTTTAGAATGTACGAAAATGTTAATTATAGTTATGCAAATTAGTAACTTCCAGAAAAAAAATTGGTGTACATGCCTAAAATTGGTAGAAATTACTGATTTTTAAAACCCGATCTACTGATCGGGTCAAAGGTCCCAAATCGGGATCCAGTGCATTTATCAGTGGTTGTTGAGTTAATGAAGAGGAGATTATAACAACTGCAGATATTTTCTGTTATCAGGAAGATGCTTAAAACCTGATTTTCTTTATCCTCATTTTTCTTTAAGGTGCCTGCCATTTCTTCTTTTTTTTTTTTAAATTTAGTGATGTTTTAGTTTCTACGGATAACTTAATACTAGTATTTTTTTTTTTTTTTAATTGCTTAGCATTAATTTTATTTAAACGATTTCTACACCACATATGGTAACTTAAAAAAAAAAAATAATTTCACGGCTTGTTTCAGGAGTTACTCCCTCTTGAATTGTTTAAATGTCCTTGAGTTGTCAGGTGAAAGATAACATCTCCAGTTCTGGATTTTAAGAATAAAGTCCACTATCTTAATAAATTCGTTTTTTTTTTTTTTATGTGGGTTTTAAATGTTTTGATTAACGAGAGTTTGTTTGTTTGTTTTTAATGTTTTCACGTCAGTACTCGTACACTAAAAAAAACAAAAAAAACATTTAGTATTGAAGTTTCCACTGTAAAAACACTGGGCTTTACAACCGGCAGTTGTCTTTCCTTTTCTGGCGGAGATTGGTGTACAGAGTTATTACCCTTCGCTTTAATCATAGCCCACTGCTGGAATTATTATTTTACTTCCTTCTTACTTGTTCAGCTTAAAGCGGCATCTCTAATTTGTGGTTGCCTACGAAGACCCTCATAGAGGAGGAAGAAAAAAGAAGGTAACTACCCCACCAGATCGGAATAGTTAATGACTTAGCAGGACCCCGAGCACAACTATGCGGTAATAGTAACATTAAGCTTTAAACTACCTGTCTCACCTTTATGGTAATTATGCGGTTTATACGCAGGATACATTAAAAAAGGTTTTAGGTAGTGATTCAGTAATCACTGGCTTTCTTTTTTGATTTAGTAGTATCAATGCTTAGCCTTAGACGTTTCTGTTTGTTAATTCAGTGTTGTCATCCGTGATTTGTCAAAGGTACGAAACCATTTATTATTTTGTGATATTTTCCGCCATCACACTTATACAATGAAAGAACAATACCGTGGAAAGAATGCTAATTGTTTGTCAGCCGCCTTGATGAGCTGTTCACTACTCTGGAGGGTTTTGATTGTGTTTTTACTAAAACTTCACAGTCTTTCTCATGATCAGGTCTGCTCTTAAAATTGAATAATTTAAACAAGTGTCCTCATGTAGCTAATTTTTTTCTTCTACAATTTTTTTTTTAAAAAAAAGTCTTTCTTAAAGGTTCATTTTAAAATATTTTGTTAATTCAGATACTTTAGTAAAATCCTCTCTCAACTGTATATAGACCCAAACTTGCCAACCCTAATTTCCATAAATTAGTCATGTAAACAAAATATATAAAACAAATAAACAATTATATATTATTTAAAATAACTTGCTTTCTATATATAATATATATATTTATGTTCAACATTATGCATTATGAATTCCAAGATATAAAATAAAAATGCAATTTTTAAATAGCTACCTGTACATACTTTATTTGATTCATTTTCTATTAAAGTCATTCTCACAGATACCATTTCAGCAGTAATGTGCCAACATTTGATGATTTGTCAAAACTGGTTTTCATTGATCATAAATGTTGCTGTGGAAAACATGGCAGAATGGCTGCAGTCCTATATGTAGGAAAAGGAAACAAATGGAAAAGTGACAAAAATAAATTAATGGATTACTGGACTACCATGATTGAAGGATTGAGTTCAAATCCCATTTGGGACCAGCTTGGTTTTGCATATATATACCTGTTTGGTATGATTTCTTCTTTACCAGCTGACCATGTTGGTTTCCTTCCACATCTAAAAATAAAAGGAGTTGTAGGATTTTTTACCAAGAAGTATTACATTGCAAGTTAACTACTACTGTGGTCAAGCAAAATAAATGGAACATTTCTAAAATTAGACATTTGTTTCATAGAATGTGAACGTAAAACCTAAAGGTACATATGGTACCTGATCAGCCTTATAAAGCTTTCTTAAAATCAACAGTTGTTGTTTTTCTCAACTTTAAAATGGTATTGTAATGCACAATGTTAAATAATGAGAGAATCATTTAAAAAATAGATAATAATAACAAAAGAATTTGGCAATAATCATTGAAGTATTTGTATGATTCTCATGTTTATGCATATTTCCATTACCATTTGTATGATCTCTTGTTGCAATAGGGACAGTGATTTAAATATTGGCTAGTTCCTTTTTTTCTTTTAATACTTGCAGATAAATATCATTTGACGAAAAATAATTTTTTAAATGATGTCCATAAAGAAGGCTGCAATAGTGGACTATTTTTTTCCAGAGAGTATGAAGAATATCAGTGAGGAGTTACTTGCTCAGTATCAGGCCAACTCTGGGGAGAGCAATGCCTATGTCTTTGTTTTGACAAACAGTGTCAGCCATAAAGAGGCATTGGAGTTTGCTAGAAGGCATGAAAGATCAGTTATTGTGACAGATGAAAATGAGCTGAAAGCATTTTTTTCAGCAAAGAATGAATTTGATAGCAAGGACATTGAGAAAATCCATGTGATTACATCAGAGTCTCGGCAGAGTTTATGGAAATTAGTGATTTTATTTTTCACAACTCCTGTTTATCAGGTTGAATATAGTTTTGTAAGGGGTGAAGTAGCCCCAGAGCAATGTGATATCAAAGAAGAAAGTTTCATGAGGCATTGCAAGGACTTTTTGCAAAGTATAAAGCCCCATGGGGAGTTGGAAATCCTGAAGTCTTCCCTAATTCCAGATGATATTTTTTATCATGGCTTTGTGGGTAGAAATGGCGGAATATCTACAATACCTGGAATGAGATCTTTGAACTTGTGTTACACAAACAGGAAGAAAGACCCTAGGATTGTAATTGAGGAAAATAAGCGCAGAGTAGCAGAACTGGCAGGCTTTGACGAAGAGAAAATGCACGTGGCAAAGGCATCACATAGTAAGAAAATCTGGATTGTTGGAAGTGATGAGCTGGACAGCTATGATGGTGTGATGACATCAGAGTACAATGTGACTGTAGCGGCACCTGGGGCTGACTGTGTCATGATCTTGCTTGCTGATCCAGTGAAGCGGGTTTGTGCAGCAGTTCACAGTGGCTGGAAGGGAACTATGCTGGGAATTGTCAAGGAAGCAGTGCAGAAAATGGTGAGTTCATATGGCTCCAAACCAGAAGATATCCTGGTTGTTATGGGACCATCCATAGAACCAACTTGTTTTGAGTTTGGCAGTGAAGATTTTAAGTCTTTTGAGAAAATCGATCCATGCTGTGTCATATGGAAAACTGGTCAGAGTAAGCCTTTTATTGATCTCTGGAGAGCTAATCGAATCCTGCTTCAAAGAGAAGGAGTTCAGGCTCACCACATTGATGACACCTCAGCAACACTTTGTACAGTCTGCAATCCAGTCAGGTTTTTTTCTTTTCGTCGAGATGGATTTCCATTTGGCAACCAAATTGGGTTTATTGGTATTCGACCCAAATAACCACTAAATGATTGTGAATATTTTTTAAACTTTATATTAATGAACTCACCTACAAATTAATGTGACCATGATAATATTTTCATGTTTGTAATTATCTTCCATAATATGATTACATTATCGATGTCTAATTAATCAAAACTGACAGTAGCTTTTAATCATTTTTCGTCAAGAGCATTGCACAAACAATTACATGGACTGGAGTTATCTTTTGTTGAATTAGTGCAACATTTCTTGCTTAAGAAACCGTAACAAAGGAAATAATTCACTATATATTTTTTAAAATCATTTGTTTTGGTAAAACAACTGGAGGATACACAATAATTTTATGAGAAAGCCTCTTTCAACCCAACAGATAAACACTAAAATATGAAATTACTTTTGGTCCTATATATATATATATATATAACTTTGATTTTTATACTACAATTAGCAATTTTTCTACAATAGTTCACAAATTGTTGTTATAAATATCTGCAGGTTTGGATTCACGATTGTAAAATCTGTTTTTATTTTTTTATTCAAATTTATTTTTTCTTCCAATTTATTCACAACCTGTTTATGCGTCACCAGAAATTGTTCGCTCTGCATAAGCAGAAGTCAGATACATTGAAAAAAGAACAAAGTTTAGTTAGATTTAGATGGAATATTGTTTGCAGAACTCTACTTAATGGCCAGATGGAGCCAATTAAATGAATGAAAACAAGCAATCTTTGTTCAGGACATTTATGGCTTCCATCTTTGAGTACATGGGCTACATATGTTACCCAGAGTGTGAGTAGGGTTGATCTACATCTACAATCACCTTTGGAAATGGTGTTTTTCCTTCTATTTGATATTTTTTTAGACATTACAGACTAAAAAAATGTATGTTTAAGCAGTGTTACTTTTTTTAAAAATTGGTGAAGGATAAAATATTCTTTTAATATTTTTGATTGAATTACTGTTAAAACATCAGAGACTAAGATACTAGAGAGTACTCTTAATTGTACACCGAGAATTGTTGTTACCAGCTGATAGGTGATTAAAGCAAAATTAAATAAAAGATTTTTTTGTTTTGAAGATTATGGCCTACATTTAATTTTTAAAATCTTTTCCTCTGTTTAACTATCTGTCCATAACCATGGCTGCAACTTTCAGCTAGTTGAATGAAAGGAGATGCATTATCATCCAGCTGGTTGACTATGGCTAAGGGTAATACATCTCGGGCTGTGGGACTATGTGTTACATATAAGAAATCATTGTCGACTAAATGAGAGAGAGAGAGATCTTTTGTAAATCTTGAGAGATGTATGACATTATCTTCTTAAGCTGCCAAAGAAGCTTGCTTGCTAATGCTATTTCTTCCAGAACTTTAAAAAAACATTCATTTCATATAAAAATGGCTTTGTGCCTTCAACCAGTTTTCTTCATGATGAAAAAGTGTATATCCCTAAATTTGTTAGCAGATAAAAGGTGTGAAATATAAAATCTGCTTATATCTCAATAAATCATCTAAACTGCTGTTTCTCTTCCCAGCCAGCTCCTTATGCATCCAGTGCAGCGCTGCTGTTTATCTGACTTATAGTGACTTAAGTTTGTACTCAGAATTGGTCAAGTAAGTAGATAGTTTAGTTTTTTTCCCTAAAATTTAAATATATTTAAAGTTTTGATTGAAAGATATTAATTTTAAAATAGTTCACAAGTTAAGACGATTTTGTTATTGAAGATGCATGAAATAATTGGTAGATACAAATTTAAGAAACTAAGAGTTAAAGCATGGGTTTAAAATGTTCTAAGCAAATGTCACTAAGATTTGGACATGAATTAAAATTTAATTTAACAAAAAAAGTTATATTACTTAAAATTAGATTGGACATGTCATCAAAGTAGATCAAGAATATATTGTTTTTGAATCAATATACATATTAAAAAATGCATAAGATGTCATTTTACATAATTGTGATGTAGTATGACATAAGAGATTAGTACTAATAACATGAAACAACTGAGTCACTATCTCGCAGCATTTCTGTGGATTATTTACATTGTTCTGACTAATTATACCTGGTTAGGGTAAGATACATTTTTTTTTGTTTTAAGATCCAGTTTTTATTTTGGCTTTTAACTGGCTACTAAAACATTTTCTTATGTTGTTTTTAAGATTAAATATAGCTAAAAATGTGTGCTATTATCTAGTCTTCTGAGAAAATGTGATTTAGCAGCTTACATACGTAAAACAATTTGAACATTATTCAACATATGAATGGTTATCATTATGCCTTGACTACAAAATCCCAGTTCTAATATTACCATCTAATTCATAAAGCCAACCTTAATCTGCAAAGAAAATTTATCTTATACAATTCAGTTTTACAAATCTTTGTTTGATCTTTTCTTTTTTTTACATTGAAATTGTACTGTAGTAGAAATAAGGCGTAAATTAATAATTTCTAATGATATCTTCTATTCATGTAGTATGATTGTCTTGCAGCGCATTTTCACATTTCTATGTCACTTTCAATTATCAAACAATTGACTTTTCCTTATGTCAACAATCAAATAAGCCAAACAACAAAAAAGGGCATTCAATTCTGTTTGCTATACTAAAAAAATTGCTAAGGATCAAAGGATGCAATATCAGTGTCATAATATTGTTAGGTGTTGTAAGAAAACCAAAGTTTGAAATGTGTATAAAGTATAGTTTAGGGAGACACTAATGTTGGAAGTACCTTTCAAATATGAATATTTTTAGTTATTGAGACAGGAGGACAAAATCTGAAATTTTGCTCCAAAGTGGGAAATTCTTGTTCAGAAATTTATTGAGTAGAGCCTGTAGCATGAATAACAGCTTGGCACCAGCATCCCATATCCTGATGAGTCATTGAATGGTGATCTGGGTCAGATTTTTCCATTCATCTACAAGAGCATCACCAAATCCTTGCAAGGTTTCTAGTAGCACAGGATGTCTTTCAATGGCAGCCTGGAGAATGAGCTTATCACTCCATATAGATGATTGTTTGCTGCTCTAGGTACTGGTCAATATCTTGCACAATGTGGATAGGCATTGTCATCCAAGAGAAGGAATCTCACTGGCAGTAGAATATGACCTCAAGTAAACACCAAGGACCTCTTCCCTGTACCTAAAACCTGTCTTGGTGCTATTCTGTAAAACATGGAAGTCAGTCTTGCCGTTCCAACTGATCACTTCCTACTTCATCGAATGAGCCACATCTAGCAAGCATGTTCAGGAACATTGATATCTTGAAATCTCTGGCCTGGTTTTCTCAAAACTCTGGCATGTCAATTTGTAAAATCCACACAAAATCTGAACTTGATCATGAAAAATACAGGGGTTTGGTCCCTAACTGTCCATCTTACATGGTCTTCAGCCTATTCCTACTGTGGCATGGTTAGTGGTATGCATTTACAAACTTTTGAGACTGCATACCATAATCTCAAGGCTGATTATGTTCAGTTTGTTTTAAAACATTGATACTTGTTTCATTCTGAAGGTTAAATTTTTACGGTGTTGCTATCCAGACATGGTATTTATTCATTTGCAATGCCATAAAGCGATCCTGGCAATGTGTGGTTGTCTTGCAAGCAGTAAAAGTTTTGATTCTTGAGTTCAGGCTCTAGAAATGACACTGGTTTACCTTTAGCTCATCTACCTCATGGCATTGAGTTGCTCCAGTTTCCAACAAACCAATCCTCCTGAGTTCCATGACCATCAAGTTGCCATTGTGCCATCCTGTATCAGCCAGCATTAAAAAATGACCAATTTGGCAAGGAAGCACTTCTTAAATGACCAAATAGGACAACATGCAGTAGACTGGAATAATTCAATCACACTGTGGGCGAGGGTATGGTCTGCTGTCCTGGAAGCATGTGTTTCATGTTTCTTTAACATCTATGCATTATGATGCCACTGCTGTTTTTCTGCATTTGTAGTTTTAATTAAGCCTATCCTATTTGTGAACAAAACTAAACCCTGCATCATCATCGCTTGTTTTGACTTCAACTTAGTTCTGCATTGCTGGAACGTGAAAGAACCAGTAACAGTCAAATTTCCCAGGTATTTCATATTAACACGATTACCATAATTTATATTTTATAGCTAAACAAAAATAGTTTTAAAAGGGAAGCAAAATTTTTTAATTTTTTTTAAAAATAAGTTTATTATAAATACATCCCACAACTATTTCCAAACAGTTTTGTTATTTGATAAGTACCTAATCAAAAAACATTAATTAGTACTGATTAATATAAGTGCTATCTTGAATGTGTCTAGATTTGTTTAATTCTGTTTTCAGATATCTGGCTTTGCAGAAAAATTCGACCATAGATATTAGAGTTCAGTCTCGTGTTGCGCCTTCTGGAAAAGACAGTAATAATAAGACAGAGATAATAATCCCAAATTATGAAAATGAAAAGGATGAAGGTTCCAAAGAAAAAATAAATATTATTTTATCAAAAGCGAATTCAATTCAAAATAGCATTAAAATGCTTTCGCAAAAAATCTTTAAGGTCATAAGTCAGCTGCAAGATCATAATTTTCACAAATGGCAAGCTATTGTTGATAAGTCGAAAGCAAATATTAAAAATTCAATGAAAGACACTATGAATAATGATAATGAAGATGAAGATGACTACGATGATCAGGAGGAAACAGATATTCCCATCGAACCTGAGCTCACAAGCAATTTTCATGCATTGAAGAGCTTTAAAATGAATTTAGTACAAAGAGATGTAAGTAGACGCACCAGGCTGAAGACAAAAACACCAGATCTGTTGCAGTTGATGCTTACAAAGATAGCAAAAACAGCCAGTGGAAGGAAGGAAAAATAATAAAACTAGAATTCAGAGTAGTAAATTTTCAAAAATAAAAACAAGTAGAAAGCTCGTAGTACCATGCATAAGTTGAAAAAAGACATTTTTTAAAAAAAATCTTATATTCTGACTTTTCTTTACTAAGTTGCTGTACCAAGTGGAAGTGAAAAAGAAAACAGTAGATAAAGTAATATATTGTAGAATATTAGTTTGTTTCATCGAGTTAAATCCAGACGATTAAAGAACTGAAAGGGAAATTTATAATACTGTCTGTGGACTATTTTTGACAGACAGGTTGAACAACAATTTTTTTTCATTTCAATCAAACTATTCTGGTCATCATCTGTAAATCTAGTTACAAAATAAGAAAATCCACTTTGCTGATGGCCATTCAAAGTGCACCTTTACAACAATTTAGACTAAGGGAAACAACTCTGAAAATTTTTCTTTGTCTACAGATACTTAGCACTTTGATTGTATATAATTTTATTTTCAAGGTGTATAATCCAGCAAATCTAAGTATAATACCCATGCAACTTGGTTTGGCATATCTCCCCGGCATGTTTTCTTGTCACTCTCCTTCACCAGCCGATCACCTCCCACATCTAACAATGAAGGGTTCCAGTTAGTATTTAACTGCAGCATTATACACCTTTGTACAGACTGGTGAGTGAAGAAATAAGATAAGGAAATTCTCGGAAATTTTCACGAGTAGTAAATAATAATAATAATGATGATTTTATTACATTTTACATAAAAACAGTCAGATGGAGAAATTGAGAAAAAGCTATAAAGTAACTAACTTCCACACGATGATTCTCTGATATTCCTTAATCCAAAATAAAATTGCTTTATAATGAATGACAAGTTTTACATTCTCATGTACTGAATTTAAGAAAAATTTAAAAAATGAATCTTCTTTTTCACTCTGACTTAAGATACCTGGAGACAAGTATGTGTGTGTGTGTTGGGGGAAGGAAGGTTGAACCACAAAATATCTTTTTTCAAATATATTTAATAAAAAAGGGAAAAAAATAAGTCTTACATCAGATAGAATTGAGCAACTTTCTCCCAAAATGACACGAAGCAAGCACACGTTGGCTATTTTGCGCTTGAAAAGAGCCAACTTGCAAATTTGTCTCCAAAATCTGTCAAGACCAACATCTGCACACTCGCCATAGAGACAGGTGTTGTGCCAGCAGACTATTTATTTTTAAAAGTCCACAGTTATACATCATTCTCACTATTGTTTGTTTGTGTAGCGACATACAGGAGTTTGTACCTATATACTCGGTTTCTTAAAATTATTTCTCTATTGTAATGCAAAAATTTGTCATGCATGATGAAGTTAAGAAAACAGATGTGATGAAAAATAATGAGTTTTCAGTAGCATTCAGTACATCGTGGTTGGAAGTATTTAGCTCATTTCTATTCTCATTAGACACATAATCCAACTTATGTGCCTAGTAACTGCAGAAAGGGAAAATACTTATGTAAAAGGATTTATGTTTAAGGAAACACTATTTTTTAAAAGATGAAATAACAAAAAATATCTGCCATTGTTTAAAAACACTAATTTTATATTAATATTTTCTTAGCTTGGTTAATTTAATTTTAAATGATTAGTTTTTCAAAATTTTAAAAAAATTTATTTTGCCTTAGTGATAACATTTATAAGTATTGATAAAAGTAATGCAAAGAATTCTCTTCAGGGTACCAGTGAATTCTTTGGTGCTCTAACTAATGCGTATTTTAAAATATACATTGGAAACTAAAAGTATATAAAATCACGGCTCGTCTAGGCATAAATAAAAAAAAAAAATTTAATATACTACTGTAAATTAGTAAGTTTTTAACTATTTACTGATTAATCTAAGTTGTCTTGATTCACATACTGTATCTTTATGTAAGAACTGTCTAGTCTTTTATATTAATATATGGATTAGCCAAAAATGTAGAAGCTATGTAACATTAGAAAATCTGTTCTACTGTGCAGCAAAGTTGTGAATGCACAAACTGTCTTGTTATCCACGAGAACTGTGAGTCATGTGGAACTATTCAGCAATAGTTGTACAAAAACAGAATACCAGCGACTTTACTAATTGGAACGAGAACATTTTCCAAAGAGTTGGATCATACTTCTAACACAGAGGTTGCACAGACCAACATTTTTCCATCAAGATGGTCTCCTAAAATGGCAATGTTTTCTCAACCATGGTCATAAACAGGTCTTGACAGATTGAGTCTGCAAGTATAGAAACAGTACTGTGACAAGGATGCCCCGGGGGCACAAAACCTGCGACACCGTATGATGTGATACAAGTGACGTACTGCGCACTTATGCACCTTGAGGATATGACTTAAGATCATAAGAGGATCTCTCTTCAGTTTTGGCCAAAATACGAGCTAAAATAATTAAGGAATTGCTGAAAAGAAACAATCCACAAAGTTCAATAAACCTATATTATATGAATCAGGTTTTTACACAAGAAAGCTACTAACTAATAAATCAAATAAAACAGACAAATTCTTCTCTTTTTTTTTAAATTCATGGCTGGGGTAAGTTGGAATTAGCATTTTTAGTTAAGGTTCTAAACATCTTTTGGTTGTTTGTAGTCTAAACTGTCTGCCAGTCAATCATTTAAACAAGACAATTTATTACCATAAAAAATATGTAAAACCAAAGATTTGAACCCCTGTATTAACTGTGGTTTATGCAAATAAGATCTAGAGTTAAATGGTAAGTTTTAAAAAGTGGTAAGGGCAAATGCAAAGTAATTGAAAGTACTTCTGTAAAACTTGTCAAATAACTTGAATTTTTTAAAAAAAATTTGTGGAATTCAATAATGAATATAAAATTTAGCACTAAGAAAGATTGGAATGTTTAGATTTGCTTAATTTTGTTTTCAGATACCTGGCATCTAAAACAAATATAAATTTTACAGTTCAGGCCCATTTTTCACCATCAAATAAAACCCTGATAATTCCACTTGATGAAGCTGCTGATGACGATGCTAATGATGATGACGACGACGACGACGATGACAATTTGCCTAGTAGGGAAAAACTAAAAATTGTTTTGGAAGAAGAGAATTCAATTAGAAAAAGCATCAAAAGTCTTTCACATCAGGTCTCCCAGCTGTTGGGAGAACTTCAAAATAGAAAAATGAATAACTGGAAGAAAGTTGTTCTTGCTAAAACCAAAAAAATATTCAAAAAATCTGGGAAAGGACTTGTTGACAGTAATGACAATGTGGACATGGTAGTGAATGCCAACATTGAAAAGAAAAAGGAAAATGCTAATAGCTCGGCTAAGTTTTCAGGTCAATTTTATGTGCCAATAAAAGGAAATGAATATTTTAAAGTGAGTCTGGTGCAAGGACAGACAAATAAAAACAAACCTTTGAACCTGAAGAATGAAATAAAGAAGTCAAAGGCACTGCTCTCCTTACTGACAAAGTTAGTTAGGGAAAATGCTTAAAAAAGGTGAGAACCCTAACTTAAAAAATTGTATGCAAGAAAAGAGTTACAAAAAAAAATTAAAAGCAGCAAATAAAATCTTTTTTTTTTTTTAAGTGACAGAGTCTTGCTTTTGCATATTTATTTCATTACAATATTATGTTTGGTAATTAATAATAGTTTACAAAAATAAAATTAAAAAAGGGATAAGTTAACAATTTTATATAAGCTATGGTTTTATTTAACCTCAGATGCTGTAGTTTTTTGGGCTATTTTACTGTAGACCATTCTTTGGCAGCTGTAGCTATGTGAAGATGGCATCTCTGTCATTGATTAAGGAAACATTACTAGGATGCAGTGCTACGGAAGCACAAACTCTCCAAAATAAAGAGTTCTCCCTGAATTATTTAAAATATTTCAATTTATCAAAACTCTAGTGTTTATCAGTTCAACTTTCAGCTAAATTTTACTAGCTCTAAGGATTATATAGGATTGGTTTGACAGAAAATGTAACCTCGTTAATGATTGGTTATTACCTCCATCATTGACGATTCACCATTGAGCTATTTCAACCATGAAGGAGTGTGCCAGCTTCTAAAGCATTGCAATGAGAGAAAATTGATTTTATTCCATACACTTTAATTAATGTTGCTGTTTTATTTTTTAAACTGTAAATAAAATTTAGTGTTTTGAAAAAGATTTAAATCAAGGGAATTACTGATAATCTGCAGCAAAAGGATATCAAAATAAACATGCAAAATTAATAAAATATGTATTTACTGCTGCCTCCTTTCATAAAGCTTGTGATTGAATTCCTTGTATTTCATTCACCCTTTCTAGTGCTTGACACAAATCTTCTTCATTATTAAAGTTCTTATTGAATGCCCAATCAATTTATTCCCATAAATAGTGCCATTATATTCATGTCAGCATTCTGAGGGGGCAATCCAGTCAGATGTTTTTGACGTTAGTGGGACAGGACAAGTGTTAGTAGTGTAAAACATAATTTCTTCCTATTGATCTTGTTTCAGGTGAAATGGCAAGTTTGAATTCACAGTAAGCTGACTGCCAAGAACTACAATGTTGCCTGACTTGATTTTTGCTGATTTTCAGAGTTTTAATTTTCTTCCACTTGGGGAAATGTTTCATTTCTAGGCAATGCACCATGTGCAGATACCTTTATTGAGTAAGCAAAATCTTTGATCATGTTTTTAGGAATCCCATTCCTAAGTGCATAACCTATTTTTATTTTTTTTTTTTTTAGCTATGACAAGCTGTGTCACATGCTTGGTAGCTGATAAAATCATAGCTCAGATACTGTCTCTTACAAATCAGAGTTGGCATTCCACTATATTTTCTAGCAATGTCGACATATTTATATTCCCTTAGCAATAAAGAATGGATGGCCTTCCAGTCAAAAAAATCAATGTTATCATCATCATCATCCTGTTTTGCTGCTGTTGTTGACCAACTGGGCAGAAGGTCTTCTTGAGCTACAGGGCTCCTGGTTGGGAGACATCGTCTAGGTCCTTGAAGTGCAGCCACTTGTTCCACAATTTCAGGAACTTAGATGGTTGGGACACTGCCATACTAATGGTCATAGGCTCGTCGTTGGGGCCGTGCAGTCTGGAGCAGCTAGTGAGGATATGTTCGGTGGTTTCTTCTCCCAAGCTGCACTTCCTGCACACGTCGTCCGCCGCGCGATTTATCTTCTTCAACCAGCAGTATTTTAGGTCTGGGTGTTGTTGCTGCTGCTGCTATTTGTTTCCTTTACACCCAGCCATTAGGTAGACCAGAATCTGGAACATTAGCTGGGTAGGGAGGAAGGAGTGTGAGACACCAGAAACTGAAGCCTAGCACTCTCTGACTCTGACCAACCTAACAAGCCTAGTAGAACTCCACATCTTCAGATGTAGGAGAAAACTGGAGTGCTGAAAGAAAACTTGTGTGATCAACTGGTGAATAGTAGTAGTGGAAACCATGTAAAGGAAATAAGCTAAACCGAACCAGTCCTGAGCAACTGTAGCAGTCCAATAGGCTACCACGCAGCCCTATCATCATTGTACTACTAACTACTAGCAACAATACACGAAAAACATGCTATACTACTATTACTGTTTTAACAAAGCCATGTGACGATAAATAATAATAATAATAATAATAATAATAATAATAATAATCTTTTAAATGCAATTAAAACACTAAGGTGTTGCTGATGAAAAACTTCTAAAAGATTTTAATATTAAGATAAAACAATGAAAATACTGCACAACAATCAGTTTCTGCAGAATTTTATAGTTGAATATACATCATACATAACCACTTTTTTGATACAGCATTCCCAGTATGAAACACCTTATAAACACAAAAAATATGCTGTAAAGTTGTACAAACAATGTCATGGTATAAAACAAATGACTGTCTTGAATGGTCCATGACACTTAAAGCACCCAAGACAACAACAACAACAACACTGACAGACATAACTTGTTCAGAATCCCCATCAATTTTGGCAATATAATTAATAGCATTGCTGTAAAATATTTGGCCCAGTTTCATTTAGGCAGCTACAGTTTAATACATTTAAACATAATATAATAATCCCTGAAAATAATACATACTTCTAATGATAAATACCATCTAATATTCAATAATAGTGTTATGTATAATATGTTAGAGTTTTAAAATTTGTGTAAGGTTAAATTCAGTTTTCTCGTATAGAGGTAGCTCTGAACACTCCAAAAAATACACCTATCAAGCGGGTTCTTTAAATGGTGTCAACAACAAGTTTTAAACAATTTATTCGTATCACAATGAATTCATATAATATATTCAGAAGATGATATCAAGTATAGTTTTACAATACCTTGCAAAAAAAAAAAACAACTTTAAATTACATATAAAAACTACATGGTTAGACATTCAGAATTGTTTCAACAAAAATAAAATTTTCCAAATAAAAAAAAATCAATCAATATAGGCATGTATAGATGAATACACAAAAATATATTAATTAAAATATTTTTTTATTGTATTTTATACTCTATAATATATTTTTTGCTAAATTAGCAGTTCATCAGTTATCATAATACAGAATTCCAAGCATCATAATGCTAGATAAGAAAGTCTCTCACAAATGAGTTTTAAATACTTAGCAAAAAGGACAAAAAAGAATTTAAAATAATTAAATATCAAACATAAAAGTCATGGTACACAAATGCTATATCAGTCTAACTAAATTGAAGAAAAAAAGATGTGCAAACGTATAAATAACAAAAATTATATTCACATGTTATAAACAGGGACGTTTCCTCTTTTTTTTGTTAGAGAAGTGATTGTTGCGGTAGAAATGTTATAAACTGAAATTTGAGATAAATATTCAGTAGTTTAATACAAGTAAAAACAAATAAACACGGCAATGCCAATACCAAATGTGGTTTGAAATACTCAAGCTGGGCTGGAACATATCAGGGATCTTCTGCACACAATTGTTTTGTTAAAAAAAAGAGAGAGAGAGAGGACAGGCAGGCAGACCAGTTGTGTGCACAGATTTCTCTCTCTCCCTGACTTAAATGGCTGGCTCACCAATTTAGCACAACCCAAACTAATTGTACCAGTGCAGTCTGGTATCCAGCATAAAGTAACATGAAGTCAGTAATGGAGTTGATATAAATAAACATTTGATGCCGATGCAAAGTTGAGCTGGATAAGTGAAGAAACTTATCAGTTTTGTTGTTACAACAACAACAACAACAACAACAAAAATAAAAAAAACAACATTTCCTTATTCAAGCAAGAATTAACAAAAATACCAATAACATTAGAATTTCAGCTACCCTGCCAGAGCCCTGCACTCCTTCACTACGGAGACGCCAGTACATCAACATCATTTTTCACTATTCAATAAAATACATCTAAAATAGTTAACCTGAACTTTCATATACAAGCAGAGGTAAAACATGAATATGAACAATGTATTTTTATGTGTGCGTGTATATATATATTCAATTAATCAGAAGCAAAAGATGGTTTCTTCTAAGGAATTGGCTATAAAATTGTCCAACAAAAACATAATAATGGAGGCTTGTAACTTGAGAAAATATGCTGCACATTTCTGCAACCATGTTAATACTGAGGCCTGTCAATGCTGCCATATTGTGTGTTGAAAGATGAGCTGTTTCCTCCCCAGTTGTAGTAAGTGTACACTGGTACATAATCGAGCTGACCCCGTGTGTGTTCACTGTCATTCTCATCTCTGACATCCACTTTTCCAAACACAGATTCCTGATAAGTAGGAGGAGCTATCTATCAAAAAAAAGAAGAAAAAGGAAATCAGCCAGTAAAAGAAACGAAGTGGAAAATATAAAGCACAGCAGTAAAACTGGCAAAACAACAGATTCCATTTTAAAATTCACTTTAAAATGCAAAAGAATTTTTTTTAAAAATATATAACATCTATTTATTCCTAACTGATTCTTACCTTTGAAAGTGGAAGACTATCATTTAAAACAAATCTGATATAGAGAGTAAAGGTAAAGATACTTGCAGCAGTTGCATTTATTTTTGTTAATACTGCTAAAGACAGTTATTATCCTTAATATATACTCATTAAAATTTGCCAAAGAAATGTCTATCAACAAACTATGACCATTACATGTAATCCTAGTATAGCACTTCTGTCAAGGTACGACATGCAGGTGAATATACATTCCCCTCTAACCTCCAGGTAAATGTCAATATGCTGTATACTGTGATTTTGATATTTAAGAAGTACTTCATTGCCAAATTTGTCATTTTTTTAAATGCTGGTTGATAGAGAATGGAACAATGGTAGATAACAGAGATGACCTTTGACGACCACAGAACTCGCTAGAGGGATTGGCATGCTGGAGACTGGACCAGCCCAATATCATGTGGCAGGTGAGCTTAATAGCGCAAACTAGAGCTTCATTTGTAAAACCTGGACTTGGCAGTGCTGCTAGATGGCATGGGTGCTTTCTGGTCTTGCAAGTGAGAAGAAACTGTTTCCTGACCTTTAAAATACAACAAGTTTCATGGTCTCAACTAAAACTGTATGTAATTGGCTTGGTATGTAGTTGAGAAAAGTCCGTATCTGCACAAGGAGCAGTGGGATTAGGTTATGGACCACAAGATGGACAATGAAATTGGACCTGTACTTCTCATGAATGAGTTCAGTATACCAGAGTTTAGGGAAGGCCAGGTAACGGTCTCAAGATGCCAATATTGTTGAACATAATCACTATGGAAGTGGTTCATTGAAAGCCACTTTATCAAGGGGTTAAATAGACAAATGATTTTGGGGCCCCCCCCCCACAGGAACACCAGTTCTCCAAGCCAGGTATAAGAAGATAATTAGAGCTTCCTAAATATAGTAAATGACATCGTTTGCATTTCTTTAGATTTGTTTGCACTAATTAACTGTCAAATCACATAATAAAATAAAAAGTATAAGAATTAAATTTAAATTTAAATTCCATTTCTATCCAGTTTATTTTATTCTACAATCATTGATATGAATAATCTCATTTCACTTTTTGCACACTATATAAATGAGTTGATTAATAAATGGTACGCTTGATAAGCTAAACTGTACTCTGAAGAGAAATCAGTGGACCTGTAAATATTAGGAGGAGGAGGAGATCTCTCCATACATTCTGTGCCCTGGACCTTTGTAAGCCTTAATGCAGCTCTGAACTCATTAGTTATGTGGAGGATTAGCTGTAGTAGTGAAACTTTCTTCCATGTTTAAGACACAGAAATAAGATCTTGATGCTTGAGAGATCATGCACTGGTTTAAATGGGGATAACTTCATTTTCATGGACACTAATGCTTGTCCATATTGTGCCCAGATAGTCAACCAATATCTGGAGGAGACAATTAGCTGTATGTAGAGGCTATCTCATTCCCAGACACTGCAAGATGCCCTATGCTACCATAAGCATTGCAGAAATTTGGTGACACCCTTGTAGAAATATGGGATGATGTGGCCTAGATCATCATTCAAAGACATCAGGAGAATGAAGCATGAAACTTTAGTACCAAGCTGTCACCATTTATGCTAGAGATTCTTACACAAGATACTGAATGAATTTCTGAACAAAAATTTTTCACTTTGGAGCAAAATGTCAGATTTTGCACACCCTGTATCAATGAGTAAAATGTTTTTAAGAGGTGTCTTAATGATGCATTGTGGCATCATTATCCATTATCTTTGACATTTGCCAACATTAAAGTCTCCTTACATTATAGTTTATACACATTCCATCTTTGCTTTCCTTATGGTACCCAACAATATTTTGACACTGATGTTGCATCCACTGGTCCTTAGCAGTTTTTTTTTAGTAGTATATATTGTTGTCCACTTTCATTTCAATTGCAGAGAGAGTGAGAGAGTGTGTGTGTGTGTGTGTGTGTGTGTGTGTGTGTGTTATGAAGGAAATGAGTTTGTATGTTCTTATTTATTGCCTAACATTCTGCTCACTGACCATTTTTTCCGAGTGTAATACTTTAAATTTTAATCTGGGAAACAAATTACATCTCTTTGCAAAAAAAATTCTAAGCATTTCCTTTTTCTTTAAGTTTAGAAAAGTTTATTAATATGGCTCTGTATCCATTCAGAAATCAGGCAACAGCATTAATTTTATTAAGAGTCATGTAAGGAAAAAGCAAACTTGTTGATTAATAGCTACCTGTAAGCTGAGAAAAGATATTGATTTCACTTCCAAAATAAACGAGAGAGAGAGAGAGATGAAGAGGAGAGAGAACAGATGGGAAGATGGGGAGAGAGAGAGAGAGAAGGAAAGAAGAGACAGAGATGGAGTGAGAAAGAAAAGAGATTGAGAGATTAATGCCATACAGTTGAAGGGGATACACAATTTTAATAAAAACAGGATTTAAGTAGAGTCACTGGCTGCTCTGCATCAAAAAACTTGATGTTAGTATTTTTTCTTGTTTTGCTTTTTTTTTTTTTTTAAGATAAAAATGCAAACCCTTACGCAGATTTGGAAGAAATCTGTTTGGCGAAGCAGTTGGAGTTAGTGTACTTCTGTTCAATGGCTGCAAACATGGCTCATAGGATGAAGGGTCTGGTAGAATTTCTGAAGACACTGAATAGGGCTGAGAGTCCTCAGAAACAAGCAAATGAGGGAACCAGCGCCCAACAACAGACCTCAGTGGAACGGTTCCTATAATTACTTCAAGGGGAACATTCAAGTCTATTGATGGGCCTGATGGATCCACACTCAGCTGAAAGAGCATCATTTCAAAATCTGAATACCTTATACAAATAATATTTTTTACTGTCTTTACAAGGAGGTAAAGAAATAGGAAAAAAATTGTTTTAAAAAAACCATTATTGATTTCATTATTACCATTTTACAGCATTTTTCAGTTTGTTTTTTTAAAATTACCACTTTATTCTTTTGACACTAATTTTATTGCGGTAATTAAATGCGAAAACTCTAAGGAACAGGAAGCCATAAATCGTCCTGCACAATCATGTTCATTTGTTGCTTTCTGTGTGAAAGTTCCTCGGGTTATGGGTAAGCCATAGCTGTACATAACAACGGCGTAGAGAACTCACCTCAAGTACATAACGTATGTTAATAATCCTGCAGCCAACAAGGTAAGATGGTGGTAGGGGGGGTATCAGCAGCTTCTCCCCTCTCCAGATGTCACTGTCCCCTGAAGCAATCTCACCATGCTGCAGAGCAACTATCTGTTGGTGTTGTGATCTGGTTGAGCCTGAAGCATGGAAAGTGACTTCCTAAAGGAAACCACAGATTAGCACACTGCAGTTACTTCAGAAAAGACTGTTTTGTTGTTGTTGCCAGGTTGTTTTTTTACACGTTAAGAAACAGCTGTTTTTCCTACTCTTCAGCTTTATAGTAAAATCTCTCAGTTACTTTGGGTTGAAAACAAAGCAAAAATCTTAAAGTGAAATTCTTTTTTTCTGTTTCTTAATGAACTGACTGCATCACCTTCTACCATCAGCTGAAGTCAGTAACTGATGGAAAAATTTCTTACAAACCTCATCAGCTTAAAACATCTGGGCCTATGAACAAATTCAATCTATACTCTCAACTGTACAGTAAATAGACCGCCTTTAATTTCATGGATAAAATTTCAAATAAAAATTTAGAAAAGAAATAAACTTACCATTTTAAATTTTGCCTTTGAAGAAGAGATCTTCCTGTTTGACAAGTTGATTATCTCAGCATTTATTTCAATGGCGTCTCCGGGAACATAACCTGTACGGTCCAGGCGGAAAACTACAGAAATAGGACCTGATGCACAGCACAGGCAGCAAAGTGTCTTCTGCTTCTGGTTCATCTGCGGCATCTGAAATTATCCAAATCAATCTATAAGCTATTTTGCAGCAACAGTTCGGCATTAATCCAGCACCACAGTTCACCAAACCCTTTCTTAGGAAATGTCAACATTTTCATCAACAGAAGTAGCAAAAACAATTATCTGTTATTGAAATTTTTGTTAATATCTTGATGTTTCTTTTAATTAAAAAACATTCTTTTCTTATTTTAAATTTATTATAATACTGTTTTATATAGTTGATAAGCAACCATTTGTTTACTGGAATTCATCAAAACTTGGAAGTTGAGGGTGGGGAATTATTGGAGCCAAAAATGGTTGCCTGGTAGGAACTAAATATAGGAAAATATCTCCAGTAACACTGAACATACATGGCAGGCAGCAAAGATCTACATGTAATGAAAGAATGAAAAATAAAAAGATTAAAACATTACTGAAGCAATTTTACTTGCAGCTGCTTTGTCAAAGATACATAGAAAGAAAAAGAACTATAACATATGATCTGAAAAGCAAACTGCTGGAAATAAAAAAGCAGAAACCAACTGCACTGGTTTTGCAGTTTTACCGCTGAGTCACCTTTTGATATCGATGTAGACTTTGCTGGGGAACTTTTGTTCTAGCGCTTCATCCTGATATTAAGTCTAGTCACTTCTTGCCCTGCACCTGACACTTTGCAATCTTGCAATGTGAATCCTGGAAACTCCAATTCATCATTGTCTGAATTAGAATCCATCTTCCAGAATATACTGTCATCATCTGTGCCGTCTAGAGCAGTGTGTGTGTGTGTGTGTGTGCCTGTCCTTTTGAAACTTTTCTTGATCACACCAGGATCGAGAATTGTCATACTTCCTCAAATTATTGAAGAAGGCATGGCTCTGGTTTTCTAATGAACCCACCCATTATGTACATGTGCCCTCTATTTACCATTCAATTTATTCCAAAATGCATTAACCAGTTATACTAACCTAGTGCAATTAACTGAAATCACTACAACATCTGAGTTATAGCCACCTTACCGTCTTACTCCTGTTTGCCCTAAATAAGTCCAAAATAATTAGTTTTCAAATGGCATAGCAAACCGTATTGCAGCCAGTAGATAATGCCGCCTTTGTTTAGACAACCATTAGAGAGAATTCCGACTGAAGCACCTGCAGGAATCAATGAAGCAGATAGTTCTCATTTTCTTTTCAAACAACAAAAGAAAACAGTTTCTTCCCTTTAGCATTGCACTGAGACTGTCATTGCCTTTTTTTATGACAAGTTGTTTTGATTAAGACAGTTATCTCCCCAAAGTGGCATAGCCTCATTGCCTGACATATCAAAATAGACAGCTGTCCCATCCATGTTTATGGTATTGGCAATTAAGCACTTGCAACAGCATTTCATTCTAATGATATATATATATAGGTAGAATATTTCCATCTGGTGTTGAGAGAGTTTCTTGCACAACAGTTGTTTTCTGTTTCATGTAGATGACATAGTATTTCATCCATATGTTAAACAATCCAACATTTGCATGGAAAGATCTGTAGCCAGCAAACATACAAATTTATACAAATTTGCTGTGTGTCATACTTCATCAAATTGTGATTTTTATGCTACAATCACAATTTTTGAAAAACCAGTAAAAAAGATAATTGATCTATTTCAGCATCCTGTAGTTTTCAACCACAGGTAGCTGCTTTCTTTTCTATGGTAGGTCCACAATCAGTTTTCCCTCATCGGCTTGTATCTACTTTCAAATTCTTTTTCTGTCCACACCAAATTTCCTTTCCACCTCCAATATCATTGTAGACTTTTCATACTTTGTAGCATCTTGATTGAACTTGATCATATAGCTTGCCATGCCTGGCATTCCAACTCTCCTAGAGAGACAATACATAATACCTGCTTTAAAAATTTGAAATGCATGAATGAACGTGGGAAAGAACAGGTGTTATAACAGAAAGGCATCACGAGCCCAAACAACAATCCCTTTCCAAGGTATTATAAAAAAAAGGTGATATCCCACAAATGCTATAGGGAATTAATGTAGGTAGGCAGGAGGTATCAACAAACAATAAGTAAATATCGTGAATAAACAATCTATGTTGATCACTGGTGCAGATACTTCAAAAGTGAAAAGGACTTTGAGGTAGGCTACAGATGTTTCATACTGAGACAACTGATTTTTATTTAGTATTTATAAATGCATTAATCAAGAATCATCGTATATGCAGATTAAATTCTCTGATGGATGATACTCATATGCCTAAATATATTCCTAAAAAGAATAAGTATTTATCAGAAATATTGGGCATTTTTTAAATAGTCTTTTTGAAGCTGAAGTTGGGGAATGGTTATTTATTAGAACATAGTCAGCAATCAGAACTGATATAATAACAACTGTATCTTCTGATATACTACAGTCTACCTTCTTTTCGAGAAAGCTGGTAAACCATGGGTTCACATACTAATCATAAACAGTTATTTAACTTCTTTTTATGCATGGTGTATTTTAATTATGATAAAATCTGTTAATTATAGCTACTATTATATAATTATAAGTTGTACTGTGTATGTATATTTATCTGACTCTTTAAATCACAACTATAGAGAATCAGCAGGCAGTTAATCTATAATTACATTATTATTCCTATCATTATAAAGATAATTCTACAAAATTATCCTACCCAGATAAACAAAACAAAAAAAATATATTTCTGTTGTTGTTATTATGACATTAAGTAAATTTAATTCAAAGTAGCTATATTGTTGTCTTTAATAACCAGCCTAATATTCAGTTAAACAAAATAAGTAATTTGTACAATTAAAGAAAGATGGCTTTTATTAACGTATTTACTGATAAAAATGTCACACGTTACTACCAGACTCCAGCAAACAGTTTTACTGAATGAAGCTGTTAATTTTAAGTATTTTTCAATGTCAACTAATCAGAGCTTTCAAAATTTGATCGTGTTACAAATCTTTATTTTTAAAGAAATTTTTAGATACTAATTTTTCTCCATTTAAATAAAATTTCCACTACTCAACTATTAGATGATGACAACAAGGATAACTTGGATGTTTATTGGACTTGACTAAATCGCACATGTACATTTTAGTGGTTAAAAGCTTTTACTTTTCTTACCTTTCAAGAATTGAATTCTTAATTTTGGTTTCACTTCCCATATAAGACTAAATAAAGTCACGCAGTGATAGACAATTCGAACACAAAGACAAATAATTGATCAGGGAGAAATTATTTTGCACTTTCCAATTAATGAAATTTTTTCCTAGGCATAAATCAAAACCTAGTAATCTCAGAATGTATTTACTATTACACACTCGTATTTTCTTGTCATCATTAATTTTCTTATTTTAAAATTTTGTCAAATTGCTAGACATTTCTTTTAGCAATGCATCCTGCCTACTCAAAGCTTGTCCATGTTTTGAGTATGAAATATTGCACTAATCATTTGCACTGATTTTCATTCCTGTTCATCGAAGAAAAAAATTTTTTTTACTGGATTAATATTTTTAATAAAACAAAAGAAAAAATGGTGACCTACCGCTGCTTGTGGGTCTAAATTCAAATCAAGCATGCTGATCAATGTAAAAGGCTTCTTACAGGTGTGGTCGAACTTCCATGGTTTGTCAATCACACCTTTGACCATATACCGGATGTTGCCATACTGTCCTTCAAATGATGAAGGCAGCTGAGGAGGTAGCAGGAATTGGAAGGGAAAGGTGTGCCGTCCTATAGGAAGAGAGATGGTGTCTCTACCATTTACTAAAAAAAAAAAAAACAAAAATATACACAAACACACACATATATCTAGTCTTTTAAAATAGAAATAGCAAACGTTTATAAAAGTTACTGCTTTTTAAAATTCTAATATAAAGTTTACATTGAAAATTGTGTAAAACTGTACATTTTTTAAAAAACTGCTCCCCAAATAAACTCAGGATAACCAAATAGTATTGTTCAAATTAATTCAACAAAAAGGAGTCCTCATCAAACAGTGAAAAAAAATTCTTTTGAAAGAAACTGCCACACGGCGCATGTGTTGTTAGTCAATATGAGAGTAGACAACATTTAACTTGTATGTTCGTTAAGTTCAGCTCAATAGATAAAATACTTTTCTAAGAAATGTCATTTTCTAACATAATCTAAAAAAATTTTTTTTCTGATGCGGATTTATTTATTAAAAAATGAAATTATGCTAAAAGGCAAGTCCGCAGTGACTGGCATTACATTTGGAGAGGTATGAAGTCATCCCAACTCTCCCAAAGTTGCACCTCCTGGCTCTTGATATTCTGTATCAAGCATACTCGGGGATCCAAGTCTATTTGCTGGCATGAGCAATAGCTTTTTTATGTATCCTTTTAAAAAATATGGACATGACTGACATTACACAAAAAGAGACATAGGAAAAAAGAAACTCAAACTTTATTCTAAAATTGTCTTTAAAACTTGAATTGGTCGAATTATTTTCTGTCCAGAGAAACAAGATAGCGTGACACTAAAAAGTTACAAATGAAAACTAAGTTGAAATATGAAAGCAATATTAGAATGATTGCATAATAGTGCATGACTGATGTTACAGTTTGTCCATAAAACATTAATATTAAATTAAATCAAAACCAAAAATCAAAATTAAAAATAATTTCACTCGTGTACCCAATTAATCAAAATTGGGGAATGTAAATGTAGCCCCCCCCCCCTTCCATGGTCCCTTCCATTTATCATAACTGAAGGCTGCAGCTACTCCATTTGCTATCTGTGGTAGAAAATCTTATTCTCTTTGGATAGCCATTTGCAGGAAGAACTAACTCTGACCATCACAGAGACTTCATAGTTATTGTCCTGAGCTTTCTTAAAGAGTTCTCCATCATATTCCACAACCCATCAGTTCAATCACATCAGTAGATTTTGCAGCATCACTGGTCAATCTGAATGTGGCAACAGTGCTTTCTATAACACAGAGATGGTAGATTTTAAATATATACTGCTGATGGTGAGGGACTCGGCAAACACCTCTTTCAACCTTAGGGTCTCATTTCATTTATCAATGGCTTGCACAGCAATTCTTAATGTATTCTTTGCTACCTCAACGAAAAAAAAGAGGCCCTGTTTTCTACTTGCTTTCTGGATAACAGCATTCTAAACACGGCTCTTCATGACACCACCAGGCCCATCAACAAGCCTCTTTACCAAGGAAAGTGGTAAAAAAAATTCCAGAAGACAATTCTGTCATGTTTCTCCTGCAGAGAAGTTAGCACTTCTGCAATAAAGCAGTTTTTGTATTCGGATGCTGCGCCATCAGGCCAAATGGATGCAAGTTTCAATAGATGCAGGGACTGTCTCCAGGATCTTTGCTGGTGAATGCTAACTGGGTCTTCCTTGAATGCACAAGACTGTCTGAGGCTATCAATTAGAGTGCAGAATTTCAGAGAACAGCTGTAAAAAGGCTGATTTGATGTTAGTGCCAGTAGACATTCTGAATCTCATCTTGATACATACAAGTATAGTTTCTGCAGATGTTTACTAGTAGTAATGTCTTCTTGTCACATCCATTCGATGACTCCCTCTTGAGCTTTTATATTCCTGCTTGCTGGTGCTTCACATACCAGTGCTCCATAAACTGTGGAAGTAAGGAGCAGATATATTTTTGCAGATCACCAGTTGTTCCTTTTATGAATCCTATTATTGGTATTGTTCTTCCACACAAACCAAGAAACTGCTTGTATAGAAGAATCAATTTCACTCATGGCCTTGAAAACGTTACCATCCTTGTAGGTATCACATTCGGTGAACCAACATTCACTGATGGCTGAGCTGCAGAGGAGTTTCTCCAGAAGCACATAGTCATAACTAGGCTAGGAAAATGCTGTGGGGAAGTTTGTTGCTCAGAAGCACATGGCAAGGCTAAGTTTAGTGCCATCTTCATTATGAACAATCACATCTTTCTGCCCTGGAGTCTATCTGCTAAAGTATTTTCTTTCATAAAAGCCTTGAACCAAGGGAATCATTTTGTTGCTCTGAGCAGTGGTACAGTGTTTTTGCATTTGTTTCAAGGTTTGAGATCCTTAGCTGCAATTAATTCATTAAACAGTTTTCAGCACGATGCTTTCCTCTGTTTTTGAGTTTGAGGAACACTTAAGATTATGAGCTCTTTGTGTCGCCAAATGAGGTATCTATTGTGGCTCAGATATCCGAAATTTAATAACACTAGTGTATGAAATCATATGAATTGTGTAGAATCATGAGGTGGCTTGAAATGATTAAATTTCCAATAAGTTCATTTTAAAATTTTAATACCCCTAAAAATCATCTTTTATTATTACTATAACTATCATGTATTTCATACAAATAAATATTTCATTTTTCATTTCTGATTCCGATGTGTACAACAGACATGCACTTTTTCATCTAAGACACATCTCCACTATATTAGCTCACTTTTTATCAAGCTAGCATTGCTAATGCATTTAAATACTGTTAATATTCATAATAATAATAATGAAAAAATGAAATACATACTTTACTTGTACAGATATGTTTTTTGATAGCTTCTTGTTAGGAAAGCTTCAGATGAGAAGAGCATTGTGGGTAAAATAAAACATGAATATTCAGGATGATTTCCACTGCCATCTATTGGTAATCAGTATAATCATCTTTAGTTTTAATGTTGAATGAATGTCTTAGGTGACTCTATTGAAAAGTGACCGACGTTACATGTAGTTGATGTCAAGACCAGCTCAAGATCCTGGTCCTGGTTAACCAGGTGGTTGCCTGAAGCACCATGTGCTTTGGGGTGCCAAAAAAAAAAAAAAAAAAAAAAAAAAAACAGAAAATCCTTAACAAGTAAAAAATATTAAAATGATAAGTCTTAAGAGCACTGAAATCCAATTTTCCTGAGGTGCCAACCCTAGAGCCGGCCATGCTGATGTTATAGTTTTCTTTCCACTATCGAACTACATTTGTATAATATCATGAATGGATGAAGTCTTCATTAACTTTGCCTAGGCAAATGCTTTCAACCATTTATTTCATTGGATCTTGAAATTTATTTTTTGGCTTCATGTCCTTTATGCTGTGGAGTTGCCCTAAAACATTATTTTATCACATACAAGTAAAAATTAAAATACATAATAATACAAGTTATTCAGCTTTCAAATCCTTTTTTAACCTGTAACTCTTTGGATTTCAAAGGGCACCACTGAGAAATGGCCCTAATGATTTTGTATTTATTATTGTACTTTACTCAATAATCAGAAACTCTACTCACAGTTTCCAAACATCAGCAAGGTAGAATCTACATATTTTTCATGAGCTGTGTAATTCCTCGTCTCTGTGCGTTGATTTTCACCTGAACCAGTGGTATGTGTTTCAGTCCATTTCACAGAAGCACGTCCATTGAACTCCAATCTAATTCCTGCAAAAGCAGTCAAGTCTTTAGCCAGCGAGACTAAAAAAATCAACAGTTTAAAACTGATCTGTGTTACTCTTCAATCCCAAGAGAAAAATACCATTTTTGTGATGAAACCTGCCAAAGTTAACTTATGTAAAGTTTCTGTGCCTTCAAACTAACAACTACCTGCCTTATCCATTTCTTATCTTTCACAACTTTAAATGTTGCAATTACATCTTCACATCATTTTCAATATACAAAAAGTAAAAATTTTAATTTTTGCTAATAATAATTCAGATCAACAAAAATCTTTTATTCCACAAATCATTTTAGTAAAATACTTTTACTTTTCTTTTGGTTTATCAGCATCCCAGACAACAGAGCACTGAGTATGACTCTTTACTAAGGGCCCTTGCCAATGATGTGGTGCCCTCTAGTAACTACTAAACTGTTTTTTTTTTTTAAATTTTAAGTTTTATGAGACAAGATCGAGTTCATCCTCTGTACATTTGTTAATACTAGGGATATTAAGTATGGCAGGGAAGAGTTAATAAAGTTTGTGTTCAAGAGGTTATTTCAGCTTAAAGAAATTCATGAAAAAGAAAAAAGGTGCATGGCAACAGTATTTGTAACCATAAATTGCTGAATTTAGAAGCTCAAATAATTATTCTACAATGTCCCTTTTTTTGGAATAAAAGAAATTTTTAACTTGTTCAACAAATTGGTCATATCAAGTCCTGACATTAGAAAATCTTTTTTTGTGTTTGTCAGATTAATATCTATGTGGATTAACTAGTTGTGAACTTTGGACCTGTTGTGATCATGTGCACTTCAAGTCTCAGTGTACCTTGAAAGTCCTGAATCAATAGATATAAACACCGACTGTTAAGTGTGGCTGTGCGTTTAATCTGGTCTTAATCTGGCTATTTTATCTGAGGATTTGCTGCACAGAAAATATTATAGTATAGATTGGGAGTTACCAACCTATGCCACATAGATTATCTGAGAAACACTTTTTTGAAAAGTACAGTTACATAATGGCCCAGGTAGACTGAGATGTGATGACTCATGTGAGCAGATAACTGAAGAGCTGGACACTCCACCATTACGATCTATGATTAATGTCAACCAATAACTGGACACCAATCTGATATCTATAGTGTACATAAAGGTCCTCCTATGAGTGGTCAACAAAACCTGCACAGTGCTACTCTACCCAAATCTTATTTGCTTTCCTTATTTATGTTCTCCATATTTCTCACCTGTATAGAACACTTTTCTGCATATTTGTCTTGCTCCCCATCAAAAGCAGTATGCATAAGTGTCAAAATATTGGAACAAAAAAAGAAGTAACATTGGCATACAAAAATCAAAGCAGCATTGGAACATATATAAGGACTGAAGATAAAGTTACAGAAGGAAGCTACAAGACTTCATTATATATTGAGAAGTATGATAAAGTTTTTACATATGGAAAGTATGTAAAAGCATTTCTCAGTAGCTTTGAATGTTTGCACAGTGATTTGCAAGATAAGAACAGACTTGTATCAAATGAAAGAAATGTCAGTTTCTTCAAGAGGTATTGAGTGGCATTTCAGTGAAATTACAGATTCCAGAAACCTAGTTAACTGCAGCATGAGAAAGAATTATTGTTGCATGGAACAACAAAAGCTGGAGATTATGAAAGTCTTTATCAAACATTTTGAAAACAGAAGTTAACATTAAAAATTTTTTTGTGTAAATGCTAATGGTACACCTGCTATTGTGGGGAAGGATAAGGGGATATTTGTAGTCCTGGAACAGTATACTGGCCATCCAATTATCAAAGTTCACAACGCATCATTCCCAGAATCCATCCAATTATCAAAGTTCACACCGCATCATTCCCAGAATCCATCCAATTATCAAAGTTCACACCGCATCATTCCCAGAATCCATCCAATTATCAAAGTTCACACCGCATCATTCCCAGAATCCATCCAATTATCAAAGTTCACACCGCATCATTCCCAGAATCCATCCAATTATCAAAGTTCACACCGCATCATTCCCAGAATCCTTTGTGCAAAAATTTCAAATTTCCAACTTAATGCTGTAATGGTCACTGTGATGAGGATTGTGAAATTCTTGTTTCTTGCTCAGCTCTAATTCACAGAGAATTCAAAACCCTGCTGCAACTAACAGACTGCATATGCAGACATTCCTCTTCACAGTAATCTCTGCCCTCTAAGCTGTGGCAGTGATGGATTGCTTTGTAAAATGTCTCAATGCCAAGAAATTTTTATCCAACAAAGAACAAAACTACCATGAACTTGATGACGACAAGTGGCTGAGGGAAGCTCGTGTTTCTGACTGACATCATATCTCAATTAAATGAACTTAACTTTCACCTACAAGAGCTGGGACAAACAATTTTGTACCTGTATGAAGACTTAAGGAATGTTTGCAAAAACTGGATATTTTTTTCTCAGGGGAATATTTGGGCTCCCTCATCTCAAAGACTGTTGCACTGTTGATGCCAGTGAGATCTGCTTAGTTATATGAAAGTTGGACCCTGAATTTTCTGAAATATTTCAAGATTTCCAACACTCTGAACTGACGTTTTCATTCGTCTTTTAAAGCCTGCCCATTTTGACAAGAATAACTTGAACGTCTTATTGTTCCAGTAGATGAACAGCAAACAATTCTAAAACTCCTGACTTGTGGGTCATTAACGTTTAGAAATCTGTGGACCGAACTTGAAGCTAATTTTCAAAATCCTGGGGGTCTTTATTTTGACCAGCTGGGCTTCTAGGGTTAACATACACACCTTTGTGAGCAGATATTTTCGCATATGAAATTTGTTATCTGCAGCAGACAGACAACTGGTCACTCAGAAGCCAGCCAGCAGCTGAAAGCATCTGAGAACGGTACGCACTCATCAACAGGGGCAAGAATCCCACCAGCAATGTACCAGGACTTTCAAAATGACATATATTAGTATAGTACATGGCACTTGTTACTGGTAAAATAAAAGCATCACATTTCGACTGTTTTAAATTTAATGTCCATTCAAAGAATAGAGCATCTGCGCCTATTGTTTGTTCGCGTGATGTAGTCATTGTAGTTTGGACTGGACCCGGGCGCCTAGTCTACCGTCGAACTGGGTGGGAACACATCGATTTTCCAACCTGGTCTCATTCTTTTGTGTGTGTGTGTGTGGGGGGGGGGGGACGTGCCACATCTGCATAATGGTTTGATGTCTCATAAAAGCCTGGGCGTGTCAATAATTTGTCTAGATGACGCAAGAGAGAGAGAGATAGATGCATGCGATTAATCTGAAAAATTTGCCTCAGACCAAAATGACTTTTCGTCGTCTCTCGAACAGCACAGCAGATCTGACGGTAGCCGTAATGGGGGGTGAATTGGGATAGTCAGGAAGGACGCTAGGAGAGGGAGAGAGAGAGTGGAGAGCGCTGTTCTTACCCCTCATTTTCATGGAATCAGTAAGTTCCACGGTTATATATCCCGTCAACGGTTGCGCCGGATAGTAAACACCCGTCGGGTTCTCCAGTGTTATTTCGAAGATATTCAGCTTCCCCATGGCGAGTTCTTTTGAAGATCCAGCAACAGCTGCCCAACCGACCGCAAATTAATGGTAATCGTAATCAGTACTCTTCGCTTCGTGCTTAAATAAATGTCGTCATCCACCGATGGCTATCAGGAGACAACCCCTACGTAAGGAAGCACGCCGAGCCCAGTCGCTCCTATTGGACCGCCACACCCTGCTGGAAGACTAAATTAGACGGAATTATTTTCCTCTGCCACCGAATTCTCTTTCCTCGTCGGCATTCAATGGTTTTCCACTCGGTGTACGTCTAAATCATCTTATTGTGTTACTGTCCCCTTTGCCTCATTTATAAAACGCTAAAGAAAGAATGGTCGCTAGTTAGTGATGCGAATATTAACTATAATGGGGTTAGCCGCCCATAATCAAACTACTGGAATGGAAGCTTTTAACTATTATTATTATTATTATTTATTAATTTAATTTATTTTATTTTTGTGTGCAATTTCATTTTATTCATTATTTAAGCATGTGTGGATATATACATATTTATTTTATTAGGTAAGAGATTATATATATATTAGGTAAAGAGAGGAGATATATATTAGGTAATATATATTTATAGGTAAGAGATACTTTCATAAAAATAGTCTTAAAAATAAAATAGCAAAAAAGAATATATAGATTATATATATATCTTTATTAGGTAAGAATATCGATACTATCTAAGCATAGCAAAAAACGATACTATAATATATATAAATACAAACTAATTTTTGGCTTATAATTTAATAATGTTTCTAATTGTTAGTTTGCGGAAGTGTGAAGAATATACCTCTTTCTTCCTCTTCAGTTGAGTGCTATGATCCAAGGGAGATAATTCCGTTTTAATTATTCTAACTTCAGGCCAAACGCACGGATTGTCCCGGATTCGTTCGCCGAATAAATTTAAGGAATTTCTCGAGCCAGGTCCAGGCAGCTAATTTTCCGAGGTAGCATTGTCAGTTTTATATATATATATTACCCGTTGGATGTATACTTTATGTAAATTAATTTAAGAACAGCCTTTATATCGCCGCAAGCGAGGTTGGTTGCTAAACAGAATAACTGATCCGTTTATATTCGGTTGTTTGAAGTTTCAATCTTAAAAAAAAAGAAAAGAAAGTTGGAATACGATATTTTTTTTCTCTTCCGGATGTGAGACAAAGTCTGCGGCAGCCTTCTCCAGGAGTGTTTTGTGGTGAAAACTTGGTGAGAAGTAAGCGGTGATCAATCGGGTGGTCGTGTTGGGGAGGGGGTTTCCCGCCGCCGCCGCTGTAACGCAGACGACAGTGCTGGGCAGGGGAGGTAATTGACTCCTCTCCCCGACCAACCAACGGACTTGACTTGACTTGCTATTGTGGGTCGGTCCGTCGGTCGGTCCGTCCGCACGTTTACCAAGGGAAAATGAAGTTTACAGTTGGTAAGTTGTATTTACAAAAAAAATAAATAAATAGAAAAAGTGCAAATAATATCCGGGGGAAATATCTTTCCAAGAGTGGCAGAAACGCCCTCCAATTCGTTGACGGGTGGTCGGTCGGTCCCGAACACCATCTTACTAGTGTTTTTTTCTGTTTTTTTGGAGTTCACATTCCGTAATTGGAAATGTCTAACTAGCTGGGAGGGGAGACATAATCGCCATTAAGGGAACCCGAGGCGTTCCTCTGTCTCGCGTGTACTGTTTTTAAAACTAATGAACTCCTACCGCTATTATTCTATAAGCGTTTCTACCCACATGGGTACGCACAATGCCCCTCCATTCTTTCTTTTTTTTTTTTTAACCTTTCGTTATTCGCCAGTCGAAACCCTTCTCGGGAGTATGCAAGGGGTCGTTTCCGATGAAACCAGGGTACAGCGGCAGAGAGCTTTCATCCGAACATCTTTTGTTTTTTTTTTCCTCACCCGCGAGCGAATGACGACTCTGCGTCTGTTCGGTATCAAGGGAGATAACTCGCGTCGGAGGGTACTCGTTTAAACCCCCCCCGCCGCCGCCGCCAAATAACCGAGTTCTCTTTTTAACCCGTTTAAGACGGAAATTGTGCTCGTTTGCCTATCACTTCGACGGAGACCCGGTTTTTTTTTTTTTTTTTTAGTAATCATTGAAATGACGACTAAACATTGACTGCAACGTGAAATTCCAGCCGCGAACAACAACAACAACAACAAAGAAGCAAAGATGGGGGCTTTTATTACTTAATTCTATCCCTTCAAGAATTGTGTTGTTATGGTTTTGCAATACGGGCCTTGAAATCGATTTAGATCGATTTTGTTTAGAATCGATATCATTCTGGAAGAATTCCTCGAAGATGCTGAAATGAGATTTTGATGATTGGCCAGTCTGCATTTCACATGAATGCAACAGATCAGTTTGGTTTTTCTTATTACAAGGAGGCAAAGATGACATTATGGCTGAAAGAGAAATGTTTATCAGTAGTATATTTAACTGTATCCACGTATACTATTAACCGTCATTGGCGGCGATTTATTCCCCCCCCATTCACCGTTGTATAACTAAATAGTTTTTTTTTTTTTCTTTTCCAATATCAACTCATGGTGAAACTTTTGGTAACTTTGTTACAATCCATACTTAAAGCACTTCAGTATTTTAAAAATATTTTATTAGAACTCTCCTTGTGTATCTACAATCTACCATGGATCTAATGTTTTCTAATCTTTCTGCATACTCTTAAATACCCAAATTCTGAAAACATTGTTTTTTCTTAAGTAGAAGCCTAATGAAGATGCGGATGAACTAAAAACTTCTTTCTGTGAGTTCATTGTGTAAATTATCCTTGTTTATCATGCATGGTGTTTATCTAAGTAACACAAGAAACATCTAAGTGGTTAATTATGATAGTTTATTTAATATTTACCCCTCTTTTTTGTTAAAAAACAATGCATTCTTTTTGCTGCAATATTATGTTATGCGAAAGATTTTAAGCTAAAAATGTGTGACCCTAATCGTTCTTTTAGTAGAAGCTTTGGATTAGAAGACTAAATTAATCTTGTTGATGTTGTTCCGTTCTAGGTGGCACATAGTTGAGAATGTTGATCAATTTACCAACTAGATTTTTTTTTCTCAAATAAAATCACAAAAATGGTTAACGCCTTGAAATAAATCATAAATGTTTACTTTAATAGATTGAAAAAAATTCTTGAAATGTAAATAATTAGGATGGAGACTGCATTCTTTCCTCTTTCTTTCATTAGGCTGATTTTTCACTTCATCGCAGATTTACTAAGACCATTTAACTTTTAAAAATGAAAATCACTGCAGTTCATGCAGGAAATTCCTTAAAAACGTTTAAAATGGCAATATTTTATTATTATAAATGGTTAAATTTTAAGTGTGCATATTCAAAAGCTTTCCAAATATTTGTTATAAAGCTCAGTGAGGCATGATTTTTTTCACCATGTAAAAATGAAAAAATGATGGCTGCATACTGAGCAAAATACAAACATCTCTTCTCATTAACTTTTTTCTACCTCCACTTTATATATTTAAAAGCAATGTGCTTCTTTTTCTTTCAGGTGGAGATAATTCATCTGAATATGATCATTTTGGCAACTTGTTTAGACTGGATAGCTTGAACATGTGAGTAGAGGGAGACGAGAAAATGTTTGGTTGATTCTTAATATGATTGGCTGGTTTTTGAGCATTTTGAAATTTGTGTCTTACCTGTGATCTGTGAGAAAATAATCTGCATTTGTCTAAGTGTGCAAAAAATACATGAAACTTAATAGGTTTGATTAGTATATTTAAAACTTCTGTGCACTTTAACACTTCTGCAGCTTGCATGTGCACTGAGAGCTCTCTCTTTTTCTTTCTCTTTTTCTCTTTAAAAATAGATTTGATAAATATTTACTGGTTAAGAAAAAGCATCAGTAAATATTTCTTTACCCTGGAGGCCCCACATAAGTCATTAAAACTTTTTACTTATAAACTAAACTAAACAAGAGTCTGCACATGTTCTTCATATCACCATATATTTATTCCTTCTATCTCTAGAGTAACTTCTAGTTTATATAAGTGCAAAGTAAATAAACAAAAATACAATACTTTTTTTAAGTAAGTTAAATTAATACAAGTTTGTCCTTAATCCATAGAAAAGGTTATTTGAGTATAGAGAAATTGTAGAAGATGCTGTTAGTGGGCTATATCTGAATGTATATTGGCACTAAAGTTTATCTAAGGGAGGGGGAGAAATGCCTTCTTTTTTATTTTTAAAGTGATCTGGCTTTAGAGTCAACCATCAGCCACACATGGTGAGTGTTTCAAGTTACACCACAAAGTATGGCACAGCTGTCAAACCTGAGATGATCTGCCAGCAAAGGTGCCAATTGCTTTGGTGTACAAACTGACTAACTGGCAATATTTTCCAGGACTTATACTGCAACTACAAAAAGTGCTGCACTTATTTTTCCTCTGTTCGAATTAGTCTAACCCATACCTTCCAAAAGAGAGATAAGCTAAAACAGTAAAAGTTCTAAATATGTTAGTAACTAAAATTTAAGATTAATAGTAGAATGGAAAATAAGTCTGTATTTTAGAAAATAACATCATTTTTTTAAAAAACTTATTTTAATTAAATTTCAATATTACATGGCACAGGAAGACACTGTGGCTTATATAAATAAGCCTCTAGAAAAGAGAAATGCTTGCATAAAAATTATTTTAGGTTCATGCTGATACCATAAGACAATAATAATATGGAAGTCAACACATGAGGTTCAACAGAGAAAATCTTCTAATAGACTATCCAAAATAAAGAGCAGTATGAAACCATTTATGTAGTCACAGTAAAATGGTTGCAGTCAGAAGTTGTTAAGCTTAGTGAAACTTTTCCTTATTAAATAAACTGGAATACCAGTGAAGATGAAATAGAAAGGATGCTTCCACATAGACCAAAAATGAGAAGAAATCCTGCCACTATCTTTGTATTTTCTTCAGTGAACAGTTATTCCTACATTTGAAATTCAGTTGTGATTCAATAGATTTCTGATCAGTTTTGTTTGTTATACCATATTGGTAACAAGCATCTTATAAAACAAACATCTCAATGATATAAGAAAGACCATTTTCTACTTTTTTGTTTATCTGGCACACCTCTTTTGTTTTTAATTATTCTCTGCTCTCTGGCACACAAGGGCATCAAGGCCATAATTCTCTTCCTCTAGTTTCTCTGTCACTGACTACAACTTTTGCCTGATTACAAACATCCAGCCCAACTTATCTCGCTCCCCCTTAATCCATTCCCAACATTTCTGTTCTACTTGTTGCTTATTCTTATCACTTTGTTGTATTTGACATTTTATATGGCCACCTCTTTTTCTTGATTCTCTTCAAATACTGGAATTGGAATGCATTAAATATTCAGTTTGTTTTCCATGTCTCACTTACAACCATATAATAGCTCTGGCTCAACTAGTGAACTATACAGTCTCACCTTAGTCTTTAAATTATTGAATTTCATATCTTATTCAACTTCCTAAACATTTAGTGCACTGATTGCATATCAAGAATCATTTCTCACAAATAAATAATTCCAACAGATAATAGATTGCAGAAAGTTGTTTAAAATTTCAGATTTGCCTGGTATGGATTTAAATTAGAAGTGGTATACACTTTTTTAGAATTGTTCAATTTATTCCTTTTAAAGGAAGCATGAAAATCACCAACTTGGCCTTATCAAAGATTTTAAATTATTATTATTATTAATATTATTATAAAATAAATCATCAATTATATTTTAATGAAGTATTATTTTCAAAACATATGAGATTTTAAATTAGGAATTTTCAGAAACACTCAACGACAATCACAAGAATTTTTGACAGTCTGATATGATCTATGGAAACAAAATGGGACACAAAAAAGTTTTGATACCAAACATAAGTCACATAAAGACCTCACATCACTAATGGCTGCTAATACGGTATCATTATTAGCTGCAAAACTTTTCTTTTAGAAAATTTCTTCTGTTTATTCATCTCAAATGCATTTGAGACAACAGTCTAATTTTTCTCATTTAATTAAACATCAAATACTGTCTAGTTATTTATGAGTGAACAGTTTAAAGTAATGTACATATACTGTGACCTATCTGTTTTCCAAAAATTCCAGCTGTAGTTGTTTATTTCTGTTGTTGTTGTTGTTGCTGATTTTAAGACAAACAGGTTAGTGATACAGGCCAGACCTTGTGGCATCCAAATTGTTCAATTTTCTTTTTTTTTTTTATTCATAATTTTTTTTTTTTAAATTCTACGTTCTCTTTAATACAATTTTCAACAATGGTAAAAATAGCGAATTTTTACTACTTTTTAAAACTCATGGCTAGCGCATCTTTTATCTGTTGACTGCTAAACTTTGATTTTAATGGATAATGAAGTATTTATTTATCTATTTTTTTAATTACTTCACTTTTGTATATTTAGATATTTTGAGCAGAGGCTGGACTTTATGATTCTTCATTATTTTGCACTTGATTTCTAGAATCTGCACCACATTATGGTTCAGTCTGGTAGGCGTTTGGTCTTATATAAACATATCTGCCAGTAATTTGGTACTAAGAAAATAAACAGAAAAATATTAGCATTTTTAATATTACGCACGCACGCGCGCGCGCACACACACACACACATGTTTGTCATATATAAGATGAGGGATTTCTGGCTCTGAAGTTTATTCATATACTTCATGCATTGCCTTAGGATATGTATGTGCATGCATATATATTTTATTTGTAGACTATCTAGTTTCAGTATTGCACAAAAGATTGGGTTAACTGACCTGACATAATTTTTAAAATATCCATATCAAAAAAAATAAAAAAGTATTAAAATCATATACATGCAAAACCATAGTTTATGGGAGGAATCTAGGAATTGTTTTGTTTATCACAATAAAAATTCAATACTACTAAGGATGTTCAAATAAAGCCTGTCTGAACTAGCATTGCTGAAATGGTATCCAACCAGGTTTTGTTTATTAAAATTGATGTTTATCTAAGTAGATGCAGGTGCCAAGCCTCATGAGGTGTGGGAGCTGCAATATTTATTAGTGATAACCATCCCACCAAGCATCCCCATCAAATATGTGCAGTTGTGTAGAATGATGATCATGGAATAAGAAGTACAAAGCAAATCAAAAGGTGGCATAATGCTAACTAACTTTATGCTACGTGCTTTGGTGCAGAATTCTTATCAAAAAATAACATTGGTAAATGCATGAAATTTGAATAAAATGAAATAAGCAGAAAGATAAAGTTAAACACTAACCTTTGTGCTGGTCATTGAATATTCAGATTTAAAGTTTAATATTCAGTGTAAACAGAATGCAATATATTTGTAAAAGGCTAAACATTAACTGAACTTTACACAATTTCTCCTTGTTTATTTTTAAAAATCTAGTATGCCTAGCTTCAAAATTATAATCTTAATGATTTTATGAATTTTTTGTAAAGTTACAAGAAATTGGAAATATTTTGAATTAAACAATTTTATTCACTATTTAATGAGTAAAGCTTCACGTAGACTTGGATTAAATTGGCTTTTGTTTCCAAAACTATCATCTGTTTATTTATCAGTTGTGTTTTTTTAGATAATTGACTGTTACGAGAGAGAGAGAGAGATATGACATCTTTATAGAGAGAAATAGATGACTGATGTCAGTACCGAGAGAGAGAGAGAGAAATACCAAATGTCAACTGAAAGTAAACCCAAAATTAAGAATATAAAGAGAGATGGAGTAGAAATACCAAATGTTGCATGAAAGTAAACCTAAAATTAAAAATATCAAATATTTATGCCAATGGAGACACTTTTTTGTCAAAACTCTTCATTGTGGGGTGATTTTTGCCGGCTAGAAACATACAGCTGTATTTACACTTGTAGCTGTAAAACCTCTGCTGCATGATGCGTAAATACCCGACTGATATACCGAAAAAATGAATCCCAGTAAGACAAATGTTATACTTTTTTTTCTTTTTAAAGAGGGAAAATTATATTTATAAAATAATGAATATATAATCCTGTAAAATAAAAAAAACACATTATTCCAAGCTCTTTTTACATCATATACCAGGTTGCAGGAATTGATATTCTCATGTCTTACAAACATGTTGAGAAAGTTATTCAAGTCCATCTGCATGGATTACATACTAATCATCTACTAAAGATTAAGTGATTTGTTTAAAGTAGATGCTTGATGAACACCTGCACAATTATCATGAGTCTATTTATCATTATCAAACCTTGCAGCTGAGCTGCTCATTTCCCTGGTATTTCTCTAAGCCACAGACTTGCCCATCATGGGCAGATAACTGATGATGAAATACAAGCCTTAACTTTCCTACTGTTTTCATGAATTTAATAATTAAAATATATATATTACTAGATTACTAAACCATGTTTTTATTATTACTATGATTTTCTAAAGATTTAAAATTAAGTATGCTACTGCAGCTGCTTTAAGATAGCCATGCAGTTATGTTTTTAGTTTTAAAATTTCTCTCTAACATCAATGATGTGTAGTAAACAAACCTAATTTTCACCTGCTGACATTAGCTGTTTGTGAACTGTAAGAATGTTTGTCATTTTTCACACTAATCAGGTGAAAGTATGTGGTTGTTGCTAGCTGAAAATAAAATGCAGGTTAGGATAACCCAGGATATCAACAAATGCCATTGGAATCTTTGCACCAAAGATTGAGATTGCTCCATGTATGACTTGTGCATTGCAGCCAAACCTATTTATCTGCTCATTACCCCTAAACTATACTTTCAGGCCCTACCATGTACACCGAAAGATGCTAATAGTGTTTGCTATACTATCCCAATAAAAATCTCTGTAGGGACTTTACTGGCCCTTTTTTGTGTTTACTAGTTTAAAGACAAATTGACTCCCGAGCTTTACTATGGACAAGCTGATTTTAGTGAGCTGATTTTCAGTCAGGGTTATAGGGGAGTAAAACAACTTTAAAAATTCTATTAAAAATAATAATATAGCACATTTTGAGAAAATAAAGTGGATGGAGAAGTGAAGCAAATCAATTATAAGACATATGTGCACTTGGTAACTGGTGAAATTCAAAGAAATAACAAAAGTTTATAAGTTGAGATTAGTGGTTGTACAATTTGGAAACTTAAAAAAAAATTATCAGTACTTAAGGAGCCATTCAGACCACACTCACTCACTCAGTTTTTTGATGAAAGTGAGAACAGTATTAGTTTAATTCAGCCTTTTATGTAAATCATTAAAATGTAGAGTGTATGAGCTTTATAATATAAAGTAATCTTTTTCTTTTCATAATTGAGTTCATTGTTCTGAATGACTGATGCATCCTTTCTTACAAACAACAATAACAAAAAGGTAATTCTGAATCCAGAAAATTAATTTCTAGTAATTGGTGAATTTGAAAGTGTTGGTGAAAGGAAACAGTGAGTTTTGGGTCAGAAAAGGTCATTCTTTACATTATACGTCCCTTTCAGCAGCTCCTACAGTATAAACAAACTCATGCAGCCAGGTAAATGACCATGAAGGGGCAATCATTATTATCATTATTATTATTATTATTATTATTATTATTTCCCCTGTAATTGCACCAAGAGAATCTACATAGGGGAGACATTTTAGCATGGTGTGGCAGTAGGGGTTGTTTTCTGATGGATCCAGGCTTTGCTTGGTATCTGGTATTTTTTGCTCTTCTGTAATACCCTACTTCATTTGAGTTTTTTTCTGGGTACTCTGATTTTTCCTACTACGATATTCAGTCTGCTTACATATAGGCATAAGCTTTGTGTTCTGTACCCTACCTTTTGTTGGTTCTGTACTTATAGAACAGAAACTTTCATTAAAATCAGACTCGAATCTTTTCTTTTTTTGCTAGAGTAGAATGAATGTTTTTAAAAAACTTTTTAAACTGTTATCGACTAGCTTTCTAAAGTTGTGAGATATGGCAATCAACAACCAATCAGTCCTCTACCCCATTTTTTTTAAAAAATCATTTTTGTCACCCTTATTTGCATATCTTTAATAATTTTTTTAGTTATTGCAATTCCATGTCTTATCTCTGCCATCCTTTCTTTTTTTTTTCTCTACATCAGCAGCTGGAATAATAACAAATAATAAAAAAAATAGCATAGTGTTTTTCATTAGGTGGCTACATCACTCACTCATAATTGTTTGATAGATTGCTTGAAGCACTACCACTCTGAATTGTCTGAAATTTAGCTGTAATAAATCTATTTTAGAGAAAACATTTTAATTACCTCCAGGAAAAAAAGGAGAATTCCCCCCCCCCTCCTACATCTTATCAATGGTTGCAAATAAAAGTTGAAAATGGAATAGTGTGAAGAAAGAATAATACCACAGTGGATGTTGGGTTTTCTCACTGGGTTGTCTTTCTGGCTCTTCTCCTGTGAGCATCCAATTCATTTAATTCACTATTTCTACTGTGCGTTTTCATGTTAAAGTTTAAAAAAAAAAAAAGGAAAGAAAAATGTTTCAGCAAAGTTTTTTTGTTATCTGTAAATAGATTCCATGTGCATCTTGAGACATAAATTTGATACCTTTAAAAAAAAAAAGAATAATTTAATGGGGCAACTATATAAATATGGGTACTTTGACATTGCAAGACTTACATGCACAAAACATGTATGTTGCAGATTGTTTACCTGATCTATTTTCAATTTTCGTTTTTTTAAATATCTTGTTGATTGAGGTAAAAATATACCCCTTCAGAACCATGGCATCAGTGTAGATCTTTTAAATATCTATGAACTAAATGAATAGAGTTTCTATTTTCTTGCCATATCCCAAGTTCTGCTAGGGACTTTCTGTGGCTACCTATGGCTAACTTCTGTACCCTTTTCTTTTCTGCTTGTTCTAGGAAAGCAGTGGGTGCCTTATGCACCCGTGTTGGCACATAATCAAGGTAGAAGAGAAACTAGCAGTTTCAAATGTTCTGAAGCCTTTCAAATAACTTAGCCCTTTTTTATTTAAAGGACTCAATGCATAACATATATAACATATTATTCAACATTTTTTGTCTAACACAATGGTACTCAAATATTTTTGATATACAGTTGTCCCCCGGTATTCGTGGGGGTTACGTTCCTAGAGCACCCGCGAAGAGTGAAAAACCGCGAATATTGGACGTGGTCCATAAAAATGCCTATAAATGTCAAAATATAACGTAACATATAATAAAAAAATATAAGTAAATATATAATAATAATTTAATTAAAAATACAACATTCAGCGAAACACTCGAGATAGCTACACGCAGTAAACTGGGATGATGCCGCCTCGTGGGAAGCAGCCAATCAGCAGCAAGGAGAAATGAATAACGCTCTCGGATTGGCTACTTTCAAACCTCCAGCCAATAGCGTTTATTTTATATTGATATTTTGCTGAATTTACGTTAGTATTTATATTACAAAATTAGTAAATTATATTGTTATTAATAATTTAGTGTTAAAAAGCGTGAAAAAATATATATTGCCACGAAAAAAGCCATAAAAAATCGCAGAAGATATTTGCGATTCCACGAATATGCGGGGGTTTCCACAAACAACTATTAGTTAGGTTCTATGGAAAATTCCACGCCGGGGCTGCGAATGCCAAACCGCGATTACTCGGGGGTCGATTGTATATATGTATTATTTTTGGTCAATTGTTCCCAGCATTCCGTAACCTTTATTGAAACCCAGGGTGTGATAATTGTTTGAATTTTCAATCTGATACTTCTGGTGACGGTTACAATAAATTTGTTTGTCCTAGTGATCTTGACTTTTGAAGATCCTCTAATTACTGATATTGGTCTGGTGTAAATCTGTTTTGTTATTTATTATTATATAGATCTCAGTAAAGAGAGACAACCAGGGCTTATCTGTATGTTTAATTAGAAATTGCTGATGATGTAATACTAAGCCCAGCATCCTCTACCATCTGTGATGATAGTCTCTTTATAAAGTTACCTGGGTATCATTAATTTGCTGCAGAGAAAACAGAAAATGTTCTAAAGCTAAACTCAAGTGCATCACTAATCCTTTTCTTTCTTTTTTTATCCAAACTAAATAAACAATTTAGGACTGTAATAATATCTGCTTTCAAGGAACTTGAATGCATGACAAAAACATATCACTTGCTTCTCTACTTTTACTTTTTTTCTCTCTCTCTTATTCTCACTTTTATGAGAAACTTTGTCAAATGTCTCACTAAAGTTTAAATTAGGCACGTCTTGATTCTTTTCTCTCAACTATATCAGTTACATCATTTAAAAATTCTAAAAGTCTGTTCATTAAAAAAAAACAAAAAATGCCTTTACTCCAGACTTTGAATCTATCACAGTGATGTTTTTAAAGTGATGGTTCATTAATGCATCACTGACTCCATGTACTTTGCTGTTAACCTGAGATGTCTATAGCATTTAATGTAATCTCCCTCTATCAGCCCTTTAAAGATTGGTAAAGCACCGGTTAGCTTTCGGTCATCTAGAATGATACTTTCTGGTGGGATTATACTGAACAGTCAAAAGTTTCAAAGCACTTTCTTTTCATATTCTAGTAAAAAATGCTATCTGATTCTTCTGATTTATCTGATTTCTGTGATACTGGTTTGCTTTGCACCTCATTTATTTAATGATTAGACTCTTTTTTCTTACTGTACATGTTCTGTGTGTAGCTGTTTGTATTTAAATAATCCCTGGTAAAGAAAGACAGTTAAAAAAAGGGATTATTTTAAAGCATATATGCGCTGTATAAATGCGGCTTCATAAAAGGTGAAGGATTTGCAACTATTTTAAATGTTAACTGATCTTCCATCACTCTTAGAAAAAAAAAAAATTAGGTCTACAGTTTTAACAAATGCCACTACTAGTTATGGTTTTGTTACAATGATGAGATGACTAATCACAGATAATTAAATAAACAATTAAATGGTCTCGTGCTGATATTTCATAGATTGCCATCTTGTGTTTTACAACTCTTTTGAAGTGAGTGTAGAAAATGTAGTGATGCCAGACTTGTGTAGCCATCATGCATAACTGCAATACAGGGCCAGACATACAGAACTATGCATGCAATTGTTTATGGGTTTTTTTAACAGAAGCAATACATAGTCAAAACCCATTAAAAGTTTAAATATACTGATTTTTTTTTTGCTTATGGATTAAATTAAGCCTTTTTATTTTATTTTTTCATCATTGGGTAATTAATTATTACAGAATTGGTCATAAATAAGCATAGGATGTAAGGCTCAAAGTTTAATTTTTAAAAAATGCTAGCAGCATTCTGATATTTTTTTGTTATTTTAACATTTAAGAAAATGTACCCTTCTAACTTTCTAGGTTATTAAAAATAAATAAAATACATAATGAACATATTTTATTATAAATTAGTCAAAACCTATTAATTTTAAAGATATATGTATATATATATTTCTTAGGAGATATACAATTTGTGATATTCTTATGATATTAATGAAAAGTATGCCTTGTAATCCTACTGCTACTATTACTATTAGCACCCAATAATCTTGAATACTGACTGTCCACTAATATTCTTTTTTATGAAAAATGAAAGAGGAGATTGGGAATAGATTTTATTTTTATTTTTCTGCAGCTAATACTCATCTAGAAATTGCATATATTTTCTCTCTCTCTTTTTTTCTAAATAAAAAACTTTAAAAAATTTTTAAATCCATTTTCATCATCAACAGATTTTTGCTCAGCAAAAGAGGCTTTGTGTACAAAAGTAAGGAGACTTTGTGCTCCTTTTCTGCTCAGTGATTACTAAGTATTACGGATTATAAACTTAGAGGATTAGATATGGCTGATACGTGTTTGTTTTCATCGGATTACCTACCAATTTGCTGTTTTGTAAAAAATTCTCTATTTATGTATCATTTCCTGTAGAAAATTCTCAGTTTGTTTCATTTCCTGCAGAAAATTCTCTTTATTTGTCATTATTATTATTATTATTATTATTATTATTATTATTATTATTATTATTATTATTTATTTTGTGATAAAGAATTAAAATAGCATTTTGTTTTTCCTGTTAGTATGTGACTAGTATAGGAACCAACTAAACAAACACTGCGCAGAATGATACCCCCACCAAGATTTGGTTTGATTATATATATATAAATAAATATATATTTCCAGTGACTGTGGCAGTGGTTTATCAAAGTAAAGCCACTGGACCAGAACCACAGTACTAACTGCAGTGGGGTTAGTTGGGGGCAGTTCTTTTCCTGTTGTAGGAACTCCACTGGTTGATGACTATTCTGTTTGGGTGTATCAGATTTCTAGCCTGTTGCTGTGGGAGCAGTTAAATTTAGCAGCAGCAGCATTTCCCCATTCAGCATCCTTTACTCCCTCCATCAGGTTGGACTGTTTTAGAGAAAGGAGTGGGGGATTCTCCTAAGTGAGAATTATGAACGCCTTATATTTCTGATAAACAACACAACAACAAAAACAAACCTAACCCAACCCCGTTGACTTAGCCAGTTTCAGGGCCTGCTTGCTGTCTGTTCTGCATGTGGTCTGCTGACCCCAGGGGAACTCTGAGGAAGGAGCAGGAAGATGACTGATGTTGGGGTTTTTCAGTCTTTCATGCTGTTTGTAGTTTGCCTGGAATTTTGACAACACTCCACACCCAGACAGACTTGGTGATGGTCGTGAGAACCTAGCTGTCATCCACAGGATATTTTACTGCCACAAAAGAAAAGATGAGTGGGAAAAAAGCTTTCCAGAGAAACAGTTCATGTCCAGAATTCAATATCACTTTAGTTGGAGCTCTAGGTGTTGGGAAATCAGGTAAGATTGTTCTTACTCCTCCTCCTCCTCTTGGCCCCATCTATTATGCCACTAAACATCTGAGAGGAATACTACTTTTGATACAGGTTTTTTTTTTTAAAAAACTTTTTGTTTGTATTTTTTTCGCTGTTTAATCATCTGGTGTGTGTGTGTTGTGTGATGCCTGGTTATCTTTTTAAATCTCTCCCCACTGTTCTTGGGTGTTTTGTTCAGGCTGTCTGAAGGATTTATCCAGATTATGTAAATGAAACTTTCTAGGTTTTTGCTGGGGACTAACAGGGAGTAGTAGCTTTAGAGTTTAGACCAAGATTCTTCAATGGTGGGAAGGAGGGAGGGATATATCATTACAGAAGTAAGAAAAGGGTATTTCATTCACATATAAATTGCTTTTTCAAGTCCATCAGACAGAAAACTCACCCGTTCTTTACTAAATACGTTTCCACTCAACTTTGCATTTGTCTTGGATTGACAACTATTTCAGAATAAACAGGAATTTTTAAGCCCAGCCTTTGGAATCCTCTGCAAAAGAAATTTCTACTGGATTCTCACAAAAGAAATAAATTACAGTAATAGTCAGGAATCTGAAAAAAAACAAAAACAAAAAAGGGTGCATGTTTTTTTTTTTTTAATTATAACTCCAGTAAAATCATGAATATCTGCTGCTGCTGCTGCTAGCAGGCAGTTTCAGTGGGCATACAGTATAAAGAAACTTTTATATGGTAGACAGATTTGAAAACAAAATTCTGTTTTTCTTCTTGGGACACATTTTTAAGTGAAAGAAAGCAGTAATCGAAGACATGAATAATAACTTTTGCAGCATACTCTCAAATTTTCTCAATAAAAATCTTTGTGATAATTAGATGTTCCTGCGACTAAGTGAAAATGTCAACTCCAGTTTCTGAGAAGATCTCAAGCAAAGCCAGCCACATCCAAGCAGTTAAAAAATAAAAAAAAAAAAGATTTTTAAGCTCAAACATTAATGGGAAAAACCTTGTTGTTGAAATAATGTTAAGGGGTTATTTTTATGTAAATTTCTATTTCTTAATTAATTTTTTTTTCTGTTCTAGTGTATGAAGCTTAACTCCATGGAGACAAACCCAAGTATTGTGATGTGCTTCTATAACATGAAGTTGTGCTATACTATTGTAAAAAATGGAAACTAGAATTTTCTTCTAATTTTTTTCAGTGTTAACCAAGGGATGCCCATTGTTTAAATGTTAGATGACTTTGAATGTCGGCTTACAATAGCTACAGTTTGTTAGTTTCCTTCTAAATATTATTTTCTGAGATTTTATGCTGATTTTTGTTTGCATAGTTTGTGTTAACTTTCTTTGGCATTTAAAGGAGTAAATGCTCCTTTTGAGACTAGATTTGAAAGGGTTAAAAATCTCTGATATCATTGTGTAATTGACAATACCACCATGTAGTACTACCATTCACATCATTATTGCCTCGATTATTTAAGAAAAATAAATAGGCACATTCAAGAAACTCACATTGTGATATACATTAAGAAACAATCTTGACTTTAGATATACAGTTGTGCTTGTGTATAAATATCCACAACAATGATAAACAATTTATGATTTTGATATAAAATGGGCTATGAATAATCTTTAGAATTATTAGCAATTTCAACCAGAGTTGTTGTTTGGCAGTGTCTATTGCCACGATATTGGACACGCATCCACGAGCCTCCATGATTGCCTGAGCTGGTCATGCATTGCTGATTTTGGTAAAAGGCCTTTATTACCTGTCTTTGTGGAGGAAATTACTTTCAGAACTTTTCTGAGAGAAAAAGCAAAAGAAAAGTTAAAATTGTCCACCAGCCCACTCAAATAAATAGCAAATGAATTAGTGAATAAAGAACAATAAAAGAAACAACAATTGTATGATGTCATCTTAAACAGCAAAAATAGTTGAGGAAAAATTCAAAGATATAAGTCCATGGAATTTTAAAATATTTGTTCAGTTTTCATTTTTATCTAGAAATTTAAATGGATAAAGACAAGTTGTTGTTGTTGTTGTTTACATTAACAACTGAAATGGGAATTAAATATTTTTGTTGTCTCTTGCCTTTTTTAATAGTTGTTATCTTATATTAAAAAAGAAAAAATAGTAAATGCTTATTTTTTTCTTTTTTTAATACATTAACCTTGTCAACCTTGATATACCATTTATTAAACTTGGTGCAAGCAGATATTTTATAAAAAAAAACCCTTCAATTTTTCAGAGTAAAGTAATGTTTTTTAATAAAGCTTGTTTAGCAAAATAAAATTATCATCTTATTGCCCTTGCAGACACATTGGTAGGTAAAGAGTTTATAAAAATCATCTGACCAAACTTGTAATACAGGTTAATGCTCTGTAATAATTTTTTCAACATAATACAATTAGCAATAGCAGAAACATTATAATGTAAAAAGTTGTAGATAATGTAACTGGATTCACTTCTGTTTTGTATTGGTTTTTTTTTCTCTAAATATTTGAATTTTTATTTAAAATAGTTAATTCTGTTTATTAAAAACAGATGTTTACAGTGTTGTATTTTGCTTTCTTCAAGTCTTGAAAGTTCTAGCAATTTCTGTCTGGGTTCTCAGGTTACTTTAAAAACTTGACATCTGTATGTTCAGCTAACTGCTATACTTAGCACCTTAAAAGCAGAAGATGTTTGAATTAAAGATCTATTTTTGTACACCTGTGTTCTTCAAGCTTGTCTATGCTAACAGTAAAAAAATGTGATTTTTGTGCATGAATAAAATTAGTTTTGTGTAAATTTTTTTTTATTATTTATAGTAATATGAACACTGTTATTAGATTATCTAAACATTTTTCTTTAAAATAATTATCCAACTTATCTTTGAACACACACACAAAATAATGAGATGGGGAAATGTAGTCTCAGCATGTTTTACTATCAGAAACCAGATTTTCATCTTGCCTTTTGATTTCTCCCAAGATACATCTGTTGCTAATTTGTTGAAGAAGGCTACAGACCAAACATCTCTTGAGCAAATTATCATCTGCTCACCTCCAAGTTGCTTGTCTCCAGAGAGATCTCATTATTCCCTAAGTGCTTTGTAGAGACTATGCCTTAATTTGTAAAGTACAGTTGAGAAACAGTCTCAAGCTTTAAATTCACACAATCCAGGCCACTGCATACATGGTCCATTTAAAATGGTTTATGATTGAGCTATCACCATTAGTCTATTCAGATTTTATGCCAGACTATATATTTGGTTTAATAAAGTGTGGTAACAACACCCGTGGAATAGCCACTTCTTTCTTCACTTCATCACACGTTAATCTTTAGAGCAAGAAAGTGCAGAAACATGCATGAAAGAAATGTGAACATCTCCGTCATTTTTAAATCAAGCAAATTTTGTGGCTTTAATTAACTCTTTTAACTCCAAATAAAACCAAGGGAATTTAACTTGCACTTGTATAGAGCTCTTAGACATTTAAATTATTTTATGTTTATTTTAAAAAGTTAATGTAAATGCAGCTTTCAAGTTTAAGCCTAAAACCCAGTGCATGAACAGGTAAAACAAAAATAACAATTTCCTTATTTATTTTCTTTTTCACATTGCACAAAAATCATTGTTACTTCATCTTTAATAACTGGCATGTTTACTTTTGGTGGGGTTATGCCAGTCATTAGAAATTTTACCCCCATCTACTCTTTTAAAAAACTTGTTACTTGTTTCACTATTAATTCGGTTATTTGTTCTGAATAAAATAAAATAGGCTCTAGAGAACATGGCAAATGTCAAGATCATAGATGGTATTGTCATCCGGTCTTCTAAAACATTATATTCTCTTTTGGCTTTGAATGAAATACAAACCCAGTCATTTGCTACTTACTTCTGAAAATAACTTTATATAGTATCTATCTTGTTTTTTCTCACAGCTCACTGAATTTCTAACTCGGTATTTGCTCTTTAGAGAAAAAAGATGAACAATAGATGGATTTGAAACGCATAATCACATGCGTACAAACTGTATGATGGCCATCTTTGCCAAATGTTTAAAATTTAAAAGAAAAACAATATCTGGAGGTTGGTGGGTTGCTATTAACCGAAATTTAGAATAGGCAATCGTTTAAAGAATTACTAAATATGATTTTCACTCACTATTTTAATTGTTACCAGATGTTGAGTCTCTAAATAATTTGCCAATGAGTAAAAAAAAAAATGAAACATTGTCTGATTTTGAAAAGAATCCAAATTATTTGGTGTTTAGTGGCATTTGAATTTATTGGGATTAAATTCTTTCCTACCAATGCCTGGCAGACATTCTGATTAATTCATGTCTGTGAGGCATAAGAATAATTGTAACATTTTAAACTTTGGTTTAAAAGACAGCATGCCTATCTCCTGCTTACTGGTGTATATATAGCCTTTTGGCAAAATGTTAGCAGACTCTAGTTTTAAAAAGAAAAAGAAAATCAGATGTAAGTAGCACAGGTTTTTTATGTTTGTTTCTTTATTTATAAAAAAATAAATAAATAATGATAGAATATAGCTTTAGTGACAATTATTTAGCCACTGTTCATTTGTAATCTCTTTCCTTAGCTACTTATGTTGTCTTTTGGTTATTTTAATTACCTCCTGGAATAATGTATTTTATTCAACTTTTTAAAAAAAATATTCATTTAATTACTAAAACTATCTAAAAATAAGGGTTTCAAAACCATAACATTTTTTTAAAGGATCCCAATATAATTAGAATACATTTTTACTAGAATATTTTCTAATAAATGGAATGAACCACTATGTGGTTCATGTGTAAATCTATAAGAAAATTGTGATGATAAATCTTTTTCTCTTGGATCCTGGAAGGGGGGGGGCTTTGATGATGGCAGCTTCCTTTCTCATAACCATCAAACTAAAAATAAACCAAGAAAATGTGTACCAGGTTGCGCACACGTTATGGTTAGAGACACTATGCCATCAGTGATAATACAAGCTTACAACTTCCTATGAAAAGGTCAAAACATGTAAAATTTATTTAATGAACCAAATTATAGATTTCTAACCAGCAAATAATAAATGTGTAATTAATAGTTATATTAGATCTTTACTTTCTCCACTTAAAGCTTTATTTACTTTGGACATAATAATCATGAAACTGTATTTATTTATTTCTACATTGCTTTATTTAGAAATTCAAAAACTGCAGTTTATTTACTAATTTTTAAAAAAATATATTATACATTACAGACTATAGCTTTAATTTTTGCATACTTCTATTTGTTTATAAATTACAGAATACAGCTTTAATTTTATCTGACTGTTTCTGATCTATTATAAATTATATATACTTAAGTCACAAAGTTATTATTTAAGTTGTAAACAGTGTTGCTTTATTTCTTTAAATTTATTAAGCAGCATTTAATTATTTAAAAAAATTATTTATAAGATAGTATACCTTTAAGAATTGTTTTCGTCTATATTTGTAATTAGACACTTTTTCTTTTCTTTTTAATTATTAATAATTGCTTTTTTGTTTGTTTTTCATTTCATTTTTTGAGATATTACTGGAGCATACTGAAAACATGGCTCAGTGATCATTAAACTTGGTAGGTGTTGGTCATGAAAGTATTGTTTTTTGTTGCTACAAAATGCTTTCCAAGCCTTGAAAATGATTAGCAATCTTGTTTCTTTGTTTTGTCAATGTATTTTATTAGGTAATGCATGATTTTGCTTTTATCACTGTCTCCCATTTTTTCATTGAAACCAAATTAATATACATACAGTACATGTATCATACAGGGTTTTAATAAAGTCTTTTAGGTTTGCAATGTTTAAGAAAAGGATAAAAAAATAAATAATTTGTATTTACAAAGACATGTGTTTGAAGGTTTTGATACAGTGATGAACCTTTAAACTTCTACATCAGAGGTCACCAAACATTTTTCACAGTGGGCCGGATAACTGAAAGAATGACGAGCGCGGGCCGCATAATCATTCTGTTCAATACTTGCAAGCCAGAACGAAAGCTCTGGGAAAAAAGACGAAACACTAAGTTTAGCATTCCATGTTAATCATGGGTGATTGGCGTGCAATGCACAAAAAAACAAAGACAACCAACATATTTATTTACTAAAAAGTTATCAAAGGCGACGTTAGCAAAAATATAGTTACATCAGACCTAGTGTGCACATATCCGAATCTTACAAACTAAGCAGCAAAAAAAGTTAGTGAGATTTGTGAAACTGATGTTTGGCTTTCAAGATATCATCAATGTTTGGTTTGGAATTGCTGCATCCAATCAAGAGAATTGCTTTCAAATGTTCATCAGTCAATCTCGTTCGATGTGTTGACTTCACATACTTCATTTTTGAAAATGTTTGCTCACAGACATAAGTTGTTCCAAACAATGATGCCATACTATCGACAAATTTCTTCAATTTCGGAAACTCAACATCAGGTAAGAAGCGGTAAAATTCAACAAGTTTTCCTTCTCTGTGTTTCTCTTTCAACAAGTCATTTACTTGCAAATCAATGAGCTCCAACTGTAGTTCAACTGACACATCATCATGGTTACAATCAAACGGATTCTGGAACAGAAGAATGTCACTCTCAATTCTGTCGAGATCTGAAAATCTCTCCAAAAAATGCTTCTTCAAGTCACGAATAATCTATTTAGGAAAATCGAGGTTGACATCTTCAGCAATTGTAGCGCAAAACTCTGAAACAGTGAAAATGAGAGAAGTTTTCTTCTTCCAGTTGTGCTTCAAACAATGACAGCTTTCTCCGAAATCATTTGATGATTCTGTAGAGATCACAGACGAGGTTATCCTTTCCCTGAAGTTTCAAGTTCAGTTCATTCATGTGGGATGTAATGTCGACCAAAAATGACAACTTTGACAGCCAGGTAGGATCTGACAGCTGTGGATCAGTTCTATCTTTTTCAGTGAGAAAAACATCTATTTCGTTTCGGAGCTTGTAAAAACGAAACAGGACTTTACCGCAGCTGAGCCACCTCACTGCTGTGTGATAAGGCAAGTCACAGAAATCAGAATCAATTTCTTCAAGAAAAGTCTGGAACTGACGGTGATTGAGTGCATGTCCCCAATGAAGTTCACAGCAGAAACGACTGGTTTCAGTACACAAGAAATATCCAAGTCTTTTCTACAGAGTGCTTGCTGATGTATGATGCAGTGTATGAACATAGCGCCCGGAATTTGCAAATCTTCCAACTGAGTCCTGATCTGCCCGACCAGACCCTTCCTCACTCCAGCCATGTTTTTTCCTCCATCAACTGTAACACCTCGAAGCTGATTCCACTGAAGGTTATAGTCTTGCAAAGTTTTCTGCACTTCCATGAAAATGTCTTTTCCAGTTGTTGTTCCATGCATGCAGCAAACGGATGCCAACTCTTCCGTTATCTGAAAGTCCAAATTGACACACGAATGAACACAAGAAGTTGTGACGTACTCGAGAGATCAGTAGACTCATCCAGCGCCAGAGAATAACACAACAAGTTCCTAGCTTTCTCGCGTATCTGTAGCACTGTGTTCTCTCCAAGTTCTTCTGTTCTCCGCACAACTGAACTTGCCGAAAGGCTGATACTTCCAAACAAATCGGCTTTCTCAGGACACAAGTCATCTGCTGCTTCCATCATACTCTCTTTGATGAAGTTGCCATCAGTAAACGGTTTTCCTCGCTCTGCCAACTTATGCACTATTTTGTAACTTGTACGAGTGACAGATTCATTTTCAGCAAACTTTCTCGTGAAGAGATTTCTTTGAGTTTCTAAACCACGTTTCATGGACTCATATTTCTCAGAGCGTAACTTTCCAGAAAACTTTGAATATGTTGATAGATGTTTTGTTTCATAGTGACGCCGAAGATTGTATTGTACTCTTTCAAAACGGCAACACTTTTGCTGCATACCACACAACTAGCTTTCTGGTCCTTTGTTTCCACAAAGAAGTACTTTACTCCCCATTCTTCATTGAAAACGCGACACTCGGCGTCCACTTTTCTTTTCTTAGTAGTCATAATAAAGGGTGAAGAAAACAGCCTAGAGACCAGCTCGATTAACACCTTGACCGGGGAATTTTTCTGAGCCTTCTTGCCCATGATGTGTCAATTATCCATGAAAAAATTTAAAAAATTTAATTTCACAACATCTCGTATTCCATCCGTTTTATCACGCAAATGCAAATACTGTCGGCGGGCCTGATGAACTCACGTCGCGGGCCTGATCCAGCCCGCGGGCCGTAGTTTGGTGACCCCTGTTCTACATGGTAGCCATCTTTTGTGGAAATGCAGCATTTTGTCTTATTTGCAGCTCTTTGGGTGGGATGTGACTGATAACTTCTTTGATGATGTATCTCATTTTCTAACTTTTATGAACCACTGAAAAAGGGAGCATTCAATTCTTATGAGGTGCAGCAGGGTGATTTCTGCAGGATTCTTATAAATCCATCTTTGACAGTTGCTGTGGACTCCTGAGAACCTGTTCCTTTAAACATCTTCATCTGACTTCTAATTGGGTTGTCAGATGATGGATACTGCCTAAACTTTTGTTTCGCTACAGTTAACCTTATTGATCATTGTCTCACAGCAGCCTAAAAAGCAAAACATAGATCTTTAAGCATGTGAATTTAATAAAATTTAATATTTTGTTTTGTTTTCTAAATTATGTAGTTAAAAGGTATTAAACATTAAACCTCTCAACATCAACAACTCCACAAACACTGTACATATTACAAAGTATAGTCAAAATTTCTCAGATACCAATCCCACTAAAACATGAGTTGACTATATCCAGAATTCTATACTTTGCTTATACAATACCAAGTTTTTCTGGCAATCATACTGAGCCAAATGTCTGGATAATGTTTAGCATGTGTTCTTTTTTGTTCTCAAGTATTATGGAAATCAGATTGAGTTTGCTTTAATTGGCATGCTGCTTTTCCTTTTTTTAAGTTTGCAAAACAAGACCAAAAGAACTCAGTAAAACATCGAAAATCTTTTACATTCAAGATAAATGAAATTAACCCCTCCCTAAAGTGGAGCATACTCCAAACACTAGGACTATTTTCAAACAACAACAAAAAAAATTTGTGTTAAGCATCAGTAAAAATGTATTGGACAACATGCTGGAAAGAAGTTGGCAATTTCACCTCTTGAAATTATCACAGACATTTATCTCTGTTAAAAAGTGATTTATTAATATAATATTAAGAGGCAGCAATCAGTCCTTATTACTTGAATGAGAAATATACAGCAACCAATTCTGTGGCTGATTCTGGAGACCACAAGAAAAGAAAAGTAGATTCTGAGTTAGGGTTAGGAACAACATAAACAACTTCATATGATGTGGTAGATGCATTAACTCTTGAGAATAATGGCGACTTGGGTGTGGTCAGGCATGTTGAATTCGTACAGTGAATCCTTTATAAAAAAACTTTTAAGTGTTAATTTTGAACTTAGATAAATCAGTGTTATTGTGTATGGTCTGGTGAAATACCACGACATAACTGACAGTGTTATAATTTTTTTTTTTTTGTTTTGTTGCACAGCTGTGGATTATCCCTATTTTATTATTTGATATCAGATTCCATGAATATCAGATGATAAATTAATCTTTGCTTCTCATATATGTGGATAGTGCTGACTGTTAAAAGTTAGGTATTTATCATTACTTTTTTAGGTTGTTTTTTATTACCAATTCAACTTCTATGCATTTTTTGTTCTTTGAAAAATCTTCACTGTGGAAAAACTTGAGCTTATTGAAAACTTGAATTAAATTTGTAGTATGTTCAGGTAGATTTTGTTAAATTTTCATCTTTACTGAACTTTTGGTTTGATTTAAAAAAATTAAATAGGAATTTCATGTGTTGCTTTCACTCTTGCCATAGAGGCACGAAGTCAAATCTCAGATCAGTTTGCCTACAAATCTGTGGCTTCTGATCTTTGTCTACCTGAAGCTGCCTGAAACCTCTTAAGGTTGGTCAAACAGCATTTAGTGTTTGTAGTGCGTAGCATTTTCTAAAGTAACACTGATGTTTGTCAAAACAGATACTTAAGATTTCCTGGTGCTAGTTGACCTTTCCTACATTACGACTGCAAAAACTGTTTGACATTAAAGTGAAGGATGAGCCAGTTTTGCATGACAAGTGAGGGTTTTTGATGGGACATGGTATGAGACACTCAGTTTCTCATGGCAAATCATTGGCTTTCATATCAAAGTCTTCTGGCAATTTTGGTATAGCCACAAGGTAGGTATGTACAAGAGGAAATTCAATTTCTCACTGGAAAATCTTGGTAAAAAAAAAAAAAGAAAACATTAGAGACATTTGCCGTCAAAAGAATGTTAGAACTTTTAGCAGCATCACATGCATATGTACATCCTGCTTTTCTTATAGGCTTTGTGTAAGTTGGAATTTTAGATGGGAAAGTGAGCATAGTGCAAACAGATGATATAATAATAAAAAAAAAAAAACAGGTGACTATGATCAAGGGTAATTTTTTTTAATTTAAGATACAAAACAAAATTTATTTTGTTTAAGGAAGTTAAAACCAAATTTCCTTATTAAAATGTTTGAGAATTTTGCTTTTACATTTCTTTTTTATTCATCTTTATGAAGGGTTTCATTCATAATACTCTTATTGACATTTTGATGGTCTACTTTAAGACAACCACTGTCTTTGTTATTCATAAGGTGATAGCTGATATCCAGGCTATAGTTTTTCTGTTTATTTTTTTAATCTTTTTTGTAGACAATTTGTACCTAATTATATCTCATGCAGTACTATGTCAAAGCATTTTTTGCTACACTGCTTAACAGTAGATTTGGAGTCATAATTTAAATTAATTACAGAAATATACTCTACCAATATGGTTGTCTTCACCATGAGAATGACTAACAACTAAAGTAATGTGTATTATGTAAACTATGCATTTAAAAAAAAATTAAAAAGAAAAATATGTTTGCATCTAGTGCAACAATTTCTTTAAAATCATTATTTGAGTTAAATATCTTTTTTTTACTTTGCTTCCCTTCTGAAATGATATTCTGACCTAGTCTCCAGCTACCAGAAAGACAGACAACAGGTGACAGACACTTTTTAATGGATGCAGAGCTGTTGGTTAGGTTTTGCTTCATGCTTCGTCAAGCACTAGGAAAAGAGAAGGGTCCACATGGAAAATATCCCAAGTGCAAACTTTGGACACTTTACTCTCCATTCCCTGATAGCAACTAATTCAGCAGCAGCTGTATAACTGTTTATGACATTAGAGCACCTGTCTTTTTGTTCTAATGGGAAACAAAAAGGGGCTCAGATGTAGCTGCCAGGAAAATTAATTAAGTCTCACTGTTGCCAGGAAGTAGAAATAATTACTGTGATATTAGCTATATTGGCCTCTGTACAACACCTGGGTTTAATATCAGAAATCCTAACAAAGTGTACATATAATTTAAAATTTTTAAAAATCTTTCAAAACTATTGTCACTATAATAATGTTAGGCAGATATGTTGTTTTATCTATTAAAATCCAAAAAGTTAAGATTGGTGAAAATGAAATTATAAAAACAACAAAAATCTCTGACAGATCTCATGCTTAGAAACTGGAAACATTCCAGTAAATCAATGCTGGCACATCATGCTTGACTACAGTCCATGTTAAACTACCTCTGCTATTGCAAACCTCTTTTGAACAGCAACAAACAATTTATGTGTAAGGATGTCAACTCTAGTACTAGGTTTTAAAATAGCCAGAAAAAAGTAGTCCCCGAGTTTACTACCATTTTTCAACTGTCTTTGGCAGGTTTAAACGACTAGCTGTTGGCAGCTAGCTACCCTGTCTAATTTAATTTATTTCTGGCATGTGTGAAACCAGCTGTTGACTTATTTGGAGAGCCATTGCCACTGATTAAAAAATTTGGTATTTCCTGAGAATACTTACATCTTCTGCATCATCAAGGAGAGCCAAGCTGAAAGGAGAACACCTAGGGTGCAATCAGACAAAAAGAAATGCATTATCCTTAGTTAATCAGCATTTATATATCAGCTATTTGCAGTGAAAGACTAAGAAGACACTTCTTTTACAGCAATTGTTTAAAGTTCCAGACAGGCTCTGTAGATGTTTTTACACTTTTCTAGTAAAAAAATTATTTATTGATTTTGCAATTTAAAAGTAAGTTTTTAACTTCTTTTTTAAAAATGTTAAATTAAATAAAAGATCTTTCTCTCGTTCTTTTCTGGTAAGGACTATGCTGAGACAGTGCCATGGTGGTTTCTCTCATTCTTCTTTGTTATGAGTTTAGCCACTGCCATGGTGGTTTTTCTTGTTTTCTTTTGTTAATAAATAACACTATCCTTATTTTGCTACTTTATTGAAATTTCTTAAAAGAACTTCAGAGGTTTATGAAATTTTGTTCTTAACTACTAATTATTAAACAGAGATTTGAACAATAAAATGCTATCAAAGGAAGAACAACCCAAAATCCCCATTTCTAACACTAGTAAAACAGCAACTGTGTTATAACCATGGAATTTCAGGTGAAAATTAGGAGGATTTAATACAGGGAAACATATATTTTTGTTAGTTATATTATTTTTTTTAAATGAACAGAGCCATGATACCCTGGCAGTGTCTAATAACTGGAATGTAGACCCACCAAGGGTAGAAAATTATAATACTACAGACTAAAGAAAACGATTTACAGCTACATTAAAAATGATAATCACTCTCTCCATTAGTGATTTCAACTTTAAATATGGAAGTGGCCTCATTATATTTTCAGTTAAACTGTTAATTGCTTAATGGGTTTTGCTTTCTAAGTCAGTTGACATTTAAAATGTATAGCAAGTTCAGGAAATAACTCTCAATGGGTATATCCGTATCTTGAGGTGGAATCTTAAGCTAAGTCAACTCTAATTTAAAAAAAAGTAAACAGAAATCCTGAATACACTTTTTTGGGGTTTACACTTAGGCTTTCTGCATTATGTTTTTGTTTTCTATGCTAGCAGTTTGTTACACCTGAGCTTTAGTTTAAACTACAGAGATAGAGAGAGAATGTTAGATTGTAAAAAAAGCTAGGGCAAGGATGGGAAGACTTGGTCTGGCAGCAGGACTGTTATTAACAATGACAGGAGAATCTTTTAAATGTTGTTGATGAGTTTCTGTTTATCAGTAGCTGTCACTGAGGATCAGACAAGAAGTACCATTCCTTCAGCTGTGTGATCTATGCACTTCCAACTTTGACAGTTTATAGCATCTTAGTAGCAGAAAGACCAGTGTACAAAGAATTCCTGTCACAGTTATATTCTCTGATGATCTTATAAATGAGAGTCCACTTCTTACAGCATTATTTAAAGTAACGAATGATTTTAAGAAACAGGATGGACCTTTAAAAAGTGATTTACTGCTTTAACCCTTTAGCATCTAAGCCAGCAGAATCCAGCTGGAAAAAAAAATGTCCATACATGTTTAAACTGGTCATACGAAAGTAAGCACCCTAAATCCATCTGTCTTATGTAGTTGTAAAGATATGCCTTAAAAAGTAAAGGTTCTCGATTTGTTATTTTCATCCTATTTTATATAAATAGATGGGCTTACTTAAATGATTAATAATGAAAATGCAAAAGGGTTAACTATAATTGTCTTATTTTTAGACAGGTCAAAATATCATCTATATTCTAAAAAATTAGAAGTCATTTATAGATTTTTACTATCCTTAGATTGCTTCTGATAAATACAAAGTAGTAAATTTCTTCTGAATCATTAGGCACTGCTCAAGATTTTTACTTGGCTTTTGTATCCTATATTAGTTAAATCTGATATTACATTCAGAAGAAAAATGTAATAAATATAACTTAATGCAAACACAAATTTGCATATTAAAAAACAAAATTTGCAGTATGGACCTAGGAAGACTAAATTTTCTCTATCTTTTAAAGGATATTATTTTTACCTTTGCAAACTTCCCCATCATTTTAAATGAACAAAGCCAAATTATGGAGAAGGTACTGGTTTGTTTAGCAGTTAGTTATAGTTATTTACAGATGAACCAGGAGTCTCAGGACTTATCTAAAACATACTCCTTTTCCTCCTTTTAAAGTATCTACTCAATGTCTTTTTAAATACATTGATTGTGGAAACTACAATGCCATTGTTGCTATTTAACTGGTACTTTAACATTTAGCTCATATCCACTATTTAATCAGTAATAATAAATGTAATCATTTATTAAAATTTTTGTCAATATCAGAATAGATCACTCTGGGAAATTAAAAAAAAAATTTTTTTATTCATGTCTACATACAACTAAGAGAGTTCTAGTCACTTAGTTACTGGGGTAACTGTCCTAATGATCATTGGATTCTGGCTAGAAGTTTAGTGGGTTAGCTATCATGATGATCATTGAATTGTTTTTGTTTCTATTATAAAGTGAAATATTTAAAGTGCAATACTTTTATATACAAATAATTTTAAAGTTTTATTTTTTGTGTAAAAGTTGAAAATATTACATGAGCATTGTTTTATTTCATTTAATAAATTAATTAATTTTTGCATTTATAGGTGCTATACAGAAAATAAAATAGTGAAAATAATAATTAAGGCTTTTAAGAACATGTAAAATTTATACTTTTTGTCATTTGCATATTCAGATATACAAAATATATATTTATTACAAATGTATATTAATTTTAAAAAGAATTTTAGAAATTTGCACATTACTTTTTTTTTTTCTTTTGATGGTGTGGGCATGGTAGTACTGCTTTAAACTTTCTAAAAAAGATTATATACATAATATTTGTGAGTGTGCAATCATTCTGGTGTAAATCTGCAAGTTTAATTAGATGATGGTACCTTTTTACTGTCAACACTCTTGCGTATATGTGTTTATAGGTGAAGGGAGCCTAGATGTCTATTTTGGTCCCAGTTTCCGTATTCTCCAAACTCTCAGTAGTGGGGCAAAGTAACTCTTTAATAGAGATTTTTTCCATGTTACCCTACAGACAGAGCAGTAGCTGAGTGCTCTAGACCTCACATTGGGAAACATTATCTAAGTTTATTCAAGGTGTCTTCTCTTGATGAGACATTAAGATATATAACAGCTTTATTATGATAGCTGTTTTTTTCATTTTGCATGGTGCAAGAGTCTACTTGAAAAATACACAACTCTGGGAAAGCAATAGATAACAAGATACTTATGGTAATTAATTCTGACTGGATACAAAAAAAAAAACAAAAACAAAATTCTTTAGAATGAAAAAAAACAACAAAAGACAAACCAGGGAGTGGGAGAAGGTTCAAAGATTACTTCAGTTTTAAGTTTCTTGTTTTTTTTGAAAGGGCTTTCTCTTTTTTATTTTGGTAGTACAGTAATGGCTAAAAGTATGTGTCAAATTTTTATCCCAGATCTACTTGAAAATGAAGCCAGCGCTTGGTAATATAATCAGATTTGAGAGAACAATAAAGAAGTGATTTTGAAGCTGAAAGGAATCTTAAGCTCTCTCTCTCTCACGCACACACACATACAAGAATCCTACAAGGAAAAAAACAGCTGAGCAACCCTTGAGTGACTAACCAGTTTTTGCCCCTCTATTACAGGATGAAAATCCAATATTTCTTCTTTGATCCCTGCTATCAAGAACTGAAAGACCATCTTTACATGGTGTTTACATGACTTTTAATATAAAAAGTTGCAAATGTCATCACAAAGATGGTGCCTTCTGGCTCTTTACCAGTGTGGTTACAGACCAATCTTTTTGTCTATCATCTGTGGAAAGAGAATTTTCTGTGCTGCATATTGCCCAGAGCAAAGATGTGAGTTTCATGCTAAATAAAAACTTGCCCACATGCTGTTATTAAATGGTCTGGCATAAGGATTTCATGTTGCTGTTAACTTACCTTCTTTGTAAACAAAATTTCTATAATAATTTTTTTAATGATGTTATTGTTTTCATCAGAGCTGAAAAAAGAACTGTTTTAGTGCTGATTTTGTTAAAACAATAATTTTGACAGTTTTGTGCTTGTTTTTTTTAATGCATGTTGATACCCTCTCTGTTGTCACTGCCAGCTTATGATGACTACCATAATAAGTAAGGCTTGTAAGTACATTGTTTTTCTGGAACAGTCTTCCTTTAGATGATTAAATGTTCACTTCCTTTTATTCAAGTGTTCAGATGTGCATGACATCAAAAACAGGGTTAATAGTGTCCCCAGAAAAGAATAAGGCATAGTCCTCATCAGTCATTTATATATGCTGATAATACGGCATAGTCATCTTTCTCATCAGTCATTTATAGATGCTGATAATATGGCATAGTCATCTTTCTCATCAGTCATTTATAGATGCTGATAATACGGCATAGTCATCTTTCTCATCAGTCATATATAGATGCTGATAATAAGGCATAGTCATCTTTCTCATCAGTCATATATAGATGCTGATAATAAGGCATAGTCATCTTTCTCATCAGTCATATATAGATGCTGATAATAAGGCATAGTCATCTTTCTCATCAGTCATATATAGATGCTGATAATAAGGCATAGTCATCTTTCTCATCAGTCATATATAGATGCTGATAATAAGGCATAGTCATCTTTCTCATCAGTCATATATAAATGCTGATAATAAGGCATAGTCATCTTTCTCATCAGTCATATATAAATGCTGATAACAGGACATGGTTTTCTCGTTATTCTGTTATACTAGATTCTGGTATCAGATATTATATCAACTGATATGAGTGATAAACAAACAAAAATAAATGCATTCTGTTGTGAAAATATAAAACTTTACATTTTTAACTAGACAGACCATTAAATCTTTCTTAGAAAAATACTGGTTTATGTCTAAAAGTAACCAAAATCTGTTCTCACTGAAAGTTTTAAAATATCTATTTTATTCTATACCTGCTTGTTGTCGACTACCTTCTTTTACAGCTGTCACATGATTAAAAAAATAAGAGAATATGAATTCTAGTATGAAAAAACTTCAGTTTATTTGTTAAAAAAACCTCAAGAATCAGAAGAATGAGAGTAATCCCATCTAGTCCAATTATTTCAGGGTTAGCCATCTTTTTGTGTTTGATGTTTTTTGCATTAGAGAATGGGTTTTATGACAAACTCACATTTGAATAACAGGTAGACCTTTTCTAAGCAGTAAATACCTAACCAAGTCAATAAATATCATGGTTTTATGCTTTCCGCTGTCAAACACATGTAGGGATGTTCAGATAGTCCATGAAGTTGCCTTTCAGTAAATTTTTTTTAAATATTTACTGGTGATTGATCACCTTTTAGAGCCAGGGGTGGAGGGCACCTGTCAGGTTGCTGTCAGCAGCACAGTGAAAATTGCCAAGTGCAATCATCAGCCAGCTCTAAGCAACCTTCAGCTAGGCTTTGACACATTGGGATCAAAGAGTATTCAGGGCTGGTTCTCCTGCTATTAGCTGATTATTTTACCCAAATGGTGTAGATATTACTGGACTTTATTGCTTCAGCTGTGCTGACTTTTTAGTGTGTTAGCAGCAGATCAAATATCCAACTAATTGATTCCTACCAGCTCACTGGCAGAAACCCTGATAAATAGTGGAACAAACACTTCCAGATACGTTTTTCTTCTCTAACTAATTTTCTTGACTGTTAACCAGATCTATCACAAAATAAATGTGTATTCTGGTGCACAGACAAATTTGACTTTTTTTTTTTCATTTGCTTTCAACTTATTTATCATGTATGCTGTAGTTTAGGAAAAGTGAAAGTTTTTGGTTTTAATTTATGTAAGGGATCTTTTAACCATGTTTAAGCAGAGATTTAGTAAGTTGGGTGTTCCTTGTACCCAGGAGCTAAATTATAGGGTTGGGAGGGGACATGTCCACTCCACTTTTAGGGGGTTGGTGGAATGACAGGTAGTGTTATGCCCTCTTCTGAGAGGGAGGAGAGAGAGACATGCGCATGTGCACACACACACACACACACACACACACACACACACATTTTTGGTGGCATAATTTACTAATTTTTAAGATTTATTTTCAGATGTTTTGATGAACCAGTTCATGCAGTATAATTTTTGGGTTAATGCAATCAAGACAGGCTCTTTCATGATTCAGACAATGCAACCTTAATGTTTTTTCTTTACTCTCTCATTCTTTACAAACTTCTCTTTTTCTCTCTCTTTATTATACCATAGTTTATTTTTTTTGAAACTTAGCACAGTCTCCAATTTTTGTTGTACCTACACGTTTACTTGTTCAAATAAAATAATTAATGGCAAGAGAACGTTGCACAGGCTTTGTCATGATTTGCTTGGTTGTGATACTACAACAAGAGGTTATTGACAGAGCACATCAAGGCTTACAACAAGTGCTGCAAGTAAAATGATGAATAGTAGATACATCTTTGATCTATGACAAATATGTATACTATTGATTCTCTGTTAATACCATAGAAGAGAAACATTACCAATTTTCTTCATGTCCATCAAGTATCCCCCCAACTTTCTGAAGTTTAGCCACTGCTTCTAACATATATATTAGCCAAGATTTGGTAACTTAAGCGTTTTTTGCCATGTATAAGCCAGGTTTTAAAAACTCGTTCTTTACTGAGCATAAATATGAGTTTTGGGTTTTGTTTTTTTTTTTCAATCTAGGGTTTAATAACATGAATTTCCTTTTCTTCTGCTCTCTCTAAGTAGGGTTTTAAGAAATTATGGAAAAAAACTAAACTTTTATTGTTTTTTTGATTTTCCATTCTTAAAAACAAGAAAAAAAAAACCCCATAAAATATCTGGATTAAAGATTGTATAGTCTTTCCAAACCCATATGTTGAATTAAGACACTATTGCAACATCATAATGTTTGTTCTACAAAGTTTTAACATATTCAGAGAGAACAGAATCTACTTATATAAGTTTATTTGTTTATAGTGGAGCAGAATGGAAAGTCTTACATAAAAAAGCTTTCCTTTAGAACTAAGATTTCTTTTGTTTTTACTTGCTTGTTCTGCTATAATTACTTCTCAGATAGACTCTTTTATTGCCACCTGAGCTTCTGTTTTGTCATTGATTGGAAGTAAAACTAATTAGCCCATGAACATTTTATAAGGTTAACTTTTCAGACATACGCAGAATGCTTTTCTGTTTCTTTACATTAACACCATTCTTAATAGAAGCCTCTTTTTTCTGTTTCCATGAATGTTAAATCTGATATTGATTAATGAAAGTTTTGCATCATGTTTATCAAACCCTTTTAAATTTCTGTTCCTATTTTCATCCTAGTCAATGAGTATGCTATTTCTTTAGGAATATATAAACTAATAGTGAAGGTTGATGCTAGAAATAAAGGCGTGTTTCTTGATTCATAGTATCTGTCATTAACCTGTCTGTACACATACAGTGCAACCTTAGGCAGGTAGCATCTGTTTTAAATCTGTTAATGGACCATAGCCACATGTTTATACATGGTTTCCACTCTTTTTCCTTTTTTTTTATCTAAGGGAAATAACCTGCTAAGCTTATTTTTGCAAAGCAAACATTTAACAAACAGTTGGATATACTTATGGAGAAACCTCAGCGTTTATTTTAGTTTAATTTAATTGATACCAGGAGCCCAGGAAGTTGTTAAGACATTTACATGGCACTGACTGAAAAAATAATATCATCAGCATGAATTTTTAATCAATCCACTGAATTCTGCTTACCTGTTTCCTGTTTCTATACATTGAATGTATCATATCAATGATATGGACAAATACATATTGGCATTAAAAATTATGAGCCTACTTTACAAAAACACTGTCTTTTCAACAGTTTATTTTAATGAAAATGCATTATACCAGCAAAAAACAACAAACAAATCATTAGAAGTCTGATGAACCACATAGCAAAGCATTAATTATAATGTTGTTATTGCTTTAAAAATTTTTATAATTATACATTCAACAAATTATTACTGAATATTAAATTTAGTTTATACAAAAAGCTTGATGTTACTGTGTTTATGTGATGTTTTTTCTTACTTACTAGAATAATTGTTAGCTTAACCTGTACTTTTCTATATATGTCAGTGGACCTCATTATTGATGACAGCTAAATGACTCAAAAAATTAAATTATATATGCGACATTCCATATCTGGTTACTCCCAGTGGAAGATTGTGGAGGATTCTGGAGTTGATGAGATTCTCACAAAAGAGAGAGAGACATCACAATATTCTTCAGTGCCAAGCAACTCTATCAGAGTATTGTATGACAGGTAATGGGTTTATACTGCGATAAGATGATGATGTAAAGCACATTGCAGGTGTGATATACAGTCAGTGCCATTCAGCTGTAAAACTACCTGCAAGAGAAATGGAGGTTACTTAACAAGGCAATGTTTTAAAAAATTACTGAACAGGATTCCCAAAATATGTACTCTATTACTCAGATGAAAGGTATAAAAGTTTGGAGTGATAACAACATCATAATTAATGGTTTACATGTTTTAACACATTGGTCATTTGATTTTTTTATGGTTTCTTGCTGGTATAATTCATTTTCATTAACAGGATGTTGAAAACGCAGATACAATGAACTTATAATTCTGTAGTGTGTATGTATGCATGCAAATACTAGAGATGTTCAGTGTAATGGTATCCAGCCAGATTTTATATGAACATCCCTAGATTTTAATTTTAAAAGAAACATTAAAGATAAAAAAAAAACATTAAAAAAAAAATTAAAATTAACAACAGCATTAGAATTTTAAAAATAAAGTTACCATTGAAATGGTTGAAGTCTTAAAAAAACACTGAAATCCATGCATTTAACATTTATTACTATCATTTACGTTGCATTTTCAGAGCTGAAGTTATTAATTGCAAACTTTTAAATGTATAATAATCTCATATGAATACTTGAAAGACTGACTTCCTTCTGGTATTTGTGTTTTATTGTTGTGAACAGAATAGCTAGTGAGATCAGAAGTTATATGAATGTTATATACAGACAGCTATGAGGCTCAGGAAAACACCATACAGCACAATGTACAACTGTGTCATGCAAATGATTTATTGAATCACTTAGAGACACTTTCATTCAGGCTGCTCTCATCTGCGAGTTTGTTTCTTTGTCTTTTTGATGAGGTTTAAAAATAAGAGAGAAATATGGCAGCTTTAGTGAAAACATGAAAGGAGTTTTTAAAAAATAATAACAAAAATTCAGAGTTAATTAAAGAAAGAATCAGTTCTATCTGTTGAACTGGATGGCCAGATAGTAAAATAAAGATTTTATTACTCCAATATCAGTTAAAATGAACTAAAAAATATCTTAACTATATAGATGAATACAAATTCAACAAACAGAATGCTAATAGGGCATCTACCTGGTACTTTGCATGTACACACCAAAAGAAGAAACAACAGGAGACTGATGCTCTCTAAAAGAATTTAACAGAATTATGCCATCATGCTCCAGTGTTATCTGCTTTTACTTGAATTAATGGTTTTATTTTGTTCTATCTAAATAGAGTACTTAGTATAAAATATTTTTAAAAAAAACAACTTGTAATTATACTTTACCAAAAAGACCATAAATGTTATCAAAGTAAGATGTAATGTATTTGTACAGCTGGCATTCAAACATTCATATGAATTTTCTGATGATAGTGATCCAAGATGATTTGTTGACTTTTTGTTTTTGTTTTTTATTATCAGTCTTATTTTAGTATAAAAGGCCTGTTAATTTTCCAATTAACTAAGTGCATAGTAACTGTCTTGATATCAATTTGCAATTCAATATTTTTAAAAACCTTTTATCTATATAAGCTTTCTTGATTTCTTGAGACACATCAATGTTTCTCCTTCAGAGGAGAAAAGCTAATTCTGGGAGTATCTTCTATGCTTGCAACAGATGTCAATTTTTAGTGCTTTCATCATGCATACAAAGAACATTCTTGAATGTTGTTTTTGAGGAGCTACAATATGGCATCAAAGTTCATTGCACCAGAAGCAACAAAAGAAGATACACTTTGTAATAAGCTATGTGTAGGTCTGGTTTCTTGTGTAAGTGTTTTCTTTCCTCTAGAGACTATGTATGTTGAACTTTCTGGCTAAGGAAAGAATAGATAAAGGTTATCACATGCAACCATGCCAGACAATAACAAGTGATATATTTAAAAAAAATCAAAGAAATCTTTACCTGGTATTTACATGACATTTGCTATCTTTCATAGTTAATGTAATGTAAAGATCATTGTGCTAGTCATTAAAGATGATTTACTGATAAAAGAATAAACCGAAGATCGACCACATTTTGACAAACTGAAGCAGTTTGTGGGTAATTGTTAGTTCTGTGCTGCTGACTGGAATTTTAGTTTGTTCAAATGATACTAAATAGTGCTTGCTAAAGTCTTACAGAGATAGCATAAGCAATCCATTTTTCACACAATCCACGGAGTCTATATTGCTGCTAAATAAATGATTGTGCTTATAATTAAAAAGGTTTTTAAATTATCAACTTCTTTTGTTCCATTATGTCAATTAATTTTTAGAATTCTCTTGAACAAACAATGGGATTGTGTGGCAGACTGGCCAACTATCTCAAATTGGGACCTTTGACCCGATCAGTAGATCGGGTTTTAAAAATCAGTAATTTCTACCAATTTTAGGCATGTACACCAATTTTTTTCTGGAAGTTACTAATTTGCATAACTATAATTAACATTTTCGTACATTCTAAAAATTTCCCAGTAAATGTCAGCCAATCATTCGCTCTCTATAGCAAAAGTAAAAACAGTTGAAGTAAACACGCGATTCATACCGGAAATCAGGCTTCACTTTTTAACTTTCTTCTTGGCCAATGTAAGCCGATTATACTAATAAGACAACCAATCATATTTATCGTTCTAAACCAAGTGTGATTGTTGACATGATTACTCAAAATGGCTTCTTTGGCAACAAAGACATGAAGAGAAAATGCTATGAATGCACATTGCAGACATCTTGGGAAACAGAATTTCCTTGGATGGCTAAATGTACTTCGAAAACAGAAGGTAGGCCTATTTTATTTTACACTTGATGTTTCTGAAATCCCTTAATTCTCCTACTGATTATGTCGTATCAATAATTAAGTTTGTTGTTTTTATTTAAACTAAAATTTTTTAAAAGGCCCAGGCTAGGGGAACCCCTGCCCAAATTTTAATTCTTCATTGTGTAGTAAGATTAAAATTCTTGTTATTGCATTATTCCAGATTATACATGTGCTATTTTCAGTAGTAGCTATCTTTCTCTTTCATTTGTGATTGTTACAGTAAATTATTTTCAAGCATGTTCTGTATTTGTGATTAAAATGTAATGATATAATTTATTAAATAGTGTCTGTCCATACAATAAAATTTGATATAACTGTTCTTACTTGTTTACTTAATATTTCCAATCAACATAGGAAATTGAACAACCTATTTAACAATTGAAAACAATATTTCAAGATGTACGAGTTCTTCAGAGATGAAAACAAACACATGTTTGAGCTAATTCATCAACTAAATATGAGTAAAAGCATAAAAAGGACAGCCAAAGAAATTACTCCCTCACTGGTATTATAAATATATACACATGTACATTTGGTGCCTCAACCCTGTTTTCTGGAAGTAAAAAAAACAACATTGTGTTAAGATTGAGTCCGAAATTTACAAAATTGAAAATATAATGAGACCTGCAGAATTGAAAACAAAAAACAAAATCAAAGAATGCATGGGTATTTGCAAATGGATTGGCTTTAAACCAGTTTTGCTTGTAAATTGCTTGATTTGCTGTGAGTCGTGCAAAATCTTCCCCATGAGAATTTTGAAAAGTTGGCAAGTATGGTGTGAGTGCTTACTAAGCAGTTAATATGCCAGAAAAGCTTTAGAATATAAAGGCAAAATTGCTGAATATCACAAAAGTTTTCAGCAGGTGGATAAGTCAACCACGACAGATCAGACTGCAAAGAAAAACTCTACAAGAAATTTTCCTGATTATTGGTGAAGAAACTATTCTACTAGCTAAACAATGAGCAAAATCTAAACCCTGTTGGAACTCAAAGCCGCCATCTTGACAAGAATGCTTGCTTCCACAATACTCTAACTCTTCACCCCATCCATTATTTTTAATGTCAAAAGCACTTTAACCTAAAGCCAATGTACACAGTGTATGTTGTTTATTTTACATAATTGAGATTTTAAAAAATGAAACAAATACAGATACAGATGAAAAGAGAGAGCATTTAAAACATGTAGCCTTATTTTTTTAAAAATGAATGTTAAATCTTTTGAAATTATTAAGTGGGTGGCTGATGGTCTAGTGGTAGACTACTGGGGTGCCATGATTTAGGTCCTGAGTTCAGATCCAAGTTGGGACTATTGTAATTTGACATACCTCTTTGGTATGATTTCTTCTCACTCGTCTTCATCAACTAGCTGCATTGGTTTCCTTAGGACACCCCACTTTTCTCCCACATCTAAAAATGAGGAGTTCTAGAGAGGTTTTGCAGGTAAACTCATTCACTTGGTCATGAAAGATGATACTCAACATCTCCAGTCTAGCTCATTTCTATGAGATATCATTGGGCATTGAAAATCAGGATAGGTTTGGCAAGAAAAGAATAAATTATCAATATTCCTTAATACAATTATCCAAGGGGACACGCCACAATTACTAAGCAAGAGTTTTTTTAAGCATCCAGTTAACTTTGACCTTTATTTGTCTTGTGTCCTTTAGCATATTATAATTATTTAGCAGCATTAAAAAAAAAACAAACTTATGTGCTTTTTAGTAAAAAAAAAAAAAAGTGTAAAAAACATTTTTTTGTGTTACCTCTGTGCAACTCAAGCCAATGCAGAGCCTACATATCACCTTTTCTTCTGAACACCTACATCTTTTGTGCTACTCGACCCTGCCAGTACTGCATACAGTAACAGTGATCTGACTAAGAGAAGTAATTTGAATCCTTCAGATCTTCAAGTTGTTTCAGAGTTCACCTAATTTAAGATTACTGCTGTAACATGGCTTCTCATATCACTTTACTGATAACACAGAATCTAGCAATGGCAAAACATTGCTCTAGAAACTCTTTTCAGATTTTGCAATAATCAAACCAATTATATTTGCGTATCCACCAGACTGATGAAGAAAAACACTGCCAAGACTTTCATTTCCTGTACGAGTTAAATCTCTTACAGTGCATGAATATGCAATGTTATTAATCAAGCTTTTAAGATATAAATATTCTTTTTTTTTTCAGCATCTGTTAATAGTTTTTCAGAAAAAAAGCAGCAGAGCAGAAATGAATCTAACCAACTTGTCCAGCAAAAATTAGAGCAATTAAATCCCAGTATGTTGTTGCTGTGTAATGTGTTTAACTTTCTATATATTTGATCTGATCAATTATTTGATCTGTCTACATATCTAGCTGGCTGAGCAAATATACCTATGGTTGTTTTTAGATGATTTAAACTTTGTTGGTTTTCCAGATAGGACATGCATGCAAAACCTAATTAATTTGAGAATTCCTTTTTGCATTAAAATATTTCTGCCAACTTCATAAAAAATATTGTATTTTATATATATGTGTGTGTGTGTGTACATATGTACACAAATAGTGCCCTGCTATATTTGGTTCCCCCATAAATAAGTGTATCTGATAAATTTACATTCCTTTTTTGTGATTATGTAATAGGAAAATCTCATGCTATTTCTTTGTTTACTATAGCTGTTTAACATATGGCCAGAGTCATCAACATTGCTAAATATCTCAACATTTGTTGTTTTGCTACAGAACTTACTGCAGTATCTGTAACTGAGTTAGTACTTTTTATCACATGTAGAGTGATTAATGTGTATATGTGTTTTCAGTATCTCTTGATACTGTAGACAGCTAACACTGATGCTGGAATTTAAACCAGGAATCTCCAGTTGTTAACCCACGTGTGCTAACAACCATAGATTCCTGGTTGAAGTCCCATCATCAGTGTTAGCTGTCTACAGTATCAAGAGATACTGAAAAAACATATACATATCTCAACATTTCTTCTGGATTTGTGGCCAATATTATTGCAAAGTTTATCAAGATGAATGATACTGCTGCAACAAAGACCTTCAACAGTGATGCCACAACAAACTATACTATTATTACTTACTATGTCCACATTTACTATTAACATTCTTTTGCTGACATTGCCATGGAACAGATATGAGGCAAATAATGGTCCAGCATGATCCCCAATGGGTTGTCTACAGAGGGTATGTGGCACATATGAAACCACTTTTGTCCAATAGGAATGAAATACTTTGAGAGGTCTGGTAAGAAGATTCGAAAGACACTCAAGTATTGGTGGCATGTACTTTCTCTGGTGTGTCCAGGCTTTATCAATTTACATCTGGAGGATACATCTGGCTTTAGAGAAGACATTTTAAAGATCTTCAACACTGTCTTCAGCAGTCAAGTATGGAAGCAGAAGTGTTATGTCATGGGCTGCAATCTGGCATCATTGCCATTTTAAAGAGACATATACCATTGTATCAACAAGGCATACTTAAATTCCATACTTATATTCTTTAGGTAGATGGTGCTAAATACATGTGACCAGTTTGGAAGATGAATCAAGGCATTAAACCTCTTTCTTGGGTACCCCAAAGCCTTGATATGAATCCAAACAAGCACCTGTTAAAGTATCTTGATCATCACTTCAATCCTATGAATATAACGAATTAGAGGGAGAATTGAGAATAAATCATGATCTGAAATTTCATTGATTCAGTGCCAAATAGGGTAGAGGCTCCTTTTGCTAGAAATGGTGGCTTGACCAAGTACTGACATGAAGAATTTCACTATTTCTTATCTTTATTTCCACAACAAACTAACATATTGTATTGCAGAGCACTGTATATTTTTAAAAAAATGTTTAAATTTCTAAAAGTAGTTTATTGGATTTTTTAACTTTTTATATAAAAAAGTAAGAAAGGCAATTTGGATGGATTTTGTTGTTTTAACTGTTACCATGAAAAATTTCTTTGTTTTAAATCCAAGTCTATAATGATTATTATATCATCATTACCTACTGGACTTTGACAACATTTTTGACATTTTAGTTTGAATTTCAAATTAAAAAAAATTACAATTAGCATTATTACTTGAAATAGCAAGTTACCTTTATTGGCAAATAAGTAACATGGAAAATACTGCCTACAATGATTGTTATTAATTCTCAACTTATTGTTAATATTTTGCCATCATTTCATTGGAATTACTAGTCTAGTATTTTCTTTCTAATTCTCATATGTATATGTTGCCATTTCATATACACTTAACTTAAAAATAATTTTAAAATATTCATGAAATGATTTGATTTATGGAATACCAAGTTCTTGATCAAAGTTAAATAATGAGCTAGCTAGCTAGCACTATTTTTTAAAAAAACTAATACTTCCTATATCCTTATTTTAAAATGCATTTTAAACTTAGAATTAGAGTGGAAGTAGAGAGCCATAGTAGTTATCCAGATTTATATATGAAGACTAAAGCATGGTTTTACAAAATTGCATTTAACTGTATAATAATAAATAAATAGTATGGCCATTATGTGATTTGTTGCTCAAAGCCTGAAGACAAAAAAAAAAAAAAACTATTCTTATTGCAGTTGTTTCTAAATTTGTCAATACATAGAATGGTATACATTTCAGGCTTTGTATATCTGTGAAAACTTGACATACTGTAGTGTTAATTTTAATTCATTTCTGACAGCTGATCTGACGTGAGCATACTGTCCGAGTCAAGACATTTTAAATGTTGTGCAAAATGCACACTAAAGAGAAATGGCTTCGTAAGGAGTTTGGGAAAAAAAAAAAACTCACCTTATTTTTATTTTTCACCAATTGTCAAACCTTTGCAGAAAAATAGATAAATGTTGTAGCCTGGATACATCTGCTGGATATTTTTTCCTCAACAAGCTAACAATAAAATATACCATTTTAGAATTCTTCATCTTGCTGAATTATTATGGATTATAATTGAATATTTTTATTTTTATTGTTCTGATATTTATTATTTTGACAGTGTAGGCAGGGAGATTGAAACTAGTTATAGGGTAAGCTTTTATAGTAACAGCAATTTCAAATAAAATGTAGAGATGAAGCTACAATCAACATCATACTTTTTGAGGCTTAATCACTGTATAGTTCATCTATATGGTTAATTATGAATTAATGGTAGCAACTTATCTCTTTGAAAACTATCCCTAGTTTTCTTTTGTGTTGAATACTCTGGATATTAAGTATTTTTTTTAGCTAATTTTCACTGATAACAGAATTTCTTTTACTGTTTATTGGTCTCTTTAAAACTAAATTTATTAAAGTAGAAATTATGTTAAACTTTAACTTATCAAGAGGTTTTATATTGGAGCAGAAAACAAAAAAAAAATACATTTGGTGAAAAGGATAAAAAGATAATGATAAACTATTGGTACTTCTAATTGTTTGTTTTTTTTTAAATTATGAACGATTAAGATCTTAGAAAGAACCTACATAAAAGCAAATAAAGATACATTTAATTCTAATTATCATTTGTCCGTTTTAACAAACTATGGCAATTTAAAAAAAAAAAAAAAACTGTTTGAAGTAGTGAGAATGGAGGAGGCCCATGCAGTGCTTCCAAGTCTTCCTAAAATGGTGTGCGGAAGCAAGGAATTCTTACCAAAATCAGGAGACATAATACTGTTGTTGTCTACTCTGTATAATTATGCAGAAACCTAATTTTTCATAGTTGTGAGCTGCAATGCTTTGCTTGCTATTAGCACTTCCTGCACACATCTATCAACAACAGTTTTATAATTATTCTGGTGAAACCAGATTCCTGACTCTCTTTTTTTTTGTTTGCTTGTTTGTCTTTTCTCCTAACTAATTGGCTCAGAGGAGCACCTAATGGAAGAAACCTGCTTACAGTTAAATAAAGGTGAGATGACTTATTGAGATAAAGCAATTTTTTTTTTTTCTTGTATCACCAATTTAAAGTTTGTTATATGAGATTCCAAATATTCTTCTTTTTTTCTTCCAAATAAATGAAAAGGAGTTAAACAAGTTATTTTTGTCCAAGTGTTACACCAGAGAGCTTTCGAGACTGCTCGCTGTCATAAGTTACCCATCATTCTAATTAGTAACTTTTCTGACAACATCAGCATTTTGTCTTTTTTTTTTCCTTTGGTTAAGAAAAAACAAATATTTCTTCAATCTAATGACTTTTAAAGCTGAATGTAAGATGCTATTTTAGAATTGCAATGAGAAATACATAGTATGGTAGACATTTTAATCAACCTTTAAAAGTGTAGTGCATCTTATATCTAGGCTTAATTTATTCTTATTACCATCTTAATATAATTCTTACTGATATGACTTTTATGCAGATGGTTACATTAGCTAGCCTGATAACATAAGATTTTTTTTCTATTAGCTTACTAAACTTGATATTCAGCTTCATTGGAACTGTTTCTTGTAGCAATTATTGTACATAACTCTGATATTCAGCTTCATTGTAGCTGTTTCTTGTAGCAGTTATTGTACATAACTCTGATATTCAGCTTCAATGCAGCTGTTTCTTGTAGCAGTTATTGTACATAACTCTGATATTCAGCTTCAATGCAGCTGTTTCTTGTAGCAGGTATTGTACATAACTCTGATATTCAGCTTCAATGCAGCTGTTTCTTGTAGCAGGTATTGTACATAACTCTGATATTTAGCTTCAATGCAGCTGTTTCTTGTAGCAGTTATTGTACATAACTCTGATATTCAGCTTCATTGGAGCTGTTTCTTGTAGCAGGTATTGTATTTATCTGGACTAATCAACAGTGGATATGCTGCTCATTTAAAGTAATGTCATGGGTGTTCAGATGCCACAAGTTTACCTACAAAAGATGTTGGATTTTTAAATTTGTCTTTTGTGGAAAAACAAATAATAGATCAAAATTTAATGATTAAACATATGTGTATATTATATATTTTTTTTTTATAAAATGTCATCCCTCCACACCCATATACATTGTTCAAAAGAATTTAATAAACGCTCTTAGAAATTATTGAAGACAGCATAGTAAAACATTTCTGTTTTCAGCATCTGTTGAGAACTTAATGAGTTGTTTTTTTTTTTTTTATATTTTCCAAAGTTTTCCCATAAATTGACTAAAAGTAATTAATCACTGACTGCTGACAGATCTTGAGAAAAAGCAATTTACTCTGCACTCACTTTCCATATTTCTCAAAGATTTATCATTGCATCTTCAATTGCCATAGAGATTGGCTTCTTGTTTTTTTTTTTGCCTTTCACTCTTTATTATGTGTAGCTGCATATTTTGCCAAATAATTTGAATATTGCACCAAACTAACTTATTTATTTTCTTGTGAGAGGAAGCCAGTGTTTAACTGGTACAAACATAGCATTTGTTGTATTTTTGGCAGCATAATATCTGCTTGCAGCTGTGGGTAAAAGAAGTTTGTTTACCCTTTGTTGCTAAGTGGAGATTCTAAGCCTCCAATCTCAAAGATTAGACTTGCTTCCATTTAGTTACAGCCTGACCTGCTATAACCCATGTCCCTAATAAACTAATCAGTATGGTTGATCTTTAACTTATCACAGGACAACACATCTGTGATAAATACAAAATCAGAGTAAACATGTATTCTTTCTCTCCTTGCATCCTGACTGTCTCTAATATTCTGTCCTGGATAAAATCATTCTTTTGTTGTTGTTAAATGGGTTTTTATGAAATGACAGTAAATTGTTGAAAATTAATTTTTATATGTAAAATTTGTGTGATCACATGGATTCTCTGCAGTTCAATCAAAATCACATGATATATATTGCTTGTGTGATTAAAGTTTCTTCCATTCTTTTTTTAACAAGAAAGAAAACTCATTGTTAAGGGTTGGATGTTTGATATTCTCTGCCTATAATTCCCTCCCCCCAAATTTTGAGGAATTGCAAGTGCAATCACAGGAGAAAGTGAACCATGCTGAAAATTTGTTATGAGAGAAGCTGTTTCTAAAATGCCATAGCATCGTCTATAAAACTTTAAAGAATGATGTGTAGACACTTCTTTACTTTGAGTTGTTTTTGTGTAGAACACTTAGTAAAATATTAACTTGTTAGGTTTTGGGACTTTTTTCTTGACACTGGTGTTTTTCACAAAGATTATCAGATCTTATACCACACCCTTAACAATGCATTGTGTGTGTTAGAAAACATCTTTTTTTTATATACAGATGAACTTCACTATTTGCCAAAATTGTCCAGAAAGGAAAAACACAGTTAAATGAGATGAAGCAAATTGAATCTGCCAGCACACTGTTAATTTGGTTCATCAGTTAGTCAGCAAAAAAGAAAACTTTCTTTAAAAAAATAAGGAAAATTGTGCATTTGTTCATTTTTCTTCTTGCTTGGAGAACAGATGATATCAAGCAAATAACTGCTGCAAAAGACATGATATGACCAGCCCCTTTTCTAGGGATAGGTGATTATTTGTGCAATAGACTTGGTAATATTATCAAGCACTTACAACAGAATGATGAGAGTATAGTTAAGTGTGTCCATGGTGATTAATTACTCATGATTTTATTGTAAGTCTCCCAGTTTTATAGGACAGGTTCTTGCCGATGAACACCTCTAATTTTTTTTTCTTATTTGAGTAAATCTTAAGAAAACTTTAAGAGATAATAATAAACACAAACACAGATTTAAAAACTATTTATTAAACTTTTGCCTAATATGTAATAGCTTATAATGTTATTTGATTTTTTAAATAAGTTACTAGACATTCAAATGAAACCCAATGGCTAGATACCATTATGGTGACACTATTTCGGCTGAGTTTCATTTGAATGATCCTAGTATTTTTTAAAGGTCACAAACCTTAAAAACTTTTTGCAGCATTTTTTTTTTTTTTTTTAAGTTTGCTCTTATTTTAAATGGAATAAGAGACCTGCCTGCTCTTTTTAATGTTATGAATAACAGTTATTTTCTTTGTAGTAAAATTAAGCAAAGAAAGCAATGCTTGGACCGGCTTTCTGAAAGCCATGCCCCATCACTAAGCAAATAGATTTTAGAAGCATCAAATATTTTTGAAACTAGGTAGTTATATAGTGATTCTCAACCATCTACCATGTAAAATTGGGGAAATGTTTTAATACTAAATTATCAGTGTGTGGAAATATTTCATTTAAACGAGAAAAAAAATTAAAATTTTTACTTACTTATTTTATAAAAAAAGGTTTTAATTTATATATAAACAGTTACCACTTTCTGCTCAAGTAACTTTTATAGTTCACACTGGTGCTTTCAGAAAAAAAAAATTTTTTTTTTATATACAGTATAGAAAAATGTTGGTCAAAAGTAAGCGATTCCTGTTGAAATGGTGCTTAAAAGTGTATGTTGTTACAGCTGATTAAAGATTAAGTGCATAATTTTTATATTACTAACAAATGTACCCGTTTGTGGCTTTAGCCTATCTTACAGATGCATTGTTTAATTTCAGTGAGAACTCGTCTATGCTTGGTCTCTTTTCTTGTATGTGCCTCTCTTTCTTAATTGTTTATCCCCGGTCCCCTTTGAATTTATTGACAACTTACATATTTCTTAAAAAAAAACTTTAGCTGTTATGGGTGCCTTTGTCATTTGGACAATTTATTGCGTTGCCACAGTTTAACCTCTCTGCTGTGAGAAACAAAACGATAAACTGCAGAATCTTTCTGTTTGAAGACCAAGAATGTCCAAAAATAGGCATTTCCTCTATTAATAATACAAAAGACGTTCATAATGATGGTGAATGTTGTGTTAAGAATTCTGTTCTTGCAAGTGCCTGCTTTTAACTCCACACAGTTAAGAAAGTTTTTTATTGTTGTTGCAATATTTTCTGGCTTAGAAATTTTTACATGAGAGCTGAGTATAATTGGTGTAGAGCCTTGTCTAATTCTGTCAGAAAGACATTTTGCTGCATTCGCTCTGTCCTTTAACAAAATTTTAAAATGTGCAGGAATTTAATTACTGCTCTGTTGAACACATTATTTTTGGGTTTTTTTTGTGTGTACGTGGTGTGTTAGTCTTAAACAATTTGGTTATGTTGAAATTCAGCAGAGAATCAGAAATTTTGGGTATAGAAACCATTTCTGTAGACTATGGAATAAGCATAATAATTCTCCAAACTTGGCAAAAATGTGCTGACTTTTGAGGTCTAATGACATCTTGCGACAGGTGTGAGGGCATCACAAGCAAGTTACCTGGTTACAGCAGTCAAGGAGCAAGCCAGTCAAAAGAACCTTTACCACATGTACTAGAAAACTTTACTAGAACTTTTTCTTTTTAGATGTGGGAGGAAGCCCACGTGGCATGCTGATGAAGAAGAGCATGAATAAACCACGCTTGGGAGGTATGTCAAGCCAAGTTTTTCTTGACAGGAGTTCAGACTCAGCCCCTTGCCATGGCAGTCCAGTAGTCTACCACTGGATTACTAGCTGCCCAGACAGATTCTTAAAATCTTTATCAGCTAACTTTGTTTTTTAAAAGCATTTTTTCTAAAGTTAATGCAATTTGAAATGTTACAGTAAGTAATATTTTAAACTATTAAAAATGTAATGCATATAAGGAAAAATATACCTAATTCTTGATTCCCCCATATTGTTTTATCTAATATAAACTTTTCAAGTTATCTAAAGATAAGTAAAACATGGAAATTTCCATAAACTTGGTAGAAATCTACTTCTTGTTTATTTAAAAAAAATTTAAAGCAGGTGGCATGTAGCCCACTTGCAGGTTGTCATGGCAGCTGAAATTTGGTTCCTAATGAATCTGGGCTCTGTTCATGTGTCTAATCTGTAGCATCACTCTTCTGAATCAGCTCCATTCTATCATCATATTTGAATTTATGTCTTAAATGGTGTTAAAAGCACTATGAAATTTATAAACTTATTTTTGCCAATCTCTCTAAAATACAAAACAAAACACTGCAAAATAAAGTTTTAAGGAATAATTTAGATGTATTTGCAGTATGCAATCTAAATGTCTTGTGATATGTTGCATGTCAATGACTTGCAATATTTAGCTGCAGAAGGCTAGCTTTGTTAAAGTTTCAAATTTTGTACATTAATGTTTGTCATTTAAAGATAATCAGGAAGTCTTAAGCTTATATAAATTCCCATTCTTCAAGTCCTTTTTCCAAAGCAATTTTAAATGTATTGATTCTATCACACTGAACAGCTTCACTAGGTAGGGTTGTCCAGCTAATATATGTCCCCCCACTTTTGCCAGAGAATTTCAAAATACAAATACAGGACCAAAAAAAAATTTTTCTACAGCTTTCTTATCTAAAAATTTTAAGACAAACTAGTTAAAGGTTATATACAGTATAATGTTTGCCACTTTAAAAATCATCTGGCTTAGAAAATCATTTTGAACAAATCCATATATTCAATAAATTTCATTTTTTACTATATTTATTATTTTTTGCCTAACTTCGAAGTTAACTGTTAGTTTTATTTTTTTCTATTATTATCTCTGCAGGTTAGTATAGAACGGTCAAGATTCATATTCTGGAGACTGATAACTTTTAGGAATAAACACTTCTTAAAACTCTGAAATCACAACGTTGTGTGTACACACAAAGTAATTTTGGTGCAGCCAAATCAATGCAGAAATTAGAATTTGTATCTTTTCATTGTAAAATTGAAAAAAATATATTTGTGTTGTTTACAAAATTGCTTATTAATTCTTAACCATTGCTGACTTTGTTGCTTTGTATGCTTATTCTTACTTAATATGTATCATCATCATCATCCTGAAATAGCTTGACTGTTTGTGTTTCAGTTTCTTTCTTTGCTTTTTTTTCACTTCAATACAGAACTTTTGTATTTAGCAGTCTGCATCATCATAGCCTGCCAGGCTATGCAGGGAAAACAATAAATCACCTGTTATTGCTTGCAGGTGTACCGAATTAGCTAGCACCAAGGATATTGAAAACCAGTTTGAGCTACCCTCTTCAAATCCTAAAACCAGTGACCTGAGACCTGCACATTTATCAGGATAATATGTCCTTAAATAGACGTATTGTCTTCTCCTGCCAGACCTTTCAACATCAACCTGCATATAATTTCTAATAACTTAACAGACTAATTAAGTTTATCATTACATGCATGACGTAGCCAAGGTTTCAGTGATTGAGCTACATTTGGTAATAATAATGTTTATTATATTATAACTTAAAAAAAATTTTTTTTTTCTAGCTTTGGTTTATAATGCAGTGGGCTTATCAAAAGTGTGTAACATTCTCTTTGAAGAATAGTTTTAAATGACTAAAAATTCTTTCTTTGGTTGGGGCAGAGTTGCCTTTCTGACAAGATAAATTACAGAGAGTGTTTTTTGTAGCTATATTTCTAACATGTTAAGTCTCCCGGTCTTAGCAGGATTTTTCCGATTTTGAATAGTTTTTTTTCCATTCCTTTGCTAAACAGAATTTTTTAAATAGCTATCTGTCTTCCTGGCATGCTGTCTTCCAGTCTTAGCTATCTTTTTGTTATTTTGACTAATGTTTCTCATTCTTTTGCTAATTCATAGAAATCAGAAATTTTGTATTTTTAAGAATTAGGAAAATTGAAACAAAATTTATATAATTCTTTACATAACTAATAGTATGTATGATAAATGTTTATTATTATTATAAAGATTTTTTTTTTGGTAAACTAATTTTCTTTTTATTGACTCTGGTAGAATTGGTCTCATAATACAGATCTAAATCTACTAACCTCTTCAGTGGCTATGCTCTACAAGAGTTTTTGGCTGGTTGTTTCTGGCAAACATGGTGGCATTCAGAAAACATCAACAACTAATACCTTGCTTTGCGAATCCATGCCATAAATCCAAGTTGAGGTCATCTCACAGAAGTGAGCTAGGAGCAAAATGATGTGGGGCTTTGGTGACCAAGCAAGGCACCTGGGCACAGTTATGGTCCCTTGAGCCCATGGTCAAAGTGCAACCAAATCACATCACAAGCACTTGAAAAATCTCTACTAAAACTCTAGTTTTAGATATGGGAAGAAAGTGGAGCTCTTGGAGGAAATCTAGACAGAGAGAAGGTAAAGAATAGAAAGAAGAAACCATGCCAGGGAAGTACAATAACTACCAATACTCATATTTGTCTTTAAAAACACAAAGATTTTATTTTAATGCTCATAGGAAACATTTAAATTTAAATGAGTCAGAACATCAGAATTATATTATTAACACGTAGTTCTCCATGTTGTTAAAGAATTGGTTTATTTGTTAGAGGATTAACATGTAATTCAGAAATTTTTTAACTTTTTCTTCTTTTATGGTTAGTTGTTTAAAAAAATTAATTAGTATGTTTTTGTTTATGAATCTGAAAATGCTTTCATTTGCATTTAAACTAAATACTGGTAGTAAGCATTGGGTATTTTATTTTTGCTTTTCTTAAATGATAATTTGTGCTGTTGAATTCTAACATTGCTTTTTATTTTTTGTTTCCATTTTACAGTATTTTATCTGTGTAAGTATCATGTTTACTCTAACCATCCTAGCTTCCACCTATATGCTCATTTAACTTTTAACTTATCTGTGGCTGATCTGGACTCGAAGAGGATGAATTCAAAACAGTTGTACCAAATTAAGATTTGCCTGATCATTTGCTAAGCTTGAGGGCCCAAGTTCAGATCCTAGTTGGGGCCAACTTGCTTTGGCAACAACAACAAAAAAAATAATGAAGATTTCTAATAGGGATTACTAGTAGCTTGTTAAAACACACCCAGTGTGGCAGGATTCTGAGTTTTTCACACTTGTAGGTCTGTCTTGGACCACGGAAGTAGTTTGGGCATGTTAATTCTCGATAATGCTAAAAACTTAAAAATCAATTAAAAATCATTCATCAAAATTAAATTACTGCTGTTTATCTGTTAGAAGGATGCTTTGTTTGCAAAAAAAAAAAAAAAAATTCAAAGACCCGGTATCTACCATCTACTTTTCTAATATTAATATTTAAAAAATCTCTGTTAAGCTGGACTTAACCTAATCAGACTCTTTACAGCATCATTGATTCATCTTTGGAGGCTTTAACAATCATCACAAGCTTACTTTCCAACAGCTATTATCCCAGTGCTGTGATTTTTTTAAAAAAAATTATTTCATTCAACTTAAATTCATCATTTTCATTTTGCATGTTGCAGAATACTGTATGCGCAGTGGGTTTTCTGGCACATGTGTCTTATCAAATGGACGTAACTTTCATTTCTAGTTATACTAATGTTTTCATTTGAGCTCACAAATGAAAACAGAATACAAATGAGTTTATTTACATAGAAATCAAAAAGCAGGTGCTCTCTTATTCCGTAAGCTTCCATATTTCTTTCTAATTGAGATATTCGACCTAAACCATACACTCACCTATAACCTGGAAAATGCTATGTTTTTCTTCTGTTTTTTTTCAGCTAATTTTGTCTGAGTTGCTGACGACTATACATTTGAGGATTCCATGGGTTTTTTATTTTTAATTCTTATATAAATCTTTACACTCAGTTAATTCCCATTGCTCTTATTAAACAGCAGCTTATACATGAGTCACATGTCATGTTTTTGTAAGTGACTACTTTTGGTAATAGTGTAAAAATTTTCTGTTTAATAAGCTTCAGTATTAATGATCTGTAGACCATGGTGTTTACAGGAATTTGCTGTAATTCAGACAGTTAAAAGCCGAGCAAACTGTTCTTTGTTCATCCATAGATAGGTAAAACTCCATCACAAAAACAGACTGTACTTCCATCATATCTGGCCTCTTTTTCATGGGAAAAACTGCTGTTAAGAATCCATGCTCTATTAAGCAGTTTAATAATGGATAAGACTGTATATAGTACTGCCATATTATGACCTTTAATGTCTACACTTTGGGGGGGGGTATTATAAGGATCAGAGTCTGTGGAAAGCAATCCCTATTTCTTATCAAAACATGAATGGAGAGCATTTACTGCAGTTAGCTTCTGACCCCATTCCTCCTCGAAACCATGTTTTTGGTACATATATTGAATCTCTGGGTTCACTTTTATAATTTGATCTGTTGGCTTTTATATTGACTGGAGAATATACAGGGCACACACCCCTTTCCATAAAAAAACTTACTTGAAGCTTCTGGTTTCTGTGAGTGGAGCAGGGAGGGGGGGGAGTGAGTGAAGAATTCAAAGCCGTTTAGTTTGGAATGTGAAAGTAAAAAGATAAAATGTCCATTGGTCATCAACATTTTTTTCTTGCTTGTTTCTATGTGGAAATTTTAAAATATCTTTATTCTTTCCTTCCTTAAGAAATGCTATATTGTAGGAATGGTGGTGTATTGTTTGAAATTTTAGGGGAAAAGGTAAAACGAACGAAGAATTTAAAAATACATACCACCAATTGGTGGGTTATTTCACAAAACATGGAAAGGGAATTATAATTTTGAAATAATATGATTTTATTACCCACATTTGCTGACATACTAAGGACATTCAAATGAAACCCAGCTGGATACTATTACATCAATGCTATTTCAGCCAGGTTTCATTTGAACGTCTCTCTAGTAATTGCCTCCCATGAGCTATACCTATTAAATACTCTTTCACAAAAATATTAGATATGCTTTATATTTTTATTGAACTTTAAAAAAAAAAAGCATTACATGAGTAAAGACATTATTATTGCACCTAGCAAATTAACCCTTCATTGTTTTTCGTCTGACGTCAGTAGAAAAATGGTCAGAAGAATTAAAGAGTAAGGGAAGATAATGATGATGCTGTCATCAGAAATTTATCAGAATGATTCATTGTTTGTAAATTCTGGGTTGAGTTGGAATTTCATCCTGTTAGGTATGTTCTCAGCCTTGTCTGCACCAATATCATTACTTCTAAACTAGATTAATTTGATATTTTATTTTAATTCTACACAGTGATTTTAAACGGCTTACTACTGTTTGAATCTGTTATTATCTAGTGGAGAATAGAAATTCAAGGGCGAGCAAAGCTGGTACTTCCACTCTGATTATTTTCGATTTAAACACTGACACTTCATTCAGGATATTCAGTAAAATGCAACAGATATGGATTCTTATGATCTGTACTGCTCTGAGTATAGGTTAAATAATTGTGAAACATGTCTGAGTTAATTCTCTTCTGTCATATGTACCAACCCATGCCCCAGAAAATCCAGGTGCCGTAATTAAGGATTTTTTTAAAAAAATCTTTGGTTTCATCATTTCACCTGCACCTGTTTGATAAATGGTACAGGTAGATATCCACTACAATAAACAGGTTGCCTTATATAGGATGGACAGCTTTTATGATTCTCACTGGTGATTAATACCTGCAGTTCTGCAGAACCTAGAGTGCTTCAGATTTTGTGATTTGTTAACAGGGAGGGTACATGTTGTCTCTAGAACAGTTATTCCTGAATGTACAAGATCATATCTGATGCTGAATTGAATGCTTTCTTTTAACCTTTCACTGATTTATCCATCCTCAGAAAGTAGACACCCACACATGAATGGCCAGTATAAAACAGAAGCCTCCTTTTGTAAATCAGAAATACATGAGAGTTCTGGGGGGCTGGCAAAAAGTAGTGTGGAACTTTTGAATAGTAGCCAGAAAAAAACTTTAATGATTAGGTTGGTGAAATGTACTATTTTCTTGGTGTTTCTTATCACAGTCCTAAATGTTTGGTTTTGCATGCATTGTATCGCTTAGTTAAGTACAGCATGTTCTTAATGTTTCTTGTCAGTGTCTGGCATATAAAATATGTTGTTCTTTGTTTAGTTTACAGTATGATTCTATTAGTTATCACCAGTAATTCATCCCACTCATTACCATTTCTTTTATTGAAAAAAATATGTTCTGGTAACTAACTGGGCTGGAGCCTTAGCTAATTTGTAATTACGATCCCTAGTAACTGTAGGTAGCTCAAAAAGATTTTCTCTGTCCACACACTTAAAACTCCTAATCATTTTGAAAATCACTATTAGGTTTTCTCTTAAATATCTATATTTAAAACTTGATAAATCTAATACTTTTAATGACTCTGATTCCAGGCTGCAAGCATTTGGAATACACTTTCAGTAAATCTCTGCTAAGCCATCTTGACTGCATAGCTGATGTTTTCAAATGGTAGAAAAAGCATTTGGCTTCACTACAAAATTCTAGAAAATCTTTAGGCATGGTTCACAATCATTACCAGAAAACAGTTATTAATAATCCAGAGCAAGTTGAACCTAACACTAGATTAAGGAAGACTTGATATCATGGGCAATTTCTCTTAAAACATTTTGGTCTGTTTGGCCACTGGCCGGTGTCATGCAAAGAAAGAAATCTTTCTATTTCTCTCATTTGTAGTTAACTGTAAAAATTAACAAGGCACATTACCCATGCAAAATGTCAGTCAAGGTGTTCTTCTGAAACAGTTATTGCAAGTGATAGATGTACATTATAGTAATGAGAATTTAACTTACTAAAAGAAACAAAGTCAGTTTATAAAAAACTGTATTAAAAAAAAAAACAACATAATGACAGAGTCATATTTGACATCAGGAAAAAGTTATACAAGTTTTGATTTGTAATACAATATAGTTAAAATTACTGGAATATTTAGATAGTACCATTGTGATGGAAGAGAAGTTTGAAGATTTTTATCTGCTAATGTCTCTGAGAATTGATATTGAATCTGAAAATGGATTATGCTGTTATGTTTTGTTTTGTTTTTTAAAAAAACTAATCAGGGTAAAACGTTTTCATGAGTCTTCATAGAACTAGTGAATAAAGTTCTGAAACAAAAATTCTTATGAGAAATATTTTATTAGAATTAAAAGCATAAATTAATTGCACTATGAGAGATGCCAATACAATATAGAGGATTTTTAAAGCAAACAGAATATAAATAGCTGTTGGTATGCAGTGATAGAGATTGTATTGTAATTTAGAAGGAAAAAGAAAATCAATTACAAAAAAACTTGAGTTAAGAAATGATGAAGACGGGTCCTGATGACAAAGCTTCTATTTTATTAACTTCTTCCTACACTCTTAATTCTAAATAAAGTGTTTGATACAATGATTTACTAATATTTTATACTGGGCAAGATTTCATTTAGTTCCTTTGTAAAAAAATAAAATAGAGTTCATCCTTACACAATATTTACTGGTAAGGATGGACTTTGCATGACATTTATTGTCACATAAATATGTCATCGTATTTTTTCCCAGTGTAAGCAAGCAGGAAATTGGACTATCAGTTAAATTTCACCACGTGTTTATACTATTTAAGAAAATAAATATCAATAACTTTTAAAAATTATTTTGGCGGTGATAAATTTTAGTTGAAGAGTAAAAAATTGGAAAGGTTTTGCTAAATTTTTTAGGCTTAGCACTGATCAGCCAGCAAGGAAAGTGTTATATGAAAGACTGTTTGAATTAAAAGTCTTTAAAAAAGCATTTTGAATAAATTCAGATAATCTATACCATCTATTTTAAACATTTTAAGAAAACATTTCTTTATTAGCCAAACATTTCCAGCAGCATGATGTTGATTGATGGCAGCACTTGTGTTTAAGCTTGTTTGTGTGTTTATTTATAGTGAATATTTGGCTGCAGTTAAATATCAGGAGGTGGATTGTTTCCCACATTCTTTCATACACATTATATGAAATGATGGTCCGAGTAAAACTTGAAAAATCTGGTCGTCATTACAACAAACAGCAGCATTTTTAAAAAATTTTTTTTCCTATTAGGATCTCAGTAGGATTGAATTTTCAAATTCAGCATGGGGCTCCAAATTTTTTTTGGTTGTTATAATATTTATTACATTTTCCAAATCATGGCATTGGTAAAAGAAGTTAGAAGGATTTTGAGTTAGACGTTCACCCTCCATTTTTATCTAAGTGAACTCTCTCAAAAATAAAAATTAATGAAAATTCCAGAACTTTCTGGTAAATCTTCTTTGATTTGTCTCCAAACAAGTAATATTTATTTAAAATTTTTAAACACTATTTATATCAGTTCTATAACCATTATGTTGGGAATTAATAATAATACATTCTGTTGACTAAAAATATATTGGTGGAAACTATTGCACTTATTATGATTACAAAATAAAAAAGTTAAGTTGCCCATCATTATGCTAGATGTACATGGTAGATGTAGATGAAACATTTTTGTAGCTGAAGCTTCCAAATCATGATGGGATTGAACTATGGTAAATGATTAATCAAATGTTTCCCAATTTTTTTTGGTAATGATCCTTCCCAGCCCTACTAATTCCAAAAGAATGACTGTTTACTTTAAAAGTGATGGGAGGAGAAGAATACATCTTTATATGAAGTCATATTTTGTGGAAGTTCAACAAATAAATGTCAGTTTTTATAAATTCAGTGAGATGGGTGATGCTGCATACCTGGACAAGTTTCTTGACTTTGGATTTTGTTACAATGCTCCACCTGCAGTCTGTTTCAAAATGTATCTTGGTGTGGAGGGGATCATAAAATGCAGCCTGACAACAGCAGGTTGAAGCAAGTGGTATGAGGTGATGGAAGGCCAAATCTCACAAATTGGAGCAAGTAAATGCCATCAATAACCGGAACACTGAGATTTTCAGCATCAAACTTCATCTTGGCATTTTAATTTTTCTGGAGTCCCAAAATCTCTGTCTGTGTAGCATTGTTGTCATCATTTACAAATGTTAATGGGAAAGTGAATGTGTTCCTTTGTAGTTGAGATATTTGACTCAGTATTTTTGGAAAGTACCTTTGATACTTCTGTTCCAAGGTTTCCAAGAGCTCAACTATCAAAATCTGTTTCACCATTGCATTCCTCAGCAACTTCTAGTACTGTTTCCAACATGGCAGAGTTACCCAACAAAATTTGCATCTTCATTTTCCAATATTACAAATGTAGGCTTTGATTTTCTCAACAAAATTGATGATCACGCCTTTTTCCCTTGGAGTCCAAAGTTCAGAGAGCGAGCTGTCTACAAATTTCCACAAAGTAGGCTAGTTGTAATTCCCAATCAACTTCTGTCCAAGATGAGAGCAAATTTTTTTGGTTTTAGATACTGAGAAAGGCATCAGTTTTCTTTCTGAGTGCAAAAATACATTGGACAACATTGCCCTTGAACAGCCAATGAACTTATCTGTAAAATATAAGCGTTTCATGAACAGAGTCCATGTCTTTTTAGAGTTTCTTGAAAAGGCCCAAGTTGAGGGCACTTGCTTTCACAAAGTTCACAGTTATTATGACAGTATCAAGAGTTTTCAGCTGTGCCATAAGTAGTGTCTTGAATGTAAGGACCTGTGTCTATAATTCATGCAATGAAGAGAAAGCATTTGAAGCTTTTTGTTCATTGAGGGCCACAAGACCTGATTGAGACCTGAGAATTGCAGAGGTCTCATCTGAACATACTCCCCAGCAAATGTGCCAGAGAGTTTCTCCATCACATTTTGACCATTGGTTGATAGCTTGAGGTCATCACAAAATAGGAATTCTTCCTTCAAATAGCCACTGTGAAAGTATCTGACAATCAGTTGAGATTGTGATTAAATATCAGTAGATTCATCAAATTGAATGCTGAACGAAGAGGCATTTTTTAATCTCCTGTATTGCCTGTTCTTTGATATCCACAGATAGTTCTCTTTCTGCAGTGGAAAATATCATTCAGAAGAGAGATGACATCAAGTTTTTCTGCACTCTTCTTTCCCAAAACAAGATTGACTATGATCTTGGCACAGGGAAGATTCAGCTGCTCCTAGTTAGTGTGAGGTTTTCTTTTCCATGCTTTTTCAAAGAAGAAAGAAAATGATGCCTCCACTCCTGCATCATTTTTTGATGACAGAACCATCAGCATCAAGACACTGCATTTTTCATCTGCTGCTGCCAGTCAGAAAATGAATGATCCTTTCTAGCAAGTTCAGAATGTTTTGATTAGCTGGCTTTTTTTTTTTTTTTTGTATTTAGTCAATAATGCGTGAATATGAGTAAGGAGTGCAAAGATATTTTGTGAGGGTCTCATTTTTCACCCAGTCTCCTAAAATGCAGACCATCATACAAAAAACAAAGACCACACAAAACACAATATGCCACCAATACCACCTGAAAGTGCAAAATGACTCCCCTTAAAGGGTCACGACCTCCCAGTTTGAGATTCATAGATTAACTTCTCTTACATGTAACTTCAAATGAAAAACGTCTGAAATTGATATTTTCACATTTTTTACTGAGATTTCCTCAGCATCTCTTCATGATCTGATGTTTCTTGTTGTTTCTTGTTGCATTTTACAGTCTTTATTTGCTGCAGAGCTTTAGTAAAAAGAAAAAAAAAATTGGATTTACATTCTTTTGAAAATGTTATCACTATTTTTAGCAGAAGCACTTCTCTTTTGCAAGTGTCACAGAGCTGTGTTTACCACAGAAATAGTTTCTTGAGAAAAATAAATGTAGATTGGCATTCTGGTAAGTGGTGGCAAGGTGATATTAAAAATTAGGAGTCATCCTTTCAAAACCACTTTGTTTTGGGTTTAGTTTTCTACCTATGAGGAAACCTACTCCAGCCATGGGCATCTGCAGGATTTTTTCCAGAGGATGGTGGGAAAATTGACAAAATAATATCAAGCATGAGGAATGTTCTTAGTGGTGAAAGCATGCTAACATCAAAAAATAAAAAGACATTAATTTGTTTCTTATCAAAGGTATTTGAATCTTACAATTTTTTTTTTTTTTTTACTTAGAAATATTGCTTGTGATTCATTTAGAAATTTTAAAAATTTAGTTTATTTTTGTGACATTAGTGTGCCATTGTGTTACCCTATCAGAGCTCACAATAATGAAACAAAACAAAAAAAAAAATGTAATTCAATACAAATTGTAAACATCTCTGGTCTTATCCAAATTTATCCATTTTTAAATAAGTTTCTGCTTGTTAGCTGTAACTTTTGCTCTATGAACACTTATCATGCAAAGTCCAGATAAACAATCATCTGCCATTGTTGACCTTAGTTATGTTTTCACCCATCTCATTGTGTAAAAGGACCTTTCTGCAGTGCAGGTTGTTACTGGTGATGTTAGAGCAATATGAACTGCTTGATGAATGGAAGAGAATAGATCAGTGAGTTTATTTTTAAATTTTTTAACAGATTGCTTCCCTATACACTTCATTTATTTTTCAATTTGGTTTTTGAATTCTTCACATCCAATGTGCACCATTTGTACAGGTTGAAAGCAAAATAAGACAGAAATTTTGTTCATTTTCTGTAGCAAAGTGGCTTTCTAGTGATGAACTAATTGAGTACAAATATGGTATAAACAATGTTTGACAAAAATATTCTTCCATGATTGAGCCACCAACATCGGATTGAAATGTTTGCCGTCTGCATTGTCTGGAAACATTTCATTTGATATTCAACTACTTTGACCTGTTGAACTTTAGCAAAAGGTTTGTTGAATTGTTTTTCTGCTTTTTTTTTGGTTTTCACAGAATGTACTTATATGCTCCTGAACATGGCCATACACTTTTATGATATCAAGTTTAACAGCTTGGAGAGCTTGTGTTACAGATTCCAGCATTGCCAATTAGCTAGAAAGTACAGTCAGACCGAAAATAAAGATCATTGTGCTTGAAGCAGATTCTAATTGGTGTGTACCTTCTCATTTTTTATCTGAAGCTATAGTGGCCAGTATGCTTAACTGATCAAATAGGTGTTCAGAGTTGTCAGAAAAAATTCTAATGCTTTTGTTTGTAGTCCATCATATTTCAGATAGTAGTGGCAGATTTGGGAAAAGACATCTTCTCTTTGGACTATCGTTGAAAAATTGTATAATAGCTTTGATTGTATCAATTTTATTACATATCTAAGGTACACATTTCAAGTCATTCACAACCAGATTGTGTTTGTGAGCAGCACAAAGAACAAACACAACTTTTGGATACTTATGTTTTATCATAACTTGCATGCCCCTTCCTTTTCCTGCCATTTTAGAGCACCCACCATATCATTGGCCATCTAGTTTTTGTAGATTAAAGTTAAACTTTGTACACTACTATTCTTAGCGTTCGCCGTTGGCGTAAGGTGCATGGTACTGTGGTTTGTTAAGAGAGCACACACTGGCCCAATACTTCTGACTTCAGCTCTCTAGGTTTTTTGTAGGGGTTACCCCACCCTTAGCTCCTGGCTCATACGTCCTACCCTGGGAGCATGGGGGGATTGTTTCTCCGAGGATCCCACGCCGGGGCAGGGCTTTTAAGACAGCCCTTGCCTGCCTGATGGCTCTGTCATAGGACACTTAGGCATTTTAAGAGTAGCTTTGCCACAAGCTACCCCACCCCGTCCTGATAGAACCAACACCAGTTTGGTCCATGACTGCTTATTCAACTGGGAACAGCTTATTTTGCAACTAACCTCCATATCTGGAGGCCGTTCCCCAATCTGTCACCCAGGGACATGCTCGGTTGGGGTTGGTTGCCCCAACGAAGAACCCATGTGCTGGACATGTAGTAAATCACCCTGTCCGAGACTTTGTACGCTGATTAATGAGAGTATTGGCAATGGAAGTAGCATCCAGTTAATGTAGTCTTGAAAATCCAAGAAATTCTTCTTGGTTAATAATATTGGATATAATACTTTCTGGTTCTGTTCAAAGTCCCACTTCAATGCACTGTCCAGTTGACACAATGTTCATTTCTGGTTTTTTCCTGATGGCCAAAAAGTTAGTTGCATCCACCTGTCCACCTGCCAAGCAGTAAGAATATGACTTCCTGCACTTTCATGAAAGTCTTTATACCTTGTAAAAGATGCTGTGGTGAAGTCTCCCTGTGTTCCACAATGAACTGGCTGTGGAAAAAGTATACAGTATTTACAAATTGTTGCTTTTAGGTGTAGGAAATAACTAAGCCATGGTGAATATTGATTTAGCCACACATGATGAAACTCAGTGCTCCTTTTGCAACCTTTTTTTAAATCATAATTCTCAAGACATGAACCACTTTTTACCAGTAGGTTGCATTTAAGAATGTCCATTAGTTTTATAGGCAAATTAACATGCAATCCAATATCATCAGGGTTATAACCAGAATGGTTGGGTTGATCACATTTAACTGCTGTTGTTTAATCTGGACCAGAGGAGGTGCAGCTTTGTTTGTCAGTTCCTGCCTTCTTCTTCTGGTTTTTTTTTCTAATTTTTCCATTTTGCTAAAAACTTTCTAATATCTATTTTTGAAAAATAAAGATTAACAAAATATCTAAAACAAATACAACTGTAAACCGTACTTGACTGGGTCACTTGGCTTGGGGATTTCATTGCCAATTATTATAGCCTACTTGGATCTGAAAGCGTCTCCTAGCGCTTAGTTTTATTAACCAATTAGAAGTGCTTCTAGGGTCACTAACTAAGTAATCAAAACACATTTATACTAATCAGTTGGCAACCGCTTCAATTTTGAATTAACCTATCAGCTTGTTTCTCAAAATTAGAGACAGATGGCTTAGCTATTTGGACATACGTGTGCTCTGCCAGTGCCATATATTGCTACTGTCTTCCCAGCTTTTGACCATTTTAGCCTTCAGGCTCAATATTTCTTGCCTGATTCACTCAGGCAAAAATCATGCCATCTTTACACTATCACCAACAACTTTACAGGAAGGAGAGATTACCACCACCACCACCACCACCCCACTCTTGCCCCACCTTTCCAGATTCCCATGAGTTTAGCCCTTATCCTCTTGGCTGTGTATTCATGAAGTCTCATCAAAATAGTTCCATCTAATCATTTACAAGTTTATGAACAGCAACAACAATGTATTCCACTTCCTTGTGAGGGTGGGAGCAATTAGATGCCTTGGTCCTAAATGTCACTTGAGAGAACAGGAGCTTTAGATGTAAAGTAATAAGTCAAATTGATATAATTAATAAAATATACTTAAATTGAGTGTATATCAAATTTTAAAAAAAACTAGATTCTCTCTGCCTATAATTAAAAAGTTCTCTGACTGTTTCTTCCTGGATTTGTACATAGTACAATTAGGGCTTCACATCTCAAAATGCTTTTGATGAAAATTGGCATTTGAACCTACATTCACAAATTGAGATCTTTCTGGGTGTGTGAGAGAGAGAGCCTTTGTAGACCCTAATGCTATAACAATAGTGCACCTGCATACATAAACCTCAATGTGGTTAATGTTGGGTTGTGTGTGGACAATGAAAATATGACCAATCTTTGGCCCATCTATTTTGTTAACCTTTTTCACAACAAAAAACCCAGAAAAGATAAGTAGACCCCACTGAACAAAAGCATCTTTAGTGGTAAACATCACAGAGCTGGATTTTATTCAAGATTTTGCCTTGGTGAGAACATTTTATTTGTCAGACCCTCTATTGGTTTTTTACCTTTAAAGATTACCCACTATAAAGGTACCTTTTGCTTTATACATAAAAGCTGAAAGTTTTTCTTTTATTTTTTTTTAATTTGAGAAAAAAATTAAGTGAAAAAAATAGGAAAATGTTACTCCTATGTAACATTTGGTGTGCTTTTCAGAAGATTTTGCTTTTATTTCCATAAGTAAAAAAATGGGATTAATAAAATTTTCTATTTTGGTTAGCAAATTGACACTTAACTTGCAGATGTTATCTCTGTCCAATTCCTTTATGTTAAATCAATGTGTTTTTAATGCCTTTTTCATATGGGAGGGGTTCCTCCTGTTGTTATCACAGGGACCACACTACTGGTTGAGAAGGAAATGTGTGCTCATTTATCTTCTGGGTAGCTCCCTATTAAAATGTCTTTTTTCACTATCAGACTTCTAACAATTTTTTTATCTTTTTGACTTGGAGTTCATTCCTAACATTAAACACAGAGAAGCAGGAGTATCTTACAGTTCAATTATTGGCTGTCATTTTTCAGACGTGAGAGAAAACATACATTTGTGGCCAAAACCGCAAGTCCTCCATTGAAATACTCCTCATTTCATGTGGGAGAGACTATGACTAGATAGGGGTAAGTCATTACAGCATCAGTATTTCCTAATTAAATGAATAGTTAAGTCTATAATTGACAGCATAGGCTTTTACCCAACCTTTTGATCAAAGATCAAAGGGTATGATGTCAATTATAGTCTTATGTATTCATTTAATTAGGAAGTACAGGTGCTATAACAACTTACCCCTGTTACAACTAGCTCCAGTCTTTCCTAAAGCCGATATAGCTACATTTCTATTAGCATACAACTATTAGAGAAATGTATATACAGTACATGGCAAAACATCTTACAATAAGTTTATGTTAAAACTTTGATGCCACATTACTTTCTAAAATCAAAATATCTCCCTGGGGATATTCCATTAGAAAGTCAACATTTAAGCTACTAGTGCATATTTCCAAAATATATCATAATCTATATCCACATTTAAAATAGACATGAGTTTTTTTCACTAAAATCTGGTAAATAATATTTTTTAATTTAAAACATAAATAGTGTCTTCTGCAGACAAGTAAATTGTTTTGTTATTTACTGTTTTGATGTGCTTGCCTGCCCAACACTAGGGTACTTCTTTGAGAATTTATGGTTTCAACGAACAAGTAACAGCCGTTGTAACTTTGTTTTTCCTAAACTGTAAATATGAGGGGTGGTTTGGTTTTTTTTTTTATGGTAAGAATCACACTTGTAGCTGTTATTCAGGTCTGAAGATCTTAGTGTTGTGTTCACATTGGGAATTCTTATTAAGAGAAAATATAGTTTATAACTGACTGTGCTTTCAGTCAGGAACCTCATTGGCTTGAGTGGTTCAATCCACGGCAATGATCCATCCATCCAGGGCCAGTTGATTTAAACATAAATGAGTACGTGAAGCTAGGGAAGTTCAAGGACAATTTGGTGTTATACTAAACACACTACTCTATAGTACACCCTGATCTTGGAAACTGGTGTTTTCTAACAATACTTGTAGCTCTGTACCCCTTTTAAACTAAAGTATGGGAAAGAGGGGAAAGACTTTGACTACATATTTAATCTAAGCTAATTTGTTTTTGTTTTAACTTTTTTTAAATACATTTCCATATAAGAAGCACTGAATGAAATAAATAGATAATAGAAATAATGATGCAGCAATTGATTTGTGTTAAGTTAATCTTAATTGTTTCTTTTGTAAGGAATATTATATAATATTTAGTCAAACTCGAGAGATACAGTACATGGTATCTATTTTAGGGAAGAGATTATCTTGCTATTTTTATGCAACATTCTTTTTATATATATTTCATTTTAATAAGTTCTCTCTATTTTGATAAGCTAAATACAGATTGAATATTTTCATGAGTTGTTTGAATGAAAAATAATTTGTTTTTTGTATATTGTTTAAAGAAGCATATTTCAGTGTCTCTTTGATGTCTTAACTGGTATGGTAAATGTAATATATGTGTTTTTTTTCAAATATGTTTAATACAATTCAGACAAAACAAAAAAACAAAACTATTTTGGCACATCTTCAAGATCAGCTTCTCCAAAAATTTCTTTATTTGCCAACTGAATCCATACAATAATACACTGCATAACTCATGTGTAATAAACCATGATATTCTGCACTTTTCATCTTCTTGATGTATTAATTCTGCATCCCATTAGTTTGTCCATCATTCATCATTAAAAAAAAAATCCCTTAAATTGTATTTGCGCAAATGTCTTGATGTACTTATAAGAAACAGCCTTTTTTGTTATTCCTCAGAGAAGAAGGCATCTCAGGAAGTCTGGTTCAGGTTGGGGCTGATAAGCCAGCAAAAATATTTTTCTGAACACTGTGCACTAAGTTCTTCATTGATTGGCATAGAATATCTCATTACCCAATGACTTACTTAAGTGTATTTGTTTGTTTATTGGCCATGATTAAGTGTGCACAGCCAATCAGATATTCTGCAAATTTGACCTGTTTGTTTTCACTTCTGAGCTTTACTAGTGATGCTAAACAAATTGCTATGACAAGCTTGTAGAATTAACATCTGACTTACCACCACTTCAAAGTGCACTGGCTCTGTTTGAAGTAGACACAATGTCTGTTTGCTGGCCAGCTGCTGACTGTTATAAAATCAGACGAACAGATTCAGAAGTTTTGAACTGAGACAGGAAAACATTTTACAGAAATGCGCTTAGCAGCTGACTAGAAGAACTGTGTATTTTGCTTCCTTTTGGAAAAATCCCAGAACATCTTTGTAGAGAAGCTAAGCAAAGTTATTGTGGTAGCCATAGAGTTGTTCAAGATAGATCAAACACTAAGATACAGCATTATTAGGTTTCTCTGTTTTAAAATATAATAATGCTATCCTTTCAGTCCAAGAATTAATTAATATTACTAATAACCCATAATGCTACAAAAAGTCAAAACCATCTTATTTAGAAACAAGTAATCATTTATATCCCTAACTTTTGAATGTTACCACAATGCAGTGTAAAATAAAAAGTCTAGCTTTTATTAGCTGACTATATTACAGCTCCTATACTACAAACAAAGTGTGAATGGCCATCTTCTATTAGGGAAAACCATTATTACATTACTATAATAATTTTTTTTCATTTTCTGTCAGGCAACATATACTTGCATATTTTTAAAATTATTTGTTGCTTTTGTTATTCAAATGTAAGTCAGTCCTCTTTCTAAATAAAATTCTCTCTAGCAGAAATTATTTTTTTCTATGTTCAAACAAACATTATTTCAAAAACACTTTCCATGTATAGCAAGCAGTCCAAAGTGGCTGGTATCTTTGTGTTAACCCTATATGAACAAATTCCTTGTTTTGATTAAGTAGTCGTACAAATTAATGTTCCCTGTTATTGAAAAATCTCCCCCTTTTTCTGAAGTTAATGCAAACAATAGCCTTTAAAAATAAGTGAGGATGCCTGAAATCTGTACTTAGCTGTCTTTTTAATTTTTTTAACTTTTTGTACATTTCTTATCAGCAGAAGTCATATTTTACAGGAAGAAACCAGGTTCATAATGTTTTGATCCCTCATCGATATGAAATCTCTTGCATATGCTGGGTCTGCACATTATAAAAGAATCTTGTTACAGGACAAACCAAATAAACCAGTCACTTCATCTATTAGGAAATTATACTTTCGTAATACATAATGAACCAAAGTTTCTGGAGTGGGAAACCTGATAAACTTTGGCCATTCACTATCATTAAATCTCAGACTTATAATATATTTAAGTAAATAGGAATTAAAAATTTTAGCACAAAATTCAGATAAGCTCTACCTTTTCCTTTAGCTATAAATACTGTGTTTTTAAAATATATTTTGAGGAGGAATCTTATCTCATTAGAAGAACTGTCACTATTCGTAAAAGAAATACATAGATGTAGACCAGTTAAAATGATTTTCCATATTATCAAAACTTGCTTATCTTAATAAAATTTAAACAGACTGTAGAATTAGTGAAGGAGATGCTTGCATTGGCCATCGACCAAATAGCAAGGAAAATTAGTACAGGAGAAACTTCTACAGGAATTTGCAAACCCTGTAACTGTTAGGGGAGAGTGGATTTAGTTATTTTTTATGATGAAGAAGTTGTCTAACAGATAAAGTATAAAAGAATTAATTATATATATGATCCTAGTGGTGGATCCTGAATATCAGTAGGAGAAAAATAGTTTTTTTTTGCTTTTTTTTTTTAAAGGTGTTTTTACTCAGGCTCATCCAAACACACTTAATGTTTTTATTTAGTGCAGATCTAGTTTTGAGGGGGCTTCAAATTTGAGTTTGGCTGGTTTACCCCCTTCCCCCTGAAATAAAACTTCTAGATCCACTAGTGACTACTTTGAACCTTTGCTGACAAAAGTCAATTGTCAGTTTTCAGGAAATCTAATACCAACATCATAATTACTTACAAACTGCTCAGATATGTGGCAAAAGTGAAAGCTATTTCACAGACTTCTGTAGAGCATTGACTTCTGTTATTTCTATTATGAACCATGATAACTGTTTCTTCACTGTTCAGCTATGTAAGATAAATTAATGTCACACACACACACATGAACAGACAGACAAACAAAGTTACCAGCACCACTGTATACTTTCTAAATCTTTGGACGGGGCACTACATTTGGAAAGCATCTTGAAGAAACATAGCCTTTTTTTTTTCACTGAGTAACCCTTAGTTTCTATAGCTGAGAGAGAAAAAAAGCTGAAGCCAAGATAAGTAATAACTATCAACTAGGTTTTTCTAGGCTGGCACACATTAATTATGCCAGGAAGTCAGTGGAGCAGATAGAACTGGATTTTTATATGTAATCAAGTATAAGAAATAATGACATTCTGTATGGAATTTGTGCTTCTTTATCTTACATCCCACTCTGAGTATTTGTCTATCTACTTACCTATCCACACTGCAGTAACCTAGCTACATGAAAAAATTATAAAACATTCTTTATACCACAACAAACTCTGCATTTTAAATATGTATATAAATAGCTTCTTCATTAATTTGCTCGTATCCATTTATGCTAAAGAATGAAGCATTTGTTTTATGGTTGTCAGAGTTAGAAATCTTATTAATTTATAAGGCATTCATTGAGCCGCCAGGCTGTCTGCTGATTTGTGCCCATGTAAACTGTATATAGAAAATGCAGATTTTGTTAAGTGATGATATACTGAAAATGTCAATGGTTTTTTTTGTTTTTTTTTAATAAAGAAAACTGCCTTAGTGGATATGGGCTGTGTCCCCTAAGAGCATGGTCATTTGGGCTGTCTTCTGTGGAACATCATTGTACTTATTTCTAAGTCAATGGTCAGAACCATCCAGCACACTATCAATATGTTTCGGGTATAGACTATTAAAGAGGGCATACAGAAGTCTTACACAAATGATGCAAATAAATAAGGACAAATGCTGTAGAGAAGATCAGGAGTAGTTATTATAGCAACAGTAATTCCTAATTAAACATATAAATGAGGCTATAATTGACCTTGTAAAGGTCAAAACGAATGACATTGGTTTTGGCTTCATCTATATGGAAAGAACAGGTCACCGATTTCACAAACAACAGTCAGCCAAATGTTAGAAAATCCATAGAATACATTATCTAGTAAAGTTGCAGAGATGGTTATTTATATTTTTGTTGGTTTTACATAGGAGTTTGGCATAATCTCTGTCCTCTGACTTAAATTATAGCTTCATAACCTGTGGGCAGATTACTTAATGTTATATGTAAATTATTTTACATTTCATTCTAACTCCTCAGCTGCTAGCATTAGTCTGGGAACTCAATCTAAAAATGGAAAAGCCAGACCACTGGCAGATGATTTAGTTAGCTAAATATTTATTGGAAGGAAACAGAACAGAGTATAAATTTTAATGAAAGAAAAGAAAAATGTTAAATGCAACACAAAATTAAGAAAATATTTAGAATATGTGAGACTGAGTACATGATCAATCAGATATAGCTAACAGCCAAAAAGAAGCAACAACTAGAATGCAAGTTATTAGCTGTCAAGGTCTATTATTTAAGTATAAATCACTCCAGTTTAATATCTTGAGAAATAGGAGAGGTTAATTACACTAGGTAACAAAAATTTAGTTGACTTGATTTTTTTTTACATTTTCCATGACATTTTTGTATGTTAAATGCAGTTCTGGCATTGGTTTTGGTAAATATCAGGTATATTAGAAATAATCAGCCTATTATAGTTGATAGAATGGGTGCATAATACGGAACATCCTAAAAATTACTAGATTCTTTTAGAACTTTCTAGAATTTTCTGGAACGTTCTAGAGCTTTCCAGAACTTTTTACAATTTTCTAAAACTCAGTAGAACATTCTAGCACTTTCTAGAAGTTTCATCCATAAACAAAGGTATACAAGGTCTGTTGAAAAAGTATCCGACTTTATTTTTTCCCGTGGGAAGTAATGACGTTAGGGAGGCAAAAGTGTGCATAGTGGAGCTGCATTGGCGGGCTTGATGTGCATACTCAGCCCAGTCTGAAATAATTTTTAAATTCTGTTACTAGATAAGAATGGCTGCAAATCGAAAATGAAAGCTCTCTGCAGGCTAATTTTGTTACGTTTTGTGGATTCTGTATTGGCCCAAAGCAAGTAAGACACATAATCACATCAAATAATAAATTTTCACTGGCCTATGAATCATACTTTGGAATGAAGATTGGTGATCGAGATAAAGCGTGGGCACCTCATGTGGCTTATGGAACATGCAGATCAGCACTAGAAGGATGACTAAGAGGTGGCTTCGGCCACCCACCTCCACTCCCTTATCCTCGGAGATACACACGCATACACAAACTTTCACATGCACCCACACGCGAGCACCACAAAATATTTTTAAAAAAAGAGGAGATCGTAAAGCAATGCCATTTGCAATCCCTCGTATTTGGCAACAGCCTAAGAATCACATAGATGACTGTTACTTTTGTTTAATGGATGCATCAAAATTTGGGAACACCAAAATTCAACATGATATTGTGAATCCAAATATTCCATCATCCACTGCACCAGTTCCACACAGTTATGACCTTCCAGTATCACAGCCACAATCCAAATCCAAGGAAACAGATTCATCATCAGAAAGTGAAAATTCACCTGTAGATGAAAAGTATGATTCTGACTTAAATTCAGAGAAGCCTCATTGTCCAAATCAGCAAGAACTGGATGACTTAGTAAGAGATTTGGGTTCAACAAAATCTAATGCTGAACTAATTATATCAAGGCTAAAAGAATGGAATCTCTTGGACAGCAATTGTAAATCTACATCTAGAAAGAGGAATGAAAAATTCTCAAGATACTTCCCAGTGAATGGAAAATTGTGCTTCTGCAGTGACATTAATAGCTTGTTTTATGAAACGGGTATTGTGCTCAATCCTACCGAATGGCATCTCTTCATTGACACTTTGGTGAGAAGTCTCAGAGCAGTCCTTCACAATGGAAACAATCATCCATCGATACTCATTGGTCATTCTGTACATATGAAGGAGAATTATGAAAATGTTAAGTTTCTGCTGGAGACAATTGACTACAAAGAATATAACTGGGATGTTTGTGGAGATTTTAAGATTTTAAGATGATTGGTTTTTTAAAAGGACTGCAAGGATGATTCAGAAAATACTCATGCTTTCTCTGCCTTTGGGATAGTCGAGCCACATCACAGCATTACAGAAGAAAAGCGTGGTCAGCCAGAGATCAGTTTATTCTTGGGACACAAAATGTTAAATACAAGCCCTTGGTGAAATCAGAAAAAATCCACATGCCTCCACTTCCCATAAAACTGGGGTTTGTGAAACAGTTCATTAAAGCTCCTAACACAGAAAGTGAAGCATTACAACACATTTGTGAATTGTTTCCAAATCTTTCAGAAGCATAAGTAAAAGGTGGGATTTTTGTTGGGTCGCAAGTTCGTCAAATGCTCAAATCAGAAGAATTGAAGAAAAGATGGCATTTGAAGGCGTTTCGTTTAGTTGTTGAAAATTTCCTTTTACAATCTGCTTCATTCTCATCTAGATTTTTTCAAAGACAACACGGGAGATTTCAGCGAAGAACATGGTGAGAGATTTCACCAAGATATCATAATGGTGGAAAAGAGATATCAGGGAAGATGGGATGTCAGAATGATAGGTGACTACATTTGGGGTCTAATTCGTGATCATAGTTCAATGCAAAGAAAGAAAAGCCTGGAAAGTTGTGCATTTTTTTATTTCTGCAACTGCAATTTAGATTTTTACTGTGCCAGAAAATAAATAAATGTAATGAATAAACTTTTTTCATGAGTTAAAGTGGTTGTTTCTTCTTGGTTTGGGAAAAGTTAGTTAGTTGTACCCGTATTATGAGTAATGATGTGTTAAAATGTTTAAAGTAACATTCTGAGTGAAAACTGATGCTTTATTAAAAGCAATGCTATGTTAGTAATCAGCCGACCAAAACTGGCAACCATAACCAATAAAAACATTTTGAAAATTTGTTACACTGTGTTATTGGTTGATATTTAGCAGGAATTGAGCTGAACAATGTAAACAGTTCAGTAAAAAGAGGGAAGGGATGACTTGTGTAGTTAACTTAGAAAATTATAATTTTCAACTCTTTCGAAAGGTGGTGTACCTGTTTAATCTGCCAGCTCCATTTCTGCCAAAATTTGATTATCTTGAAGTTATCTCCCATTCCACATCAAAGCAAGGTTGTGAAGGAAGCAGTGCTGTCCTGTTGGAAGGTAAGGAGATTGACAGCCAGTTAGCTCTGTTGGTTTGGCCTGGAAATTTTCTACTAAAGTTCCTTTGTTTTGCTGTTGGAGCAAATAAGATTTTCTGGTGGAAACCCATGCTGGTGGACTAGTATAGAAGAGCGAGAAGAAACCCTGCCCCACAGAAGATGGGAATGTTACATGCTTGGCCATCTGCCATGTTATTTAATGAGTTGTCTTAGCTTGCTCAACCATTAGTATGAACCAAAGAAAATATTCTTTCATTATTAAAGTAGTTGTAAAACTTTGTTCATCCTAGTTATGCTGTAGCTTAATAAATATTCTTTTTTATGCTCAGAGAGAGATTATCAAATCTAAACTGACTGAAGGGTTAACATATCCACCACTGAAATTTCGAACAGATTTATTTCTCTTAGAAATTTTAACAGACAAAGAGTTAATGTTTCTTTTTTGTTTTTAATATTTTTAACTTTAGAAAGAGCTATCCATTGCATGTTGAAACTTGTTATTGATGGCTAGGATCTTCTGCTTCAAACCCACAGTATAGAACATTTGTTGGCCACCTGTCACATTGTGTTAACAAACCCTCTCTACCTAGCAATCTCAGTGTTGCCAGGAGCTAGCAGCCTCTATGCATTATTATGACAGAAACCTGATGCTGAGAAATCTTCTCTTTCTTTAGTGTTGAAGCGATTAATGACATTTGTGTGTGTGTTTGGGGGGGGGGGGTGATTGTTGTCTGCTAAATCTTTAGGTAATGCCACATCTTACAGTTAGGATTATCCTCTCTAGATTCCTGGAACAGATCTCTTCTAGGTATTACACATACAAATTTGTGCTTATAAAAAATAATCCACTTATTAGTGCCTGCATAATAGAATGGCCAGGCGGTAAAAGAACTTGTTTAAAAATTCAGAGAGCCTGAGCAAATAAAATAATGGAAATCTTGGTGTAACCTTGCTGCACTTTATGTACAATGATCAATTTTGGCTGTTGGATTTTCAGTTAATAACTGCATCTCTCGTGATGCACTGGTTAGGTATTTTCTCTCTAGATGGAAATGTCTGTACTAAGGGTTTCAGAGAGAAAAGGTAGAATCTAGAATCTCAAGGAAAAAAACAGGAGTAGGCAGGAAATACAGAAATTATTTGTCTTCTCCCACCGAATTCAACCATGGTATTTTTGTTCTAAGCTACTTTCTCTGCTAGATATTAATAAAAGATGAGTGCCAGCCCAACTTGATAGTCTTAATCATCATCATCATCATCATCATTATTTTTCTCTAAATATTACCTTATCATACATTGCAGTTTTTGAATGAATCCTAGTTAAATTTCTTTTCCTTTTTTTTTTGTTTTTTCCTAAAATTATGTTCAGAACTAAATTTGTACAGAGTGGATTTATTTTCTGGTTTGCCAGTGTGTGTATTACTCTTACAATCTACAAATATTGCTTTTAAGTATTTTTTCAATGTAATATTAAGCAAACAAATGCCAAAAATATTTGTTTCATCAAATTTTAAAAGATGATTTATCAACTATAGTTTGTTCAACTGATTATCACAAAACAGAAGACTCAGCAAATAGTGTTAACTGTCACCAATTCCCTGGAAAAGATTGCTCCCTGAGAGCGAGATAACATTGCGCATATATTTAACTTAACTAGTACCCATGATCTTGTGTAATGAGCCTTTAGTAAGTTAATCAAAAACATCTCAGGTCAACTATGCGCCAGCAGTGGCTCTTTCAAACCAAGTAATCCTCTCCATTGAACATGACATAGTTAAGAATATGTAGCCTATGGTAAAATAATCAGTACCTTTGCCAGTTTTGACACTGGTTTTTTTGTAACTCTTAGCAACAGTCTCAAACTTCACTAGTGTGTGTGTGTGGATGTGTGGGTGTTGTTGCGACCAGCAGCAGCTCCCAATCACACACAAAGCCTCCAGAACATGGTTAACAAAGCTAGATAGACTTTACTGAAGGTCACTCTCCACAATCAGCATCACCAGTGGATCTCTAGGTTAATGGCTGGCCAGTGTGAGAAAATACAAAATAAAACCAGCTAATTCCTAAAGACATTAAACTCAGGCCATACTTTAGCCAAGCAAAATACCAAGAGCTATTGATTTAGATAGTTCAGATACCATTTAAAACAATCTCCAGTAGGGCTATCAACAGTTCCAACACAGCAGTACACCAGGTGCTTGCCCTCAAGAGGGAGGGGGTCAGTGGTCTTACTGAAAATAACTACAGGTTAAAGAAAACAACAACAGCAACAAGGCTTTGTCTAGGGGGGGGGTGCCAAGAACATCTGATTCTGTTAACTGATAATGAACACATCATTGAACTTGAGCAGACAAGTGGGCTGAGGTTCTTTGCTTCCCATTTTTCCACAAATTAAAGTTCACAACTGGTTCTATTTTTGTTTGGCTGGACTTTACCTTATCAGGATGGTTCATGAACTCTAGAACTCCCTAGTGTTTCAAAGAGAAGCAGAATAAAAGCAGAACTATCCTATACTGAAAATACTTGGATGCTGTAGGATTATTTTAGATAAAAGCAACAAACAATCCATCCTGGTAGGATGTTAAAAAAAAAAAAATGTTAAAAGTATTTGCCAGGTTTTATTTGAAAATCTCCAGTTTTGTGTGTATATATATATATAAACTGAAAGCAATGATGGAAATGTTGCCCGAGGAGAGTTTTAAAAAAAACACTAGAAAATGGTAAACTTTGAGCTGCCCATTCTGTTATAAAAGAAACTTGAAGATCAGCCAAATTTCCACACTAACAAGAGTTTATTCTCACATCTGTGATCCTATCACATATAAAACTTTTGGTGAAACATCTGGAACTTTTATTAAAGTCACATTTGTTTTTTATTTAATATCATGTGTTGTGACTGTTTTCTTATTATCAAGACTACACCTGTTTCCTCAGGGATTGTTGAATGTATTCCCCCCCCCCCCACTGAAAGAGAAAAACACTAGTCAATTAACTGATGATTACAATTCCTCCACCACAATCAGCATCTCTACTTCCAACAGATGGTTAAGAGGTTGGACTGATTGGCTGAGTAGTAGCTATAAATCCCTTGCTTATTTGTGATAAGGATATGACTGGGCTCGATAACATCAGTACTACACCTTGGACCAATGGTGCACAGTATTTCATGGTCAGATGGAGGAAGGTTTGAAATATTGAAATATTTGCTTTAAGTGTGATGGTATGTTAGAAAAAAGGTCAGAGAAAAGTATGAGGAGAATTACGTTTTTCCCTATATAATTAAATATGATAGTGGAAATGTGAAAGTATGGGGCTGTCTGGCTGGTTATTCATCTGGTGACTTGATTAAAATTGATAAGATTCTTACAAAAGAAAAGAGATTGAATATTTTGCAGTACCAAATTATCCCATCAGGGAATCATTTGATAAGTGAATGTTTTATACTGCAACAAAATAATGATCTAAAATGCACTGCAAAGTGAAAAGTTTAAATCAAAATACCATGGTAGAAAAAAATCAGGACTTCTTAGAATGTGATATAGTATCTCATTCTCCAGACTTGAACCATGATGAACTTGTGTATGAAAAACTAGACTGAAGCATCAAGGAAAAGGTTCAACCAATGTCAGTCAGCTATGGAACTACTTGCAAGAGGAATGGAGATTACTTACAATAATATTTTGAAAAGTTACCGAACAGGATGCCCTAAATATGTTCATAATTTATTCACACAAAAGGTTGCTATTTTGATGCAAAACACTTAAAACACAATTAATAAATAACACTGGCCAACAGTTTTTCACTTTTTTTCTGCTGACTAAGGTCTGACACTTGTCTTTAACTAATTTTGGGAGGGTGCTGATTTCAAAAATAAAATCTGTTTTTGCTTATCACGTCAAGTTTTTGTTTTAAGGCATTTTGCATTTGTTCACATTTTTGTTCTATGGGATCTTAAAATGGCTATCTTTTTATGTGGTCAACAAGGAGGATGCACGAAATATCCATGTTTCTTGTGTCTGTGGGATAGTAGAGCTAAGGACAGGCATTGGACTCTGAAGAACTGGCTGGTGAGCACGTGCTTAGATGTCAGAGAACCAAATATCAAAAACCAACCACTAGTAAATCGGGTAAAAATCATCTTTCCGCCTCTACACATCAAACTGGGTCTAATGAAGCAGTATGTTAAAGCTCTGAGCATAGAAGGTGGCTGTTTTAAGTACATATGCACAACATTTCCTAGCCTCAGTTATGAAAAAATAAAAGCTGCTGTGTTTGACAGGCCACAAATCAAAAAACTGATGAGCGATCAACATTTCACAAGCTCTGTGAATAATATGGAGAAAAGAGCATGGAATTCTTTCGTGGCTGTTATGAAAAGTTTCCTGGGAAACAAAAAAAGCTGAAAATTACAAAGATCTTATCAAACATTGCTCAAGAATTTTCATCATCTGTGTTGCAATATGAGCATAAAGGTTCATTCCCTTAACAGTCATCTTGATAAATTTCCTGAAAATCTAGGTGACGTAAGTGATGAGCAAGGTGAAAGGTTCCATTGAGATATACAAGCTGTGGAGGAACGATACCAAGGAAGGTGGGATACTCACATGATGGCCGACTACTGTTGGAGTATTAAAAGAGACTGTCTGGAAATGAAGCACTCCAGAAAAGCCTACAAACGAAAATTTAATCTATGGAGGAAGAATGTGTCATTTACTGATATCAGTTAATGTAAATAAACCCATGTCTGTCATCAATTTGTTTGTACAGTATTATAAATGAAATGATATGAATATTCTGGATTAGTTTGTGCCCATTTTGACTAAAATTCATTTAATTCTAGAATCGATTTATACTTTTTTATTTCAATATTTTGACCTGATATGTCATAGTTAACCAATATATTTGTTAATCTCAAAATCGATTCATGGTATTGTTTGTTGGAATGGTATTCTAAATAAAATGATAAGAATAGGATAGAGGTGATTGTGGAAATCATTGTAATCAGGTACTTTTTTATGGCAATTGATCGAAAATGGGGGTATGCTGTAGAGCAAAAACTTGACATGATAGGCAAAAGCCAATATGATATTTGAGTTCAGCGCCCCCAAATTAGTCAGAAACAAGTCTCAGGTATAAGTCAGCAAAACTTGTGTTGACCAGTGTTACGTGTTCTGATACGTGGTTCATCTGAATTTTCATGGTGTTCTCTTTTTTTTTTTAAAGTTGGAATAGTATGTTTTTATCAACAATAAAGTGTTGAAAAGGTAGATAACATTGCCTATATGTGGCAAGGTTCATAATTTAAAACTAATGTATTTAAACAACAAAAATAAAATGTGCTGACATACATTTGAAATGCCATTTGTTAAGTACAGTTTCTTGCATAGCAGCCATAGGTCAGTTCTTACTGGGTCAGTCAGTATCAGTTCAGGCATGACAGAACAATGGTGGTAGAAAAAATACCAGTCCAGGCAACCTGATAATGGTTAGTATTCTGGTTTAGAATGTTAAAACACCTTTCAGTGTGAGAACTCTTAATTCTGATAGATAAAAATATTGCCTTTTCCAAATTATTTAGTTCTTTGAATGTCAATTTGAATAATATAAGTTAGAGTTTTGGTGGGGAAAGTAATAATTAAAAAAAATTTAAAATTTCATTGTTTTCTTTTTCTTTTTGTTTTATTAATGTAAACACTGGAATACACTGTGTAAAAAAACTGTAGACCAACCCTACACTGCTATTGATTATTGTATAGTGAAGAGATAAGTGTAAGAGAAAGATTGCGCTAACCTTAGTCCCAGTTCCATATTTATCTGGCATCTGCAGAGTTTATTACCTTTAAACTTATTTATTATGTTTGTTTTCTTTTTTCATATTATTTCCCTATTCTGATCTCAAATTATTCAAATTAATTTTCATTCATCAAAATTTCCACCATAACTGTTTTTCTTGCATTTTCCAAATCGATTTGTCTCCTCCAACTCAAGTTCTAAAATATTTCCTGCATTGCCACCTGGTGTAAGCTCTTAGCTTGATGCCACTGCAGTAAACCCATGTTGCAAACTTAGCTACCAACCTTTCAAGATTTCTAGATAACCTAAGCACCTCGCCAGAGTCATCTGATACATCATAATATAAGCAAGCTCTGCTTATATTCTCTCTCATCCTAGTGGGAATCCAGTCAAATAATCTTGACGTTTTGTTGTCTGGTTGGAAGAGACCAAAATTTATAAGAAAAAGTGGACGAAACAGATATGCAGTAGAGTATAACTAATTCATTTTAAGTGATATGTTAGCATTTAAAAACTAATTTTCCTTATTTCTATTTTCAGCCCTGACAGTAAAATACATTACCAAGAGGTTTATAATGGAATATGATCCAAACATAGGTAAGACAACATTTATTGATTTTAGATTGTTGTTGATTATTTATTATTTATGATAAGAAAAGCAGCAAAACTGTTCTCAAGAATTCAGTTTGGAATTAAACCTATGACTGATGAACTATGGGCATCAAGCACTTTTTGCAACCTAGCTCACTAGATGTTTTGATTAAAAATCACAGTGATGATGATGATTATTATTATCATAATATTTCTAAGTTGTTAGCTTCATTTTTTAGTGAAACTGATGCTCAGATTTATTCTTTGTTCTACAGAATAAATATCAGCCTAACTACTGTACTTCTAAATATCCTTCTGCCATTTTGTTTTTCTTACTGGTGTGGAAAGATAGGGTTATCTATGAGTTCAGGGTCATAATCAAGATGACACAACGGTTCTATGCTCTGATTATCAAAGCCGTATATCTGCCTTTATTAAAGAACTTGGAACTCTCACTATTGGCCTGTCATGTCTTAATCAGCAAGTTTGTTCACACACGCACACACACCCACTCTCCTCAGCTACTTTCCATGGCATCCATCATTCTTTTTATCACTTTTCTGCTCTGCTGTGTACGCTCCCCTAACTCACGGTTTAGTTTGGAACATAAAACTATTTCTAAAAATTACCCTAGCTCCTGCATTCACTCAAGTCACATTATTACCTCTTTTATCAAAATTTTTAATTAAAACAAACAAACATGCATATGTTTTTATTTCAGTTTTCTTTTTTATCTATCAGTTTTTCTGACAAGTGAAATAATTATGCATTTACATTATTATATCTCTTAATAAAAGTTTTACATTTCTATACAGTTTTACGTTTTTTTGTTTTATTTCTACCATTTTTTAAAAATAGCTACTCTATTTTGTACATTCAGACAGTTTGAGGTAGCAGAATATCTACTGATAAATCTTTAGATGTTTTTTTGTTTTTTTCCAAGCATTAAGGATTAATTTAGTTACTTTTTAAAAAAGAATCTTCTATCTTCTTATTATCTTTCTACTCCTTTACTTGAAAAAAAGAAAACTTCCTGTCCATAATTACCTGGGCTAGTAGTTTTAAAAAAAAAATGCTATCTATCTATCTGTTTCTTTTAAATAAACAATCTTTAAATTTTTTTTTTCCTAATTTGTTTTTCATCTTGCCACTTTTGATACAGCACAATTCCTAAACATAAAGTAAAAGAGAGAAAGTTTAACATTGATTACGCATGTGAAAGTAGAGATCGGTGGTAAGATGCCATCCATTGCAGTGTTTTGAAGTTTCTAAGAGCCACCTATAGAGAAATTTTCTGTAAAAAAAAAAAGGGGGGGAATTACATGCAATCAGCAAATGCACCAGTACCTCTGTGTCCCGCTATCAGGGCGGAGCAAGGTAACCAGACCCAAGGGTATTTGCCGAGACGAGACGAGATAGAAAGAAACCAGAGCACTGTAAGCTAAATAGTCTTGATGTTGTGTAACATGTAGGATCTGGAGCCAGCAAGGTGGATGCTAGCTGTGTATATAGCAAGCTGCCTTGTGTTGTATATAAGGGAGCAGTCAATCCCCAGGTTTATATGTTATTAATGAGCAAACCAATTGGTTTGAGTGAGACTTGCCTTGAAGCTTCCTCTATGTCTCTCTTATTTGAAAGGTCATTGTAGAACAACACAGCTTTTTCCTTCAAACTGGAAAACATTTATACCAATCATTTCAACTCTCAATGACAGAAAAATATGGAAATGCTTTTATAATTTCTATTGTGAGAAATTTATGGAATCAACATTTCCTTCTCTCTCTCTCTCTCTCTGTTTCTCATTCAGCTAGATGACATACCCACAAAAATGCTGTAAACACATTCACATTATGGCAACATATGTCATATAAATCTTCAACATATTACCTTTTTTCTTTGCATTTTTTAAAAATTGTATAATCTTTTTAGTATAACATCACTGTTTGTTTATGAAATCTAATTTTTATTAAATTATCGGACACTAATGGCCCATAAGAGTGAATTTTAAAAAAGAGGGGTAGGAGCTATCTCCCCAGCCACCCTGCAGCACTCACTATGCTTCTCCTATTATCATAACTGTTATTAAAAGTGGCAAAAATTATGTAATAAAAACAAAACTGATCCATGCACAGAGTTGAGTGAGCAGTAAATCTCTTACAAAAGAGTGAAGAGAAATCACAATAATAAACTGCCCAGCATGCTCACTTAGTTGTTTACAACCTTTAAGTGAAATTTAAACCTATGTAGGATAAAGGAAACAGCCCAGAAGGCAAGCATTTGACAGCTGGTACAGTGTGTCTGAAACCCAAAGAGGGGGGACCTTTACATTCTGGATGCTGGATGATCGATTGTGATAAATTGAGATGATTAATATAGTTTTAAATTTTTATTTTTAACTTGGTTGGATCCATTTTATAAAAAAGAAAAAAGCATAATTTAAGAAGAAAAGTTGCGTGGGTGGCTGAGGGCCCCTAGTTCTTACAGATGGGCATGGCCTAATGTCTGATCTGATATGTTAACAAATTGTTTATAAAGAATCTGCCTAATCATGTGTGGAAGAAAACTAATGTAAAAGTATTAGACAGTTTACCACAACATCATATAATTATTAATCACTTCATGATCTCAATATTTAGGCTCCAGTAACCTTCCAGAAATATTATATGTTAGTTCCTTCTACCAAACAGATTACAATCTTTTAGTTCTGAACAAAAATGTATAGAACTATCTACCACCCATGCACCTGTGCATCAAAACCACCTCAAAGAAGAAAAAGATACAGAAGAGAATACATTACAACAAAATGTTCCTTGTGAATAATAGAGTTTCATAGAATACTAGACGACCTGTGAACCTGTTGTAATTACAAAAGTCTTAATAATTCCATTATTCGTTGCCCAATTTAAACGAAACTTGCTACTGCACACTGCAGTCGGATGGTGATTAAGGTGACCATAAAATTATAGCGCTTTCGTGCACCGTTTAGACGGAGTTTTGGGAACATACATACATAGAAGATTAGAGTTTTAGTAATATAAAGATACAGTAAAAGTCCATTTATCCGAACACCAGACATTTCAAAAAACCCAAACACCCAAATTTGTTCATAAGCTCCCAATTGGTTCTAATCCAAAATAGTCAAATAAACCAAAATTTTTCAGATCCACACTTTGAATGCTCATATTTCCTGCCATGGAAATTCTTCTTATCATTGCTTTGATTGTTTACAGCTTCCACTGTGTGGTGCTCTTCCCACATTTGGTTCCAGATTGTGCTGATGCAGAGCTGTTGCTGCTCTTAATTTTTGCATCTATTTTATATAGGTACAGCAAATTTTGTTACCATGGCCCCCCTCCACAGACACTAGAACTAAGAACCGTAAGCATGTTGCACTTAATTTATAACTAAAGGTAAATATTCGCCAAGTAGAGCGCAGTTAGTCTTGAACACTTATCATGAATGAATTAAATATTGGTGCATCTACTATGCATGATATTCTGGCACAGAAAGATAAACTGTTCAAGTTTTATGCTGATAGTGAAAGAAATAAAGGAGTAATGGAAAGAAAGACACTATACAGAGCAAAGTAGGGAGAAATGAGCCCAAGCGGCCATGTCCAGACATTTGAATTTTTAAAAAAACTTTTGAGATAAATTTACTTATATTGTATTATCATTTTTGTTATTATAAATAACCTTTTGTTTTTCTTGTATTTCTAAATAAAGTCATTGACTCTACAGATGTGAATAAACACTTTTACTAGTTAATTTGTGTGTTCATCTTTAATATGAATTAAATATTGTCAAGGTCAGTTTGTGGATTTGGTCTTTGCTTTACACTGAATATGAATGAACTCCCTTGCCTGTGTAGCAGCTGGATGTCAGTAGGTTGATCTATGTGTTGAATTGTCTGTTTATTTTCAATACATCTCTGTAGTATGCATTTAGCCTATAGAACAAGTAGCAAAAAATGTATACAGCCAAAATATGGAGTATAATTTCTGTGTATAGAGCCGTTTTCCTTGTTTCTCATTACATTTTCTACCAAAATCTGGTCACTTGTTTTAGTGACATCCTGTAATGTCTGTCAAGACTATATGGCTAAATCTACCAAAAATTGATTAAATGTGGTTAGTCTCACCATATCCTGAAACTCAGAGTATCAGTAATAAATGTCAAAGAAAATCTGACACAGGTGGGCCATAAATTCTATTAATAAAAAAGGATAGGGACGATAGAACAATCTCAAACATAATAAAAAAGTATGTTTAGTTTCTCAAAGTCTGCAGAGAGACTGATTAAAGGAATCAGGTGCTGTTAAATCTTTGTAGTTCAAATTGAACTGAGTTACATGTAGGAAGTCATAAAGTAGTTGTGATAGAGATTTTTTAAAAGTCAAAATCTGCATAAAGTGACATCAAATTTGGGAATTATTACACAGTGTAACAAATTTTCAAAACGTTTTCAGTTATTCTTTTTTTTTTTTATTGGTTATGGTTGCCAGTTTTGGTCGGCTGATTACTAACATAGCATTGCTTTTACTAAAGCATCAGTTTTCACTCAGAATGTTACTTTAAACATTTTAACACATCATTACTCATAATACGGGTACAACTAACTAACTTTTCCCAAACCAAGAAGAAACAACCATTTTAACTCATGAAAAAAGTTTATTCATTACATTTATTTATTTTCTGGCACAGTAAAAATCTAAATTGCAGTTGCAGAAATAAAAAAATGCACAACTTTCCGGGTTTTCTTTCTTTGCATTGAACTATGATCACGAATTAGACCCCAAATGTAGTCACCTATCATTCTGTTCTGACATCCCATCTTCCCTGATATCTCTTTTCCACCATTATGATATCTTGGTGAAATCTCTCACCATGTTCTTCGCTGAAATCTCCCGTGTTGTCTTTGAAAAAATCTAGATGAGAATGAAGCAGATTGTAAAAGGAAATTTTCAACAACTAAACGAAACGCCTTCAAATGCCATCTTTTCTTCAATTCTTCTGATTTGAGCATTTGACGAACTTGCGACAAACAAAAATCCCACCTTTTACTTATGCTTCTGAAAGATTTGGAAACAATTCACAAATGTGTTGTAAATGCTTCACTTTCTGTGTTAGGAGCTTTAATGAAACTGTTTCACAAACCCCAGTTTTATGGGAAGTGGAGGCATGAGGTTTTTTCTGATTTCACCAAGGGCTTGTATTTAACATTTTGTGTCCCAAGAATAAACTGATCTCTGGCTGACCACGCTTTTTTCTTCTGTAATGCTGTGATGTGGCTCGACTATCCCAAAGGCAGAGAAAACATGAGTATTTTCTGAATCATCCTTGCAGTCCTTTTAAAAAAACCAATCATCTTAAAATCTTAAAATCTCCACAAACATCCCAGTTATATTCTTTGTAGTCAATTGTCTCCAGCAGAAACTTAACATTTTCATAATTTCTCCTTCATATGTACAGAATGACCAATGAGTATCGATGGATGATTGTTTCCATTGTGACGGACTGCTCTGAGACTTCTCACCAAAGTGTCAATGAAGAGATGATGCCATTCGGTAGGATTGAGCACATACCCATTTCATTAAAACAAGCTATTAATGTCACTGCAGAAGCACAATTTTCCATTCACTGGGAAGTATCTTGAGAATTTTCATTCTCTTTCTAGAAGATGTAGATTTTACAATGCTGTCCAAGAGATTCCATTCTTTTAGCCTTTGATATAATTAGTTCAGCATTAGATTTGTTGAACCCAATATCTCTTATAAGTCATCCAGTCTTGCTGATTTGGACAATGAGGCTTCTCTGAATTTAAGTCAGAATCATACTTTTCATCTACAGGTGATTTTCACTTTCTGATGATGAATCTGTTTCCTTGGATTTGGATTGGGCTGTGATACTGGAAGGTCATAACTATGTGGGAACTGGTGCAGTGGATGATGGCAATATTTGGATTCACAATATCATGTTGAATTTTGTGTTCCCAAATTTTGATGCATCCATTAGACAAAAGTAACAGTCATCTATGTGATTCTTAGGCTGTTGCCAAATACGAGGGATTGCAAATGGCATTGCTTTACGTCTCCTCTTTTTTTAAAAATATATTTGTGGTGCTCGCGTGTGGGTGCGTGTGAAAGTTTGTGTATGCGTGTGTATCTCCGAGGATAAGGGAGTGAGGTGGGTGGCCGAAGCCACCTCTTAGTCATCCTTCTAGTGCTGATCCTGCATGTTCCATAAGCCACATGAGGCGCCACGCTTTATCTCGATCACCAATCTTCATTCCAAAGTATGATTCATAGGCCAGTGGAAAATTTATTATTTGATGTGTTATGTGTCTTACTTGCTTTGGGCCAATACAGAATCCACAAAACGTAACAAAAAGCCTGCAGAGAGCTTTCATTTTTGATTTGCAGCCATTTCTTATCTAGTAACAGAATTTAAAAATTATTTCAGACTGGGCTGAGTATGCACATGAAGCCGCCAATGCAGCTCCACTATGCACACTTTTGCCTCCCTAACGTCATTACTTCCCACGGGAAAAAATAAAGTCGGATACTTTTTCGACAGACCTTGTATACCTTTGTTTATGGATGAAACTTCTAGAAAGTGCTAGAATGTTCTACTGAGTTTTAGAAAATTATAAAAGTTCTGGAAAGCTCTAGAACGTTCCAGAAATTCTTGAAAGTTCTAAAAGAATCTAGTAATTTTTAGGGTGTTCCGTATTATGTACCCATTCTATCAACTATAATAGGCTGATTATTTCTAATATACCTGATATTTACCAAAAACCAATGCCAGAACTGCATTTAACATACAAAAATGTCATGGAAAATGTAAAAAAAAATCAAGTCAACTAAATTTTTGTTACCTAGTGTAATTGTGTAGTTCTGCAGATATTATTACAGGTGCTAAGTAGCACTATAATTCTGTTAGTGTGGGTTGTATAGGCCAATAAACAATCCATGACAACAGGTTTGTGGTGTCCATCCTCTGATGTGATTTCTCCTGCTCTTTTGTGGCAGATTTTTGTTGATTTTCTTCAGCACTCCATTTTCTGTTTGCAGTTAATGCTATTTTAATGACTATTTTCAAATTCTAAGCAACAAATGTGCTTCATTTGAGAGAAATTCTATAGTACCTATTTTATTGCACCTTATATTTAATGGCATGAAACAGTTCAGAACTACTACTAGAATTAAGACAGTTAAGGGATATATCACTAATGGTCCTTTAAAATTACACAGATAAATGAACCTAGACAGAAAAATGTAATGTTCTAAACTGAAATCTGTCTTTTTTACCAGCTGATGAACACCTGGTACCATTGTCATATAACCTGCAGAATTCTTCTTTAACTGAAAAATAAGATTTTCCTATTGACAGTTCAATGAGGTCAAGTGGACTGTGACTGATATCTTACTCCACCTGCATGCTTAAGTGGATGAGCTGTCTTTACTCTAGAAGCAGGAAATTGCAATATTTCACCTTCAGTTTTTAACTCCTTTTTCTGGTAGAGCGGAATTTCTGTCCAAAGCCATAAAAGGTGCAGCTGTTTTCGCTTCAGAAAGTTTTGGCAAACATGTAGCAGCATCCTTTTTGTTATCAGGAACCCATTAATCTGATGGCTTTGGTTGCTATATATATATAACACAAACAGATTAATAGAAAGACCACTCATGCACAAATATGAAGCTTTGTTTTGGCTTTACAAATAGTTTGTTTTATAATACCAAACTTCAATATGTGATTAATGAAGTACTCTGATCTCTGGTGCTTCATAGCCATTTAATAGTACAATCTCCACGAATCTTTACACTTAGACATGATGGAATTCCAAAAATGATGTTTACAACAAAGAACTAGCAGATTTCCAGCTGACACATCCTGTTTTAATTTCTAAGTTATGTGTAAAGTATTGATTTCATGTGAGTGAATGGAGCTGGTTTTAAATAATGGGGATTGGTGAGTAAGAATAAACATGTTGAATTGTTCAAATAATTGCCATGTAGTTATTGTAGGACAGTTATATGCCTCTGTCAAATGAATTAGGTTTGTGATTGTCAGCCTGACCACACCATTGGACAAAAAAGAAACAAGATAAGAAAAATTAAAACTTATCATCTATCCAAAAAAAAGAGAGAAAAACAGCTAATTTAAAGTGCACCAACATTATTATTATTATTATTATTATTATTTATGCTGCCCTACACAAGCCCAGTGAAATGTACGTACGTACCTATGGCCAATTATGGTATGGTGATGTACAGTGAAAATAGCTGATGGGTAGGCAGCTGCAGAATAATGTCCTGTCTGTTACCCTAAAAAACACCAAAAGCAAGCAAACTAGACTAGCCAAGTTTGCATATATATTTTTCAGAGGCAAAATGCTTTTATGTGCAGGTTCAAAGGGTTAAAATTGCTCGAATATGTTAGTTTAAATACTGCACTACGTAGAAAACACTTCATGCAATGTCCTACAGTACTCTTACCAAGTTAAACACAGGGCCTTTACACCTCTAAATCTGGCCCTGGTATAATATGAAATATAAAAAGTTGTTGGTTGAAAACAAAAGGCAATAGTTTTTCTTTTTAAATGTAGCCTCCGTACAATACTTAAGCTTCATTTAAGCAGCTGTGAGAAATAACATCTCAGAAAAAACTATTTTTTAGGAATCTTATTTCTTTTCTCACTGCATAGTAAACATAATGATGGTAATACAAGAAGCTGATGTTATGCTTGATATATATATATATATACATCCCAACCCTTGTCCTTTAAACACTGATGGTGTGAAAGGTGAGTCGGGAGGCATGCCATTACTTTCAGAAATTGTGTATATGATTATCAATAGAGCTATCAGAAATCACAGCTTGACCTTCCCAGCAGCTCAAAGGCTTTTCTTTTATATCAGAAGAAAAAACACCTGCTGAATAGTAGAAGGTAATAAATCACTGTTTCAGAGCCAAAAGAACCACCATCCCTTTCTGTTTATCTGAACATGAGTTTCCTCCCCTCCCTGTTTCCCCACCTGGTGGGTGCTGTGGGATTTCTACAAATGAACTCTGCTTATAAAGGTCTAGTTTTATCTCTCCACCCACTCTCTGATAGAGGGTTAAATATAGACATGCATGGGAGCTTTATCCCCTGAGCCCAGTGTATCAATGACATGAAATCTAAAAACAATAATTTAACATAGTTAGAAACAGACCCCTTCTTTTGTAAACATCTAACAGAACACAAAAAGACCATTGCTACTTCACCACATTTAATCTTTGTATTAAAAAACTGTCAAAGAGACAAACTGTATTTTAAAAAAAGTCTTTTTAGGTAAAAATAAATAATGTATATCACTAATTTGTAAAGTTAAAATTACATTTAGGAACATAGAGCTTTGATTTCTTTCTTATATTTGAAAGTCATCTGAACATAGGAAGAAAATGTAATCAGCAGAAATGTTGTACACAAATTTAATTCTGCTAAATATTAAACTCTACTATTTGTGGAGATTTAAGCAAGTTTCAGCAAAATTCCCAAGTTTAATTTTAGTTTATTTTCAATAGAATCTGTCAGCAATGACAAAAGACAGATGATGTTTTGTTCAAGGGCTTAAGTACCAACCATCTTTGCTAAAGTTAGCAGTAAGAACAGGGTGTTCTCAAAAACACGGAGGTTTTCTGCACAACTGTCGTCTTCCTTTAGGTTTGTTTACAGCCTGGATTTCTTCTTTTATTTCATTCCACTGTTTTCCCTAATCAGAGGATTCGCCAGTGAAATGTGGTTGTTTCCACCTGAGCTTTTACTGTTTTTTTTTTTTTTAATTGGCAGTTCTTCGGCATTAACCCTGTAGTGACCATAATCTGCTGCTTCCTCGCTCTCTCTTCCACACCAACCCACTTTTTCTTTAATGGTGGGAGGGACATTTTTGTTTTTTTTTTATAACCTATTTTATCATCCCAGGTTTATAGTGATGTACATTCTTGATTTCTGAAAAGAGGGCCATAGAAACACCTTATGTAAATCAAATTAACTAACCAGACCTAATTCTGTCCCGATGTTGTTCGTTCCTGTCAGGTGGACACTTCTTCATTTCTTTTCTTTTGGTCAGCTTTCTCATATTATTGCTTCTAACACAGACCAGCGTCTGCAGCACTCGCACATATTCCAAACACACCACACCATTGGACTTTAGCTGTAGTCTAGATGCTTCCTTCATAACTGCTAACTAAACATTGCAGTCTTTGGGTGCAAAGAAAATTGTTGTGTTCCAGATGGTTTGACTGGCAATTGAGTAGGAAAGAGAGAGAATGAATATATCTGAGAGTTTGTAGATGTTGAAATCCTATCACTGTCATTTGTTATGCTTTGAGAGTCATGAGTGTATTGAAATCTAGCTCAAGATTGTATCCTAACTTTTTCAGATATTTTAAACTTTTCACACTGTGGTAAGAAACAGTATTCATTATTACACGTATTTGTTCATTAAGCTTCTCTGTTTACCAGAAGTTGTGATCCTAGACAAGTCTGAAACTTTAAACTTTAAAAGAATGACATCGTTATTGTCTTTGTGTGTAAGAGTAAATAATCTACACATTAGGTTACCTGTAATAGAGCTAGTATTTAATAAAACCAGAAGCATTGTGTGTCTGTGGGAAAAATTGCTGCTGAAAAAAAAAAAAAAAGAAGAAATATGTCAAAATATTTTTTATTTGTTCTGTATAGATTATGTTGCATATTTTATCATCCAGAAGCCAAGTAGATTTCATGTAATATCATCTCTGATCATTTGCTTATTTGGTATTCAGCAGCTTTCAGGATGTGATGAAATGTCCTATTTAAAATACATAGTATTTTGATTACCTAAAGTTGGTGGGTCTAAATCTCATGAACTGCTTTCACACACATGGAGCTTATCAATCCTCTATAAAATTCCTTTTCCTATGAACCCTATATGCTTGTTCCTTTGGAATGATTTAGAGAGATATACAAAGTGCAGGTTACGATCTACTTGGTACATCAATAAAAGACAATTAGATGGTAATCAGGAAGGAGGCCCTGTCAAGTAATCAAAACTAATTGATCAACTGCTGCTTCTGATGAGAAGACTGCAATATGAAATCAGTCAATACTTAAATGTTAAAAAAATACTGATCAACCAGGAGACAGTTTTCCAGCTAACATCAACTGATGACTATACCAACAAACTGAACTACTAGACTTTTGTAGGGAAACTGTGGAGGAGTAAATTTGAATAGTAAAATTCTGTAGTTGGTTACAAAGATACTTTTTTAAAAAAAAAAAAAATGGCATAAAGATAAAACCAATCCTAGGCACCTGAGAAAGTATAAAACTTAAAATATCTCATTAGCTGCAGTAGTTGTTCCCTTTTTTGTTTTAGAGGGAGGGTGGCTAAATACTGAATCCCAGTGAGTATATTAAAAGCATTAAGTAGTTAGATAGACCCCAACATCGAAACTATCTCTGAGAGGTAGTAAAACATTCTTCTTTGTATCTATGGCCAACATCTCCATCTGAGGGAGCAACCCTGCTTTCTGTTTCCTATATCAAGTGGGGAAAAAAATGGGTTTAACCACATGCCTTCCAGAGACCCTACTAGATTCTTTCATTTTTAGATGGAGGAGGAAACCCGGGTGGCTGTCTGGTGAAGCATGACAGGGTGGTAGGCCAATGTGAGCTAGAGAATTGAAACTGAGGGGCTCTCAACCTTAGTAGTCTACCACTACAAAACATTACAAACTTTGAACTTGAGTTTAACAAGGTTTCTTTTGCTAGCCATCCCAACTGACTTTGAAATTAGATACTCATTGATGATAAAAATTAGTTTGTTTCAGAGTTAATATTTTTATTTAAAAACCGCAAGATTATTACAAAAATTGGGATGGGTTGTTTTAAATTTTCTGTAATTGTTTATCTTACAGAGGACACATACACAAAGCATGAGATCTTAGACAATCAGGAAATAACAGTTCACATAATGGACACATGTGACAAGGTTTGTACTGTTCTTACAATGTTAGCACCTGTAGGTTTGTACATAATATCCCTATTTCACCGTGTGTGTGAGAGTACGTTGCCTACCAATGTTGTATAAGCTGGGCAGCTAGAATCCTAACCAAAACAGGTGTTTGGTTTTGTTCTTTTTGGAGGAACAATGTGGTAATACTTGCTCTAATTATAAGTTAGGCATGGCAAGAATTAAGTGATATTTTCACACATACGCTATAAAGAATGCATCTTGAATCCCACAAACAACTAAGTTTGTAATAAGTAAAGAGAACAAATTCAAAGCGTACCATGCAGCTCATTATATACTTCCCAAAAAAATATAATCTGCAGCCATTAGTTACAATTCTGCAATGGACTCATTCCTATGCATTAAATTTTTTTGTGAAAAGAAAAGTTGCTTAATTAATACTGCTCAGCAATTTTGTCCATGATGCTATTTGATTTTGAGAATCATTTAATTATGGATTTGCCAAAAAAATATCCCATATATAATTAATTTATTAAAGCTTATAGTTGTATGTATTTGCATGTGGTTGTTAGAAAATATATACACAGTAAAACCCTAAACTTTGATGATGTTGGCAGAATAAGTGTCTCATGTTTCAGCAGTTTAACTAGTGAACCTATCAAATTGATCAGAACATTAGATGTGCATCCTGTGTTAGAATCTGCAAAGCTTGTTACAAAGTGGATAGGACTGCTTGGCTGTCCCCTCCACCCGTGTTCAAAGGCTACAATAGAGCTTATACACTTCCATTTTCCTTTAGCTACAGTCTACCATAACTGAGAATTGTTACAAAAGTAAATCTTAAAGCTTGTGTTCTTCTACCACTTGAGCTGCCAATTGCACAACAGACATCAGACTGTTGATACAAACATTGTTCATTTTATTCACAGGAAGACAGTGACCCCCATCGCTACCTGAGATGGGCAGATGCATTCATTGTTGTATATAGCATAACCAGTCAACAAAGTTTCGAGAAAGCACGCGAATACCTTGAAATTATAAACCACTTTATAAAGTCCAGCACAAAAGACACTCCTGTTGCATTGCTGGGTAATAAGGTTGACTTGGAGCGTTACAGGTGAGCAGGTTCTACAGGTAATTAATTAACAGTATATGCCTGTTTCTGTGTCTTACTATGCATATCAAACTTTTTTGTACCCACAGGTATTTGGCATACAACATCTGTATGGTTCCCTGTCAGTTGAAATACATCTAACACTTAGCAAATCAGAAAACAATATGGAATCCTGATAGCAGTACTCTAGTGCAAAACATTGCAAAGGCCCCATGTTTAGCTTTGGACAAGTATTGTAGGAAATAGTACATTTCTACATAGTCTAAATGCTGCACTAAAATGTCTAAAAGTAGACGACGTACATATTCAAGCAATTTTAACTTTACAATGCTGCACAAAAAAAATGTACGTAAAATCGGATAGTTTGCCTGCAGTCACATGCTTTTGTTTTCTTAGAACTTAATCCTGCAGACATACACCAATTCTGCTTTCACTGTACAATAATAGGCTATAGTTATATCCCACTAGACTCGTGGAGGGAAGCTCTACTATGCACCATAGCAAATCCAACCCTTTGTCTGCATTATGTGGTTGAAAGGGAGACAATTCGCCTATGAACATGGTGGAATTGTTCTGTAAACAAATAGCTTGTTAACTTCACAAGTAAACTTTAAGATGATGGCAACTGGTCAAACTCCAATAGAAAAAAATAAGCATCATGACATAGGAGAATAAAACAAGAAACTCGTAATGTAACTGATGGCATCAAAGCCACTAATTGTGTGTGTAGTTACTGTGGGAAACAACACTGACACTTGTGAGAATGGCCATATCTGATCATGAGGTCAACTATTATAGTAAAATAAGCATATACACAAACACAACCTGTGACACCATAAAGCAGAGGCAGACTCATAATTTCCTATAAGTAACCACTTTTAATTATCTCAGGATTGGTACATTTGAAAATTATGTAATGTATTTTTTATAAATTTCTCTCCCCCCCAAACCACAATTGGCCAATTATCCATAATACTTTTTTAAAAAAATTCTGCGTAATAATAAAATTGTTTTCTAGTCAGATGTGACCTTTTAATAATTAAAGATGTAAACCAGACTTTTTCTTTTAATAGACATGCATTATCAGAACGAAATAATGGAGACTAAAAATGTTCTTATATGTGAAAAGTAATAGTTTTATTTTAATCCAGTAAAAATGTCCACTATTTCAGACAGGTGAGTAAGACGGAAGGGAATGCTCTCGCTCTGGAGTTTGAGTGTCTATTCTACGAAGCCACAGCGGCTGAAGAGTACAAGTTTGTGGAGGATGTGTTCCATGGGGTGTTACACGAAATCCAATGTGACAGTCTGTTTATATCAGAAGAGAAGTCCCACTTCTCTCAGAGAAGACCAAAATCTCCGAAAGCTAGCGGTGAACGAAAGGATGACAAAGATCCTAAAGGGATGCCCAAAAAAACAGCTACAAGTTTTAAAATTTTTAACAAAAGTTTTAAAATTTTCAATTAAAAGGACTAATTTTTTTTAAAAAAAGACCTTTTGCTAAAAAAAAATCTTGTAATTTTTTTTCTTTTTAATGGATGTGCACAAGATGCTTTGCACAAGGAAAAAATATCTGCCTAAACAGAAAATCAGTAATGCCTCTCCTGTCAGCAAACTGTATTGTTTAATTGAGTCATATTCACCATATACTGAATAGGTTGTGACAAATTTATATATATATAAAACCTTCCTTACAAATAATTCCTAGTGTAACCAAATTTTATTTGCAAGTATCAGCAGTTAAATTCTGGTACTGTGATAAATTAGAGATTGATGGCAAAGTTAAGGTTGATTCATGTAGAATTATTAAAAGTCCATCATGTATATAGTTCAGTGCAAGTTCTCTCCCTTCTATGAAATAATCCCATTGTTCTCATCTTATGTACATAATGTATAATCATGTGTAAATATTATAATGGCTACAAAGTTTATTTGAAAATGTTTGTTCACCAACCAGATATCAGAGATTCCCTCCGTCAATCATCCCACAGTGGGTGGATATTGTTGTTTATTGGATGTTTCAAATACAGATTACCATATTAATGGTTGAAGGAAGGAAGGAATGAAAGCTAGTTACAGTGACTTAGGACAAGGTAGATATTTAGTAATATGTAGATCAACTAACATGTAGTAGTCAATATACAGTAGACGATTACTGCACTCTTGATCAATAAATAACTATAGAACAATTTTGTAAAGTGTGAATTTTACAGGGGATAAGACCAACATACAGCCAAAATTGGAAGAGCTGGTAATAAGCAGTAACAAATAGAGATACTAGAAACAGACTGGAAAATCATAGTAAATTTAATAATTACATTTTTCTACCACATGCTACTTGGATTTAGTCTAGTCAGTTGCAATAAAATTGTCTAATGCCACCAAGGAACTCATGATACTAACCAATCACTTAAATTTTAAGGAATTGTGTGTTATTTAAGTGAAGTACAGCATTAATTCTCATCATTAAAACCCAAATGTTATTATGCTTACTTTTATCCCTGGGTTCAAAATATTGACTCTAGAGACTACTAAAATTTCTGTACAGTTTTCCCCCGGTATTCGTGGGGGGTTACGTTCCTAGAGCACCTGCGAAGAGTGAAAAACCGCGAATAATGGACGTGGTCCATAAAAATGCCTATAAACGTCAAAATATAGCGTAACATATAATAAAAAAAATAAGTAAATATATAATAATAATTTAATTAGAAATACAACACTCAAGATAGCTACACTCGGTAAGCTGGGATGATGCTGGGCTGCATCTGCCTGAGACAGCGCCTCGTGGGCAGCAGCCAATCAGCAGCGAGGAGAAATGAATAATGCTCTCGGATTGGCTACTTTCAAGCCTCCAGCCAATAGCATTTATTTTATATTGATATTTTGCTGAAGTTGCATTAGTATTTATATTACAGAATTAGTAAATTATATTGTTATTAATAATTTAGTGTTAAAAAGCGTGAAAAAATATATATTGCCACGAAAAAAGCCATTAAAAATCGCGGAAGATATTTGTGATTCCGTGAATATGTGGGGGTTTCCATGAACAATTATTAGTTAGGTTCTAAGGAAAATTCTGCGAATAACGGGCCGCGAATGCCGAACTGCGATTACGCGGGGGTCGACTGTATAGCATGAAAATATCTTGATATTTTTGGCAATTTGAAATTCTTTAGATTTTTTTTTTTAGGGAAATTGACTAAACAGATAAATTACTATTTCGAAATTTAACAGCTAAACATCTAAGAGTATACACACTATATCTGAACTGGCATCAATTCATTTTCAAGATGTCTGCCCTGAGGTAATATTCATTTAATCACCAAATCTGTTTAGTTAACTAATTTATCTATCTGTTCAGAAGTATTTTCACTCTTGGTAGGTAGACATCTAGAACATTTCTGCCATAGGAATTTCATTTTTTAAAAAAAAAAAAACACTTTTGTAGACCATCTCTCTTAAAATGTTTAGTAAACGCAAGTTTCAAAATTTCCTACTAAACTGGAAAAAAAATGTTAGAGGACGTGCAGTACATCTTCAAAAAGGTAACCATCCCTTTAAAACTGCAAATGCTGAATCCAGTCAAACCAAACAGCTGTTGTAACAGACTGCTTTAACAACAATGAAAAATGTATTTAGTTGAACCAAGCAAATCACTATTTTCTGGTATCTAACCGCACTGGCGTCTTATGATCCTATAGATTAGTTAATTACATAACAACAGGATTATGCAAGTACCATTCTCTATACGGGGAAATATTATTACTGGCATTTTGAAAGTATAAACAAACAGAAAGGCAATACTACTGATATACGAGTATTTGTCACATGCTGCTAGTCTGATCCAGTAATAGTGGCAGCAACTATCTGAGATAATTAGCATTATATAGTGGATGTTACTGCTGCTAACATTATCCAGCATTTTATATGCAGGCTTTGTTATGATCAGATAACAGACAGGTGTGTACATTTTTATGCAAAATTAAGCTTCTTGATGATAACCAGCTGTTTCATAGTGTTACTAACAAAATTAATCTTTATCAAAAAAAAGTTAAGCAGCAGCAGGAAGGTTTAAAGCAGACTTAATTTGTTATGAAAGAAAAAGTGCCAATTTATTAAAATACTCATAAATATTAAGTATACATCATGAAATAATCACCTAGGAATTAAAGTACTGAGTTGTAACCTGCACAAGTTGTCTCCCATATAACAGTAGTTATTCACTAAGCCAATATGTGACTCCTTCACAGCACAACTGCCAGGCAATGTGGCTCAGTGGTGTGTGTGCTGGTTTCAGGACTGAAGGATCCTGGGTTCAATTCCCACTGCTGGCACCCTCACAGCACAGATGCCAGGTGTGCTGGTTTCAGGACTGAAGGGTCCTGGGTTCAATTCCCACTGCTGGCACCCTCACAGCACAGATGCCAGGTGTGCTGGTTTCAGGACTGAAGGGTCCTGGGCTCAATTCCCACTGCTGGCACTATTACTGGAAGACAGAGGAAGGGTGGGGAGGCTCTATAGCCATGGCAGAGGCAGGTCTCTTATGACAAGTCATAAGAATAAACCACTGCTGAAGATGGACGCACACTGGACCAGTGTGCATAACGATTATGCAATGCATCCCACTCTTATGAAATGAGTGATTGAAGACGATGTAAAACAAAACATTTGTTCATTATATCTATCACTTCAGCATTTTATTGCAAAATCTACTTAGTAAAATGGATCTCAATCACCAAGCTATTGTTTCAATACATTTTTTTTTTTTACATGTAGTAAAGTGTTCTACTGCCAACATTTTTAGGTTGTCTCCCTTTGCTAAAGCTAAGCTTTGCTGCTTATTGACATCACATTTCTGCCTACATTTAACCAGCATTTTTCTTTTTTTAAAGATATATCATCAGATTTTAAACAATTGTTGGGGTTACTTTGCTAAATGTCTGTATATAAATACATCTAATACAAAATGCAACAAATTTATATTTTAAAACAATAAAGGATAGGATTTATAATTCAAGACTGCTGCAGAAAGAGTAATATTTAAATAAATTACTTAGTATTGATCTTGGCACTTCATGTATTCAGCAGCATCTGAAGAAATCCAAAATCGGACACGCACATCAAACCTTTTCCTACCTCAGTAAATATCAGAAATACGTCCAAATTTTTAATTATAAGCCCTAGCAACAAGCTGAATGTTACATGACCACAGAGTTCCATCAAGTCAGCAATGTCTGGTATAGATGTGGTATTTCAATTTTTGCAGTTCAGTGTGTTGCTCGGCCTGCGGACTAGCGCATACTTAGATCTGTACGGTCAGCCAAGCACCTGAGAGAGCTTGGGTCAGGTCAGGGATTTCCTACTGGAGTGTGGAACCCTACCCACCTTCTGCTGGAATTTCACATCAATGGCTATAGTGACTACTGAGTTTTTTTTCTAAAAACTCTTCTTTTGCAAACAATCAAAAAACCACTGGTGAATAAGATATTAGAAATTACTGAGATGAGTCAAAGTTGAAATATTCAGTTTCTACAAAGATCCATTGTTTTTCTCACCCACAACTGTTATCATTTTCACCACCACCACAAGTTTGTCTGGGTTGTGCAGCTCTATCAACACTGAGAAAATAAGCAAAGTTTATATATAAAAATAAGATTTCAACCCCCTCAAATGATTAATCTTTTTAACGGAAATCTTAATTTTAACTTTAACAAATTTGTTAAACTCACTTGAAACAAATGACTATCTACATTTTATTCAAATATTAAGTTGGTAATAACACTGTCAGGCAGTTTCTTTACCTAGCAGACATTTACAATGGTTCTGATTATTTAAAAAATCTAACGCAGAGACGAGAAAAGCAAAGCTGAAGTGTGTAAAAGTAGCTGCTAAAGTTAACCATTGAGTGTTAAAACAAAATCAGATTCCAAAAGGTTGATGTACCAACTCTGATAATCCTAAAGTGCAGAAATTGGAACTCAAATGGCACACAAGTTTTGGTCAGTCTCACCCACATACCAAATGTCTACATAGTTGCTAATATTCTCAATACTATGTTGCCTCTGAAGATAATTGTTTCCATAATCTGCACCATCTTAACATGACGTTTCACCAGGTAATGCAGAGACACACCAACTTAACACACATTATGCATGTGACATCAGGTCTAAAGCTAAAGATGCTCAAGAAGAGAGCATCTTTTAAAATACAATTTAAAATTTAGCAACTAGTTGTTTGGGATAATATTCTTGGAGACTAGTAGGCAGAAATTTTCACATTCTTAAGTATTGCTGGCTGCTATCCACAAAGTTTTCTGAATTAAGTTTTTCATAAATGAAAAAGACCATAGTTAACTCAATGCACTAGGATGACAATGCAGCCAAAAAAAGAAAAACCTGAGGATATGAGTTGTATTAAATAGGTCATCCTAGTCTAGATTCTGAAGAATGCAAATCCATTTAATGCACAAGGCTACAGTGTGAGCAAGTATCCTGAACTAAATACAAACCACTTGATTTTTTTCAGTTGTCCAGTTAAACTGGATCAATCAGATGACTTGGTACAAATAAATATAATTACACAGACAATTGGTACCTTTACATTTTGTTGCAACTTAATATTAGTTAAGTTGTTATTAAATGTGAAAGTTAAATGAATGCACAGTATTTTCAGACACTTAAGATTAATTTGAATAAATTAGTAATTCAAATAATGCTAAACCATAAAACACTCAAAATTAGAAAGAGCATAAATCGCGGATAATAAAAACAAATAAAAAAATAAGCTTACTCATTCTTCGGAACTATTCATTTTTTTTAAAGTAAATATTCGTAATCATCTGTATATGATTTATCATCGCAATATTTGTTTAAAAAACTTTACAAATTTTAACACATTAGAATGCCTGGTTGCACAATTTCCTATAATGTCCCAATTAGTCTGGATTGGCAACTACCATTTAATTGAAAAGAAACAAAAATTTTAAAATGAAAAATTTATTAAAATATTTAGTGAATTTGTTTCCAGATTTAGGCAGTTTATTTTTTAATTACTGTATAAGGCAGCCCGGTGTTCCATGCCCAGTGGGGATTAGGTCGGTTTGGCATACCGCCCTGCTATAATTAATTCTTCTTCACCAGCGATAGACAGACAAAACCTGACTCACTCACTCACTCTCTTTCTCTAGGCACTCTGGTTTCCTTCCACACCTACAAATGAAAAGTTATAGTAAGGCAGGATAGGCAACATTCTAGTGGATGACCATGGGACTACACTTGGAGTCTCTCACTAAGGTGCATTGCCGAGTGGCATACAACAATTACTGTGGAGCTTTCAGAAAGTGAAAGCTAACATCCAACTGCCGCCTAGACTGTGGTGAGATATCACATTATCAGAAGCAATGTTTTAAAGGAAAATTTTATTGACTAAACACTATACTGTAATATACAGTGAATGTAACAGACATTAATAAAAAGCATCAAACAATGAAACATACAAAGATCACACACCAGCTTCAGTGACTGATTTAAAGTAATCATGGACTGAATTTTGCTCGATTCCTTTGGTATTTTGAGTCATCTACCCTAGATAATACACCCTTGTCAGCTGGCAAAGACAGTTATTATTTTCCTTTACATCGTGGACAAAGCAATTGCTTAAAAAAATAAATTTTTAAAAACTGAAGCCCACGTGTGTAACGTGTCCTCTGTGGGAATGCAGAAACAAACAAATGAGCCACAATGACAACAAAATAATTTTGCTTCCTCTTTGCACTTTGTTGCACTTCCAAAGCTTGGGTTCCACAAGAATAGGAAAAGATCTGTGCAGAAATTGCACTAGAATTCTTTTGGTTATTCACCCGTTTGTTAAAAAGAAATGCGCAAATCCAGTCAGCTGACCACCTTAGGAGAAACATTTTCAGGCTACTCCTCTACTAATCAATTCTAAAGAGAGAAATGTGAATGTTCTGCTAACCCCCGCCAACATCAGATATGGTTTAACCCTTTCTTTTTAAAATGCATTATTTTAATGAACAATTATGCCCGTTAACTTTCCCAGGAAGTATATTATTATCTGAAGTATTGTATTACACGTTGTATCATACAGTTTAGAATCATATGCTTTGGCATTATGAAAATTCAGAATCAGGCTAGTATTTTAATAACCAGTATACTGTATTAAACAAAGTCTACTGCATACAGCAGAGCTTACTAACCATTTGATAAACTTCCAATTAAAAAGATTAATATGAAGTCCATCAAAAAAGAAAATTTTTGGGCCATCAATGTTTTATTGTAACTAAATGAGAATTAACAATGCACAGCAATATTGATGACTATGAAGGAAGAAAGAGAAAAGAAAATACAAAAAAAAAAAAAAAACACAATGCACTTAAGATTATTACTTGTAATCAGTGCTATAAATTCTCCATCTGTGAAGTCTTAAAATAATGTCTGACTGACATCTAGAATAAAAGCTGAAGCAAATGTCTGCAGACTTCCAAACTTTAGGATTGAATCTGGGCCTCAACTGAAGTGGATTCCATTGTCTGGCTTTCTTCTCCTTCCTTCTTATCTTTCTTTTCACCACCTTTTAATAACAAAACATTTTAAAATATTGTAAACATTATTTCATAAAAACTTAACATCAGAAGCTCTAAGAAATCCAAAAGACAGATAGAAGGAATGACCATCAACAGTAAGGAGGCAGGGCCTTGGGTAGAACTTCAGTCAAAACTGATACATAACTTCTTATTTACTACAAGTATCAGTGCACATAAAACGACTTTGAGAGGGAAATAACTAATAAGACCAGAAAATTAACAAGCCAAAATTATAGACAGCACTCTTAAATTTACATTGTGAAATTTCACCATTAATACAAAATGCACATTCATAATTTGTTATACATTAACATGACTCAAAGCATTTGAATAAGCCATTTTATCTTTACTAGTTTTTAAATGTATAGGAAAAACATTTTAACAACTCCTCCTTTTTTCTTTTAATCCAGAAGATAAATTTGATGTTATTATAACTAATACATCACTGGAAACCTCAAAACAAATAGTTCATCCACATTTTAATTTTACTCATACTCAAAAGATGCTTCTGTATATAACAGGAAAAAAAAAGAAGTATGAAAAGTATGAATACCGAACAAATAAGCGATAATTTTTTATACTCAATGAAGTCATCACCATGGCATCACAATCCAAATGGGTAGAGGCCAAAAAATTCTTTACATCATCCTTTTCCAATGAAACTCTTCAGTAAGTTTTCTTTAATTTATCATCTTTTCCTATGTAGGCTACATTCCAGTGGGATTTTCCTTGACAGCACCAGCTAGCAAACACCTGTTTACTGATTCCTTCTGCTCACCTCATTAATACTACATTCAAATTTATCCTATTGAATTTCCTGAGCAAAAAAGGACTGCACCTTCCAGTCCCTACCTACACCACACTATCACAAACCAGCCAAAAACCATTCATATTATACATTCATTTATGCCCGACTATTTCTTGTTTTAAAATAAAAGCAAAGAATTTGCAAGTTCACTTTTCTGTGAAGACCATTTACAAACCAGACAATTATATAATTTTACAGTTGTATACTACAGGTCAAGTAACCTTTATCCAAAAAGCTTGGGGCCAACTGCGTATCGGAATTTGGATAATTTTGGTTTTCAGATGTGTTATACATTTGGTAGGTATTAACACTATTACACAATCAAGTTTATTATTGTTTTTACCTAAGCAGAGTTTTTCTATTATTCATTAAATTTCAAGATTCACTTTCACTATAAAAATTTCAATAATTGGTTCACAGACATATCATGGTTAAGTCTTTCAATACCTCAACTTTCTTAGCAACTGATAAGGAATTAAGCTTCTTTTTCTAAATGTTATCCATATGGGTATCTGGTGGTCTTTTCGGCTGGTTCACTGTAAAATAGAAGTACCATTGCACTACATAACCACAAAAGTCACGAGGTAAAGAAAGAACCAGTGACTATGAACTGTGCTTCAGGCCAGGTCCATACTGATGCAGTTCTTGCCAGCCCAAGTCTCAATTTCCCACACAAATTGGCTGTGATAGTGCATTCAAAAAAACATTTGTTCAGGTAAAGGATACTTGACCTGTATGTATTTTATAGTACTTATGGGCAAAAAATGTTTAAACACTTTTTGAACTGGGATAAGTAGACAAAACAGAAATTTAAAAAAATCTCTGGAATCTAACAAAATTATTACATTTTTTCTGGAAATTATCTGCTGCACAACTAGATTTCTTCACAAGACCTACAATAAATAATAATGCACAGGTTTTTACAAAAGACTTTTCTTCAAAATAGTTCAAAATTTTGCAAAACCACAGCTATAATTAATACCTTTACAAATAAGAATAGATATTTTTAATATTTAAAAGAAAATTTATTTGTAATAATAATTGATCATTAGTTGTCCAATTCGTGCTGTTAATTTAAAATACATACTTGGATTATTTTACTCTTTAAACAGAAGAACATAAATGATATCAATGAATACAAGATCTGTTTTATCCCATACTATTAATCTAAATCTGCAGTGATAGCACACAGGTTGGCAGCAACCTTTATTCATACATTCATGTCATCAATGGCTTCCAATGAGCAGTCCATTTAGTATACTACAATCTATGCAGTTGTTGCAGTGACGGACAAAAGCTAAAAAGGACTGTTTGCAACTTGCCAAAAACACTCCATGCAACAGAGGCAGGACATCTACAACATTGATTAGGGAGGAAGATGTAACCACTACCAATCAGACAAATTATTCAATGCACACCGCCTGTTGACAGAATCTATGAAACCACACCAGTTTAATTATCTGTGCACACAGGAAAGGAGACGAGGAAGAGAGTTCTACTGTGACTGAACCACCATACAGATATTTAAAATAATTAGTTTACCTTCTCCTTCGCCACTTTCTCCTGCACTGTTAGTTCGTCTTCGTTTACGGGGATTAAATCGTTGACGCTGGAAGCGTGGTGGCGGCAAAGAATCCATACCCAGAACTTTATGAATCTGTCGGAATGCAATTAGCCTGAGAGCATGCTGCCAAAAGAAGTGATTTGAAAATGTTAATTTATAGAAACTATCGATTTTTAAGTTTTTTTTTTTTTTAAATATCCTAGAAACTTTATTTATCCTACAAAATATTTATTCCTTTTTATAAATCTGATTTTAATCCCAGAATTGTTCAGATGCTTTGTTTTTATTCGAATTATACATTTAGTTTCTCACATTAGGAAAATGTATTTTGATGATTAAAAATTTAATTAAAGCAGTGATATACCTGTGCTGAAGCAGTGATGTTTTCCCTCTCCTGGGTATTAAGAGAAGCTGCTGCATCTGTTGGATCCTTTTCACATGGATCATATAAACCTGGACCACCTTTAATAATAATTATGACTTTCAAAATATTTTTTCAGCTGGGTAGCTGCATGCAGTTGTATATTTACTTTTTTTTTTTTTTAAATTTAAAGGCTTCATTTTAAAATATAGGAAAAAAATTACATGAAAGTACATATTTTTCTAAAAATTCCCATTTTTGTTCCATCCACAAACTATGACTGGATAGAAGAACAGGCTTCATATACACTGACAAATAAGTTTTATCTAGTCATGTAGCTTTTCAATAAAATGAGTGTCTCATCATACCAGGTAAAAGGATGCCTGAAGCAATACATTCAAACACTCTTCTCAAAGCATCTCCTGGGCTCAGATTGGTGCCACCACTGCTCACACACTTCTCAACCAGCAACTCCATAGCCTGCAAGACAAAGGGAGGGAGAGAAATAGAAATTTTGAAAAACTTAAACATTCTGTATAGAAACTTTCATGTATTAAAAATAAGAATCTGTTGTTATATTTACCATTTAAACTAATTCCTGAGGAGCACAAAGTCAAGTCAGACAAGTTTGTGTAATTACATCTATTCAAATAAGGTTTACCATATTATCACAGACTTTAATCACTTTGCACATTTGAAGAATAAATCTGCAAGACATTTTAGATTTTCCAACCTTGTCCAAACTCTACAGAGAACAACAATGCCAGCATATGCACTGGTGTTCAAAAATGCAACACCCAATCTAATATCATACAGTTAGTTTACTTAATATGCAAAATGATTACATAACAAATTGCCTTGTTTTGGCTGTACCAGACCTAGTCAAACAAAACTTAATTTGTTTCCTTTTGCTCTCTGACATCCACGCCAACTGTAATTTTAACCAATAAGAAACTGGTGATTTGACATCTTGGTTAGAAATCTTTCACTATAAAAAGTGGAAGAATGAGCACTTCAGTGTTGTCACCACTGTGCTCCACAGTACAGTGTGCTGCATCTTTAGGAAGCTCAATGCAACATCCAGTGTGGCATCTTGCATTTAAAGTCAATCAACCGCCACTGCATCAGGAGATCCGTGCAAGGTAATCATAGAATGATACTCATACTCATTCAGCCAAGTAAAGAATACCGGCACAGGTGGTACACAGTCCCCACGTCTGCATCTGAAGTTGGCCATCTACCCACTGCTGAAGGTATGATGAATGCACCAAAGTGGCAGCAAACACTGGCACCAGAATGACAACATACCTTTCCACAAGGCACGCACAGTTCAGAAATTTTGGCGGTTATGACAAGCAGGCTGATGATAACCAGTCTCTCATTTACAGGTACAATACAACAGCTGGTTTCAAAGATAAAATAGTTATGAAACTGAACCAAGAAATGAGGTATAAGATTGAAACCCCCCTCTGATCTCTCAGAAAACTTTGTGTCAATTCTTTGAAGAAATTCTAGAAAATTAAAATAATTAGAGCATACATTTAAGAAGCTTTTCCTTTTTAAATAAGAGTAATTTACTTTCCAAATAATTCTTGCAAAATCAAGAATTAAAAATAAAGAAATTGATACAAATTTGATCAGTAATCTATTACACTCAAAAACTGATGCCGAAATGTCTGCACAGAGGAATAAAAACTAGAAAGAAATTAGATTTGATTAACTGCATGCAAAGACATTTAGAAAAACTCTCTACACTGATATAAAAAAGGTGAAATCAGCAGAATATTTATAAAGCTAAACAGATATACAGATATGCAACAACAAAATCAACAACACAAAAAAACCTCAAGGGAATTATTTTGCAGAGAAACTATTTAAGAAATTACAACTGCTACTGCAACATCGGACAACCAAGAAAGCAATGATGTGCTAGATCATTATAAATTACATACAGAAAATAAACTTTTAGGCTTATAGATTATTACTTCAAAGTTAACAGTTCAGTAATCCAAACGAAAAAGAAATAAGTCCAGAAAACAAAGAAAAAATTCACTTTATAGTGCAAAAAGAAAAAATGTAAAGTAAAATCACGAATTTGTCACAGAGGTATCAATACTTTTTCAATTTCTTGAACTGCTCAGTCATTACTTTTGACATTAAGCATGCTGTCCCCCCCCCATTAGTCTTCAATGGATGGCACAATATTATAGTTATGTTTACCACTATAAATGCTTTCATCTCCCTGGTGGTGCCCATTCAGGTATTGTCAGCTTTGCCTGACCTCCCTCCAAATCTTTGTAGCATAGCAGTTAGATACCTCAACCATGTGATAGAAATCCTTCAATATCAGCTCATTGAAAAATTTTACTGGGATAGCAATATTACAGAAAACTAAAATGAGACCTCTACATCATCAGAAGGAAAGGATTCAGTTAGATTCAATCATGTAGATGATAATGTTTTATCTACCTGCATTGTTAAGTAATCAAAGTAGTGTGACTACTAAGTCACTTTTGGGAGGCGATATATATAAATAGCCAAAAGAGGAGAATGTGGATGAACATCTTCCTGCATGTACTACCTGTAATATGAGATGGAAGTGAGCAGTGAATAACTCTGCAATGCCAGACTGTTTTCAGCAGTCTCGAACAAGAACATGTATAGTAATAGCTCCTACCTACCATTTCAGCTCAATGTTTAAATATGCAATGCACAAAAATAAAACCGATTCAAATTAGAGGCAGTATCCAGCAAGTGTTTAAATGGTAACAGTCTTCTAAAGAGCAAGTAGTCTAGTATCATGCTTCAGACTATAACTCCTGTACAAAATCTGAGCCAACAGCCGCCCCCGAATGCATTTGAAGACTTACCGACTCTTCTACAAAAGATCCTTATAAAAAATGTCTACTCACCCACTCATTCAAAGGTGTCCACGTAGGAATTCTCTGACAAAGGTCCCTCAGAATTCGGATCACTACAACACATGACTGCAGACCAGTTGCTCTAGCCTACAGTGTACGTAAAATTTATTTTAGGGGATTTTTTTTTTGCTTGTTTTAAAATTAAAAATTACTCCAAACACTTAACTAACAAAAAGAACAGTCTTTAATAAATCTTATGCAAACCAGTAACAGCAACTTCCAGCAGTTTTCCAACTGAAACAAAGCTCACCTACTACTGGTTATTAATTTACTATTACATACATAACCCTATCCAAGCAAACCCCAGTTGTGTGGGAGGCCTGCTGACTTTCCAGCCTCATGTTTACTATTTACTGTCTTCCTGTAATGATCAATCTTTATCACTCCAAGCTGTACTTTCAGAGACCAATCCTGTTCTCTGACAAATTTTTTTTTTTATTTTTCCATCTTTTATAATTTAAAATTCTATTACTATTACTTTATCATGGTGGTGGTGATTTTTATTATTGAAGTATATCAGGGGTTAAAAATTTCTCCAACAAAAGTCCCGGACTCTGCTTCCATATGTATTGGTAAATCCGAAACTATGAATATTTTACAGTAGCCAGAACTGATTGTAAGTATACTGAATGTCTCTCCCTTGATTCATACAAGTTTGGATGGCATGAATTTAATAATAATAATTTTAAAAAAAGCATTTTAAACAATCATTAATTTTTTGTGTACATTAGAACTAATGCTTAGATATTAAAACATTTCTTATATTGACAATATTTCTTTTCTAACAACTTAACCATTAATTTTGGACACGACACAGCTGAAAAATGAGAATTCTAAATGTCAAAATAAATTCTCTTAAACAACTCTACAAATTAAAATATGGAATTCTCTTAACTCTAAAACTGTACATTACAATACTGATGGTAGCCAATTAGATGTGACAAAATTAACCAACCAACCAACAAACTAAAACAGTTCTAACTTAAACCAGCCATCAAATTTCCTTCAAGTAATTATTAGCATTCTGCCAAAGAAAAAAGCTACAAATGTCACTGCAGTTTTTTGGTATCATGCTTCCAAAACTGCAAAATGTCCAGAAAAAGTAAAGAAAATGCTAGCAATTATGGAACTGTCTTCTCAAACAATGCCATCTTATTTCAGTGAAAATACTAGTAACAAGCTAAGAAAAATGCTATGGATACTACATTGTCCTGGACTTACTAAAACAAATTTTTAACCCATGAATATATATTTCAGCAGAGATGGATGAATTCAGAGAGAAATGACAAATACTTATGTAATTGAAACTACTAAGTTGTCAAATACATAATATGTAGTTATGTCTAAGTTCCCATTTACACCTTAAAAGCATTTCTTATGAATAAATTGATCACCAGATCAGCAATCATAAGAAATTCACTGTTCCACATTTTACCAACAGTCTAAGTTTCAATTCAAAATCTAATAAGAGATCAAATATTTTAATTCTAACATCTGAAATGGTATAACTTAATCTAAAATACACAAGCTATTTTGTTTGCATAATTGCAACAAAAGTAAATAAAATTGGGTTTCCTTTAAGAATCAATCAATTCTGCAACAGTTATAGTAAATCAGCTGAATTATTCTAAAGACACCAGTTTCTCTAATTTAAATAAAAAAATTAAAACAAATTTCTATTTAAGTTGCTTTAAAAAAAAAACTGCTCTAGACTTATCTGGTTCATTAGCAAAACAATCCTCACATTAAACAAAATATAAATGTTTATTTGACAACTACCACATTATCTTCTTTTCTTCAAGAAAAAAAAATTATTATTAGATTATTTTGAATCCAAATTCAGTTTTTGGCAAACAAATTTAACTATACATATCAATGTTTAAGCTAACTGCTCGTTAGTTGAAAGAGAACAGTCAAGGTGTAAACAGGACCTTACTTTATAGTCTAATATTAACGTTAATGAATTCCAGCAGCAGATTGGATTATTTAAAAATAAGCAAGCACAGATATTAGATATTTATCTACTCAAAAACAATTCATTACTCCACAAACTCAGAATATGCAATGTATTTAAACAAAAGTGGAAATTTAAAAAGTATTCCTGGATAAAAATGCTGTTTTTGGAAAGTTAGCTGTTATATATTAAATAAGCAAAGCCGAGGTTTAACAGCTACGCTCCATAAAGACAAATCTGAACACCAAACATGACTGGTTTCTTGTAAAATATAACCACATTAGAACTGGAATTCTTTATAGCAGGAAACTACCCCCAATAAATTGTATTTCACTGCATATTCTGTGACATTTATATTTGAAATACTCAATGCTTTAAATACAGGTAAAAACACCAAATTCAAAATTATGAAAGACTAAATATTTGGCCAAAAACAACAAGTAATAAGCGTATAAAATAGTTTTAACTCAAGAACTTATGGCTGAAAAATCCCTCAGAATGCATACTAAGTTGTAACCAAACAACTATAAAGTTTCTTAGTTTACATTAAAATATGCACAAATGAAAATTTTAGGCTGAAAGTTAAAACAAACTTAATTTTGAAGAAATTTCACCCTTGATTTTCTGAGGTAATGGAATTAAGTTGTTTTTTTTTTAATAATAATAATAATAACAAACAATGACTGTCAAAACATGAGTAATCAAATCTCACATTACCTTCCATGTGCAAATACATATTTTCTAAAGTGATTCCTTTGCTTTTGCACCTGTAGCCCTTCTGCAACTGTTAAAATGTACCCAAGCAAGATCACTGCTAAATGCTAATCCCTCAAATGAAATGATTCTGTGCTCTCCAAACTCATTAATAAATCATTGGAAAATATCTAGACCAATAAATCTTTCTTGGAAAGCATTTTTTTTTTTTATAGTTCAATGAGGAAAATGAAAAAAAAATGGCTGCATTGTTAGTCAGGGTTAAGAGTTGTCCAGGTCAGGGTTATGATGTTGAGCTATTTAACTGCAATGTTTGGTGGCAGAATCTGAGTGCTGGGATTACACATGAGGACCAAAACCACAATACATGCCTGCTTAAAATTGCATTTAATTGTAATTCATGACATTTCTATCAATTATAATTAGGAAAGTAAATATTAAATCTTTCAACACACAAATTTATATGCACAAATTTGATTTAATTAATAAGCAATCACCAGTGGTATTATGCATATTAAGTAAAACAGACCCATCTTCATTTTCAAAAACTAGAGTCAACAAAGCCCCACAAAACCTAATGACAGACTAAAGAAATTAGAAAAACACTTTAAAATATTTTAACTTTGAATTTTAGTTACATCTGGCTATTTTTTAAAACTATTATTATGAGTGTCATTCCTGATTTTATAAATTTGTTTGCTCTTTAATAATCCAAAGCAATCACTTAATGGATCTGACATTTACAAAAATTATAGGCCAAATGTTATGAACAGATTCAACACATACACACCAAAAGCTAAATCAAAATTTAGTTTTTCTTATTATTTTTTCTGTTACACTAGCTATAAACATTTATTTCTCTCATGAATGTAGCCAATAAAATTTTTACTGGACTGGACATTTCCCAATAATATCAAATCTGGCAGCACAAAAGTCATCCCATGTAACTGTCTACAATAATAACTTCATCCATCCATGCTCTAGTTAGATCTTTACTACTGTCAGAGAACCAGTTTTACTTATTGCACATACACTCTTAAATGCTAAACTTTCAAATGTTAAAATGAAAGATTGATCATTGGGTTGCGCAAATTTAACAACAATAAAAAAAAAAAGGAAATACAAAACAAAACATTTATAATTCATAAGGCTGCAAAGTAGAAAAAAAAGGGAATCGAACCTGAAACCACTTAGCATGTCGCAGTGCGGCTAGAGCATCTAGACATTTCTGCCTGTCGAGAACATCCGGCGGGTCTTTCACGCTTACAGTCTCTATAAACAATGTTGATGAAGATTTCAGTGATGCAGGAATGGGTGTTTGACCATAGGCCTCAGGCCAAAAGACCTCTTCACTCATGGGTCATGGGGATGGACAAGTGACATCAGATAGCCATTAAAATAAAATGTACACACACATGCACACAGCAGTCAAACACTAATATTTACAGAAATATTTTTAAAATAATAAAGTAGGATAATAGATGTAGACATGCTAAAAGAAAAGGGAATATACAAAGACAAAAACAAACAAAAAAACAACCAAAAACTAAAAAGAAATTACATAAACTAAAATGAAGGAGTTTAATGTCACCATCCATTCCTCCATAAGACCCATGAATTGCCAACCATGGTCAAAAATCCTTCCAATCTCTTCGTCCCATCGCCACCTGTTGACATCTAAAAGGCTTGGCACGAACAATGATTAGACAAAAATGCATCTCAATTACATAGAACAGACAAGGCATGAAGAAATCGAAACAATCAAATATCATTACAATTTGAACAATTAAAAGTGCCATGCTTTATCTTTACATGTAGAATGATCATGTTGCTAGAATAAAAATGTACAACTTTAACTTTACAAATTTCAAGATTATTAATGAAAATTTTTTAAAAGATTATCTACATGACCACTCTACCTTAATTATTTTAATCTGAGAATATTAATTTTAATTTTATTAATAAAGAAATGAATGAATTCTGAACATCCTTATCTTTCAGAAATTCTAGTTTACCTCCTTCAGACAGATTGGCCTCTCGCATGACTGGTGATGTTAGTGTGATAATACAAGAGGTGATTGGCTCCTTGTCACTAGTCACAATGATGGCAGCTTCTTCCACACACCGCTTTAATTCATATTTCTCTTCTGATACAGACTGCAGATAAAGAAAGATTTTCTATGCAATGTAAATTAAAACAACAAAACAAAAGTACCACCTACACTACAAAATTCTACTGAATAAGAGGGCATCAGCTGATAAAGTATCTTTTATGAGAACACTACATTAATACATCCAAATTTACAATGAATTATCTTTAAACAAAAAACTTGCAGTCACAACTCGACAACTGCAAAACTGGTTTCACATCAATTTAAAAATCTTGTCCTTCCGCTAAAGATTACTGCTTGAAGTAAATTTAATATCTGAAAGTTCTTACTGAATGGTTTGCAAAATTCCTTAGTGCTTTTTATCAAATTAGCATGTGCTGGGTCAGCAGTGGTGTAATGAAAACATCTGGGGATAGTCAGTCTTGATATTGCTAGCACATGGCACGCAGCTATTATGTCGCTACATAAGTTGTCGGTCTTTATATTGTGATAATTTTGGTCCATTTTCTGCCAGCTTGTGAATGTGCATGTAGATAAGTTATATATTGTTCTGTAGCGCATGCTTTGGCATACATTATGCAAAACCTACCCTTTTAAAAATCATAAAATGGATATTTGTTTCAGGGTTATAGAGTGAAGCGTGGATAGAAAAGTTTTTCGTGCCATTTTGCTTCATGAGTTCAAAACAGGCCACAAAGCGAGCGAGGCAACTCGTAACATTAAGCAGGCATGGGGCGAAGGACACAGTGAATGAGCACACAGTACAATGATGGTTTGTAGAGTTTCAATCAGAGATGTGAGCCTCGAAGATAAGGAACGTAGCGGACATCCTTCTAGCTGTGATGACAGCCATCTGAAAGCCTCAGTTGAAGCCAATCCAAGAAAAACAGTGAGAGAAATTGCTGGAGAGCTCGACGTAAGCACTGCAACTGTTTCCTGGCATTCTGATGCAATTATCCAGGTGAAAAAGCTAGCTTGACAAGTGGATGCCCCATGAGTTGAATAAACAACAAAAAATTCTTCTGGTGGACTGCAACTGGTGTCATCCACTATAACTTCTTGCAACCTGGTGAAACCATCACAGCTGAAAGGTACTGTTGTGAATTAAACAGTGTTCATCAGAAACTCTCCCAACAGCTGGCATTGGTGAATTGAAGAGGCCCAACCCTGCTCCACCACAACACTTGTCCTCATGTTGCAGAAATAACTCTTCAGAAACTGAACATATTGGGGTATGAAGTTCTCAACAACCTAATATATTGTCAGTTTAAATACCTTTCGAGTAGCTCCTCTAAATGTTTCAACCAAGCTGATTTCCGTTTCAGCTGATCACTCACAGTGAAGAGCTGACTGAAGATACAACCCACAGCATAACTAATGTTACAAAAATCAACCTTTTGAAGTGATCTTTACATATAGTGCTCAAAATCTATGAACACAACTTAAAGTTTTTTCTATACCTATCAGATTCTATTTATTATTTTATATGGTGAAAACTTAAAAATGAAAGGTTACTTTAGTGACATCTTAAGAATGAATGCTCTAACTTACATCTAGTTGCTTTGGTAAACAATCAGCAACTCTTTCCAGTAGAGTGCGGGTTGGTTTCTCTGAGCAGAGAACCACCAAGTGGACATTTAAGTCACCATGTAGCAACAAGCCTTTGGCCAACACTCCGACTCTCATCACTCCCTTCAATGCTCTTGGACCATTCTGATCATCTTTTTCACTGAAATTGCAGTGGCTTAAAAATAAGAAAATAAAAATCAATTTAGAATAAATACAAAGTGCATATAAGAATAGGAAGACATCTAACAATCAATTTCACTTTCATGCAAGTTGTTTCTGTATTCTGTTGTTATTTGCTAAGTATACATAAACCAATTAAGTAAAAAGTGAATTTGTAAGTTTGATTTCTAGTTACTACTCACCTATCTTTGGTGTCATCTTCTTTCTTTACTGTAACTTTAGTCTCTACTTCCATTGTTGATGGAGAATCACTACAAAAAAAAATGCCTTGCATATTTTAAATAAGTGACAACCCAAACCAGCAGCACATTACAGAGAAACTGTTTAGCAGCAAATTTCATACAAATCAACTAATGTTAGCAATAAATAAAAAAAATGCATGAGATATTTAGCTTAATGCTTGAAGTATGATAATAGTAAATATTAAATGTAAAAAATACAAAATACTTTCATTGTAAGATAATCCCACAATATTTAGCTCGTTGTTTTCCTCTAGATCTTTAAATAATGCAACTTGCCACTATTACTTTCTAAATGGTATCTGCCAAAAACATCTTCCATACATTTTCAGTGTCAGCAAGACAGACACCATGCATACCTTTAAACTACTATCCTTGATCTTTTTAGCTGCTGAAAGTCATGGCCAGTCAGTTGTATTTCAGTCAATGCTTTTTTTTTTTTTGGTTTTGTGAAAATTAAAATCGTAAAACAGACAACCACTTAGGATGACTTTCCAGCCAAATGATTTTTTAACTTTTGTTGTTGTTTTAAATAGAAAAATTATTCCATTCAATTTATTTTCTTGTTTAGAATTCCATGATATGAGAGAGGGGTCCTCTCAGTAATATCACATTTTTATTGAAATGTTATCTGTACCTTCAACATTCAAATATTAAATCTGTACTAACAATTATTTGTTAAGGTTTAACTTTGCAAGTTATTCAAGTACTTTGAACTGGTATGAATCTAATTTTTTTTTTTTTTTAGTCTCCTTTAGTATAAATTCTTTTCCAAGGCAAGTTCTATACATTGCCTATTTACTGTATATAATCTAAAACTATATATTTATTTTTCACCATACAAAACTTGAGACACTTCACAAATTAGTGGAGTGAACAAGCTGAACAGTAGATGAACCTTTGGTAATCACTTCTGTAGCAATGTAGTTTATTTAGACCCAGATTCCTGATTAATTATGGACAATCTGTAGACATTAGCTCCTGCAGAAAGGTAATAATAAAACCTTGCAACTTGGTAATAAGCAAACAAATTCAAGTATTAAGGACATACCTCTCTGCTAAGAAATCTGATACAAATTTAAGTGCCTTTTCACAGGCTGACACTATATTCTGTACTGCTTGCAGCTGAAAACAAAACAAAAAAAAAAAACAATGTAGCTTTAAAATATAATTTTTGCCATGCTATTGTTTAACTTTTCTTACATTGGATGAAAATGATAGTACTGATATTTTTTGCTCATTAAAGCTGTTTTTTTTGGAAAAAATGAAAACCAGGTTTGCACTAAATGCTAAAAATTTAGGGTTTTTTTTTTTTTTTTGGTTTACATCAAATTATTTGTTCAAAATCGAAAATGCACGTATTAGTAAAGCAGATAAATTCTCTTTGTAATTCAGCTTCAACAGGAACCCTGGTCAACCTATTCATGAAGGGATAGAAGTAGGAAAAATGCTTACACCATTAAATATTAACAATAGACTAAGATATTTACAGAATTCCAAACTACACCAACATACATTCTATAAGACCATGTCTAAATATCTAGCATTTTTTTAAAAACTAGAGCTTTACCATAACTTGTCTCCAGAAAAAACAAAAAAAAATAGGTAGTCAGATTATACAAAATTTCCTGAACGAATCACTATACCTCTGCTTCTGTAGGGTAAATGCTAGCATGCTTCGACATTACATGTCTATCGTCAGAAGATTCTGGTTTCCTCATGTGCTGTAAGAATTTAAAAAAAATAATTTTATGCAAAATCTGATTGTTCAGTGCCATAGTTCATTTATAGTAGTTTTTGCAGGACAGAATTCAAAGGATTTGTTTAACTTTAAAAGAAAAAAAAAAATCAACGGCAACTGTTTATTATAAAATTTCATTGCTAATGACAGTTTGGTTTATCAGAAACAAAAATGACAACAGGAGAATGGGTACCATCTTTGTCTGTATGAATATGCAGCAATGCATTATGCCAGTGTAATTTTCTAAGACAGGTAGAAAGCAGTGCAAGATAGAGTGATTGATTTAAACTTTATTTTAAAATTTTGAGCAAAAACGTTTGTAAAACTGATTACAAATGCAGTCTAGAAACAGACAATTAGCATGGTAATAGTAGTTAAACAAAGCTTCAATATTTACAGTTTGTCTTAGCTCTAAAAGCCATTAAGGGGTCAATTGTGCGTGTATTCATTCACAGCCAGATCACCGTAGTTAAACATTAGACCATGATGCTTAACACTATATTCAAGTCTTGCATATTAAACGAAAATTTTTTTTACATAAATCCAAATGGCAAAAAGTGTTCCCACTTACATTTTGTAAAATTAACATTCATACAAAAATATTTAAAACATTTTAAAAACGTGCAACAACAAATTTTAAAAAATTAAATTTCCATACCATAGGCCCACCAGGGTGTTGATGTGGGAATGGAAGAGGAGGCATTGGACCTCCAGGGTGACCCTGGCGCCTTTGCCATTCATAATATTCCATTTCTTCATAACGGCGACGTTCTTCCCAATAAATCTCCTCTTCCATTCTGAATAACAGTAAAAACAACAACATAGTTAGAAGAAAATTGCATATCTAAAGTTCTGAAACATATTAGGTCGAAGAGTACATTTGATTAAATAATGCAACGTCAAAATAATCCAAACCTAGTCAAGAGAGGAGAGAAAAAGAAGCTAAAATGGGATACTGAACCCAAACTTAATTTGTTATGAACCAAAATGTTGTAAAGTTAGTTAAAGCTAAAGCAATCAAGCTCTGCCAAACCCTGCAATTCCATTAGCAGTGAACTTCATAAGTGAATCTAGCACTAATGGAAAATTGCCACAACCAATCATTTGCAAACAGACCCCCCCCCCCACCGTGCATGTTCTGGGACAGCAAAAGCTAAAAATAATAATAATGATGGTCTACTGCTCAATGCATGAAAAATTTTTTTAAATGCCAAAGATAAGGAAAAATTACCGGCATCAGACAATACAGATGTATGAATATATCAGACTTTACCCATAGAAAACCAAGACTAGATCAGATGTAGAAAAATATGCCAATGGTGAATGGAAGCATAGGTCAAACGACAAGTCTATCGTGGTAGTGAGATAAACAGTGGTAATTTGCAAGGTAGCTAAAGGCAAACAAGAACACAATGAATGACCAGCAACCCCAAATTCCCAATTTAATAAGCAATATAACCAAACTGCAATGCAAAGCGGTTACAGAATATCTTGACCAATCTCTCTTAGTCATAGAAAATCAAAAGTGAAAATTAGGAAGAATTTCACCAAGACCCCCCCCTTTGCATGCAATCTCCTTGCACGAAGTGGTCAAATGTGCAGCAAAGAAATGATTCCATAGGATATATGGGGGAAAAAGTCTGAAGTAAATCAACAGCAGCAAATTTTTATTGCCCATCATTAAGATGAAAATCAAATTTGATAGTCTTAGCTCATTATCAAAATGAAATTTCTTCACTATAATAAAAACATGACTGATTTGACGTTAGAAACACTTCCAAAACCTTAGTACCTAATCAAATACACACCTCATTTCTTCACGCCAGCGCTCCTCTGCCTCACGCCTCCTCCAGAATTCTTCCTTTTGCGCCTGACGACGCAATTTTTCTTCTTGAATTTTTCGAGCACGAATACTAGGTTTTACCTCCACAACCAGATTAGGATCCACTTTTTTCTGTTTATATTTTTAAAAATGAAAAGAAAAGAAAAGAAGAATGTGATACTAAGCACAGTCAAAATTATTACTTTTAGTTATAATAAATTTCCAGATAATATAATTATAAACTAAGCTAATTCAACTACATAAAAACAAAAACCAACTGACAAAACATTTGTAATTAACAATTATTGTTCATTAAAATGTGCCTTTTGATTAGACCATTAGTTAAAAACTCACTTTATACTGAAGACGATGTCTGCGTCCTTTCATGTGCATTTCTTTTGCATTTGGATCATTAAATTTGCATTCACACAACTTGCAATGGAAACTGACTGTCTTACCAAGTTCATTTTTCACCTCTTCAATATACTCATGCCCTAAAAAAGATAGATAGATAACTACAATTCAGAAAGCCAAAATTTTACCTAAAAGAAATTTTTCAAAATGAATTATACTGCAATCAAAAATCTTTTCTTTTGGCAAATATGAACCAAGTTTAGCAAACAAGTCAGAACTTAAAAAGCACCTTTAAGAAATATTAGATGGTTAATATTTGAAGTTTTGATTTTGTACTAGTCTATATAAAAATTTAAAACAATTACTTTTATTAGCTGTTAGAAGTCTGAACATTGTAGAAACTTATTTGTATAGTAATGATAATCAATATTTAAAAGGTTACAATATGGAGATCGATATTTTCCCATCAAAATCAATGGCATTTAAGGATTTACTGTAAAGTTTAGTTATGTATTATTAATTATTTGCTCTAAAAGTATCATTCTAAAAACCATCTATTATCTCATGACATTTGTTGCTGACAGAAACAATATTCCTACTACAACTTCCTAATATTAAAAAATAACATCAAAACATTACATAAACAACAAAAACTGATGAATTTCATCAATCCTTACTTTAGTAAATTTCCATTTATTTTACTTTATTTCTGACAAAGTCCAGTGTTCTCCACATCCAAAATCTTTAAAACAGTTACATTTTAGAAAAGGCCAAATAATATAAACTATTTAATACAAATCATGAGGAAACCAAAGCCGTAACTATTGACACACTTCTATAGAACAGCTTGCATCCTGATTACTTAAAAAAAACAACAACAAACAAATGTCGCCAAATTTTAGAATACATACTAACAAGATTTTAATCCTCCCCACTCAGCCCCATATTGGCACTGAAACGTGAGAGCAAGGTATTTCAATGCCAATAGCTATTAAGCAGCAATACTCTAAAATTTTTGATGTTGCAATAAAAACAAGAACTGAAATGATACTAACACCCAGCTATAAAAGTTGGCTTTCAGCAAGAGAGAGAGAGAGAAGGCAGTTGAATTTCTGGATTAGCTAAGCTACAAAAACAGTCATCAATTTATTCTACCACTTAGTTTGTTGCCTTGCAAAGTCTGGCCCCAATTTTAAAATATTTACTTCATATTTAAATGGCATACCAAACAACAAAACTGAAAAGTCATCTAATTTATCAAAATAAAGATGATCTACATACCTTTCACCAAAAGTAGACTATAACCCAGTTTCTCACCAGCTAATGACCAGCCCTCCCCTCCCAACATTTGAACTCTCTCCCTAAACACCAGTAGAGGGAGAGGGAAATACATAGAAACAAAGTTTATTTGATGAATTTTTCTTTACATTCTAAATAGTGATACATTTCGGGGTAAACCTGAATGCAGTTAATTAAATAAAAATATAATAAAAACTGCTAAAAATGTTTAATCTGAACACAACCGGGCATTTTTAAAAATCAAAACGTAGTTGCAACATGTAGATGCCAAAGTTAGCTTACAAATTCACATGGTTTTGAAAATGTGCAAAATACTTAAAAAAAAAACTAATGAGAAACATCAATGTGATTATGCATTAATTTGGCTGCTTCTGACAAAGGGGGTAACACAAGGTCATTGTTAGGTAAAATCGTTAGCAAAGGTTAATGAGAAATTTATAAGTATCTCTGCGATCTCAATTATTAAAGAATATGTAATGATCTAAGGAATATATTTTAGAAAAAGTAAATCCTTACTATTGTTAGATATGCATACAGTACTAATGATTTTTAAAAACCTGGAAAGAATTAAAATTAATTTAGTTACCGTAAAACGTTTCCAGTAGAACGTGTCCCAATATTCTATACACCACGTCTGATCATATTTATTTCCTTTTTTACTCCTACTCAGATTTAGAATTTGTTCAGAACAGACATTTTGCCATTTGCAAGAATAACAAATTACTATATATTTAAGCACTGGTCATGGAGGACACTGGAAATATTAGGTTAAAACAAGCGTGCTAACAAATAAAGAGAGGTGGCCACAACTATTTGAAACAGGAAGATCACTGACATCTTTGATGAAATTCATCTACTTACCCACTGGCAGCACATCCTTTTCACCAAGAATATTCAGCTGTTCTGTCTGATCTGCAGGCTTAGCTGTAAAAGGAAATGGAAGTAACTAACACGACTCACAGTTAGCTTCCAACTTGACTATATTACGTGAATCAGGAGAGAATTTCTAAATAGGCACAAGATTTATCCAAGAAAATAAAATGAAAGGAGCCAATTTCTTTCTGATCATGGTATTGTCTAATTTCTCCAAAAACAATATTTAACAATCAACCTAACGACTGAACAATACAGAGTTCCAAAGCAAAAGTAAAAAAAAAAAAAAAAAAAAAAGTTTACAGACATACAACCCACATCAAGATGATTAGTTATAATAATCTAAATAATCCATTTTTAACATCATTGTATGTTCAATGAACCAGAAGAATGCTGGTACAAGAGGGCTGCTATATCAACAATAGAAAACCCGACTATGTTCCAGTAACTAAAACTCCATTTCTATGAAACAGAACAAGCAAACATATTCTACAACCACCAAAGAATAACTATCTTATTTTAATAGCAACATTCAAAATTAGTCAGGTTGTCTAAATACCAACAATTTTACCTGAATACATTAATTGTTACAATTTCAAATGTGCACAACTCTGAACATGACCATGCATCTTCCAGAATTCTAGAAATATTTAAGACGGCAAGTTAACACGTGGAACTATTTCAATAAATTTGTAATAGAAAGTAAAATATACAGTTTATATCAGAGTTTGAAAATAACAAAGAAACTACCAACTCCTTTGTGCATTACAAATAAATTTGTTTTTTTGCTAAAATTAGAAAATAATTTGCTAACAAGATGCCGAATTAAGACAGAAGTGACTGACAGACTGGTATAAAATCCTTTGAATCCTACAATAACTCAGCCAAAATAGTTAACTTTAAATACAACAGTCAGTTAAAACTTTTTCTAAAAAAAAGTTCTCTCTTAGTTTACTTTTCTATATGATACAAAATGTAAATTCTAAGATTAGGTATCATATTTGCCAATATTTTCTCGACAAGTTGAATGCAGTTAAAATTAAAACAACGTAACAATAATTGCAGAATAAAATTAACAGTATATGTATGACCTTTGAGTCTGTGACAGTGCATGATCAAATGGTGCATTGACAAAATGCACAGCAGTTTCATAACCTTTATTAGCAGCTAGAAGCACGCTAACTAATAAACCAATCAGATCCAAGCTTTGTGAACTGAAAGCATTTAAATCGTTATTAAGAATAGACACCAATATTGTATAATCATAGGTTGGTCCAATGTCAGAAGTTATATTTAATATAATGCATATCAAATTTAAAGATAGTAAAAATGAACAATTGTCTCAAAGACAACTTCCCAAATTAGCCATGTCCATATACGTACACCACCTATACCACACCTGCCGAATAGTACTAAATCTCGGTGCTTGCCAACAGCCAATGTAAAGGGTCACCTTTGTTTCGAAATCACAACTAATCGAGGTACATAAAGCAAACACTACCAGAAATCTTTGCAAGAGACATTAGAAAGCAGCCACCAAGATAGATAAATTCAAAACCCAGTCATTAATGGAAATGAACATACTTGATACCTTGCACTCAAACCTTTCTGATGAGAATTTCTTACTAGATGACTGGTGAATACAATAAGTGCTTTTTAATATTCAAGTCAGGCCAATCTTGACCTCAAGAACAAACACTAATAGCTGAGGTATGATTTTTTTTTTTTAATTTCTAATGTGCCACCTGCAAGCTACATAGACTAGCAAGCACTCTCATTATATACAGCAGCAGAGTCTATGGTCTGCCTTCCTGCTAAATCAAAGTAAACATGAATACATTGAGAGCTCCAAGTTTTAATGGAATGCAATCCTGAATTAAGACCCAATACAACTGATTTCAAAAAGGCATTTCACAATGCTGTCCCAACAGCATTTGCTGGAGCGTGTGTATTGGTGGATATCCCAATTGGCACAGCAAAGTTCAAGAACTCTGCTTAACCCAAATATAAGAGAAGATCAAGCAGCAAAGAACTTATACCAAAATGTTGGTCGCATACTTTTGTTTTTCCCTTAGATAATGTAGTAAGAGTTTAAATTTAAAAAAAAAACCCTCACTCACTCCAAGAATCAATACTGGAAAAAGTGGAACCATTATTTGACTATTTGAAAGATATCTTTGTGCATGGCATGTGGAATGTCTATAACTGTATCAGAGACCATCTACCACAGCTGAACAGCACAACCTAGAATGATACTGCACTTTTCAGATGATCAGCTACTCTCACCCTATAAAACAACCAGTTGAATTCATTCATCTGAAGCAGAACCACACAGAAAATAATTGACTGGGTGCAAGTCACTAGGATGTGCTATCTGACTGCAAACCAGCAATCGCACATTATCTTCATGCACTGTTTCCTAAATAATGATCATCCAAGTTTTCCGCACTTTGCTGTGCACCATTTGGTCATGTGTTTTAATGCAGTCACATCAGCTCTACATGCAAGTTTTAACTGGATAATCAAAAGCACCTTTATTGTCCGTAAAACATTAATTCAAACTAAATGCAAGAACCTGGTCTTTCACATTCAAAAAGTTTGCATCATGCAAAGTGCTTAGAAAAATTTTAGATTTTCAAGATACATTTAAAAGATCCATGGCAGCATAAAAGCAATTTTAACATAGCAAACTAATTATATAGCTTGTAAATAATTAAAATATTTGTGTAAATTAAACTCATAAGCATTGTTGTCTGGAGATGCTTGATTAAGGTAAAGAGTAGGCTTCCAACTAGACTGATATATTATGAAAGACAAAAATGTAGCCATACCAATGAGCTGTAACAATCTCAGATAATTCTGTAGTAAGCACACAGATTCATCATTTGAAGATAAACATTTAACAGTCAGCTTTACTTATTGTTTATTGCTTATACTAGATTTTTAATAAAATTTAAAATGTTTGTTCTTGGCTGAAAGATTTACTAATGCATTTCCAAAAAAAATAAATAGCAAACTAGAAAACAAACACATCTCTGATTTAATACTGATAGATTAATAAAGCTAGCAAAACACCATCAAATATTGTAGAATGGTTCATCATACAATAATGCAAGCCTAACAACCATTTCATCAAATTATTCTTTAAAATATTTTTGAATGAATAAACATGAAGATTTGACATTTTCAGCATCTCCTAATACGTTTTGTTAATTTAAACTGCAATTATAATCACCTGTTATGAGTGGAAAAGAAAAATAAGTAATTTTACATGGTAGTAGTAGTTTTAGTAAAATGGTATTCTTAGTTTTAATGAATCAAATGAACAAACAGTCATTATTCAATTTGTTTCTACACAGTGCAATCAGAAAATGTCAACATAATTTACTGTAGTAAGCTGCACCGGTTCTCACTGTTTGCCAATACATGACTCTGCAAAACTTATTCCTCAAAAAATTTGTAATAATTTCTCTTAATTCAGAGATCAACAGCAAAATAGACGAGTTAAAAATTTAAGTCAAAGAATATTTTATTTTACTATGGATTATTAACACATTAATTCAGGAATCATGATAAGGAATTTTAAAATTCAATGCATTGTGTGTCTCATTAATTTTTTTTTTTTTTACTAAGGTGCACACATCAATTAAAAATTAAAAACCCATTAAATCCAGCAACTAAAGTTTAAAGCAATGCTTTGAATAAATGTTTTCATTTTCTCCTTTAAGTTGATAAGGAAAACTTCAGATGTGTAAATTAGAATTACGTATATGAAAATCAAAACTGGTGCTGAGCATTAACAGTTGGTATAATTATTGAGGTGTAACACACTAAAACTACATTACCTTCTGCAGTCACAGTGGCTGTTTCAGTTTTAATAGGCTCTACTTTGACTTCTTCTACTTTTGGTCCTGTGGTTTTCAGCTGCGGGCCACCTTGCAAGAGAATATAAAAAAAACAGGTGAGAACAATTTTTTAAAGAGAAAAAGCTTGTAATATCTATTACATAAGCCAGTGGTTCTCAAACTGTGGATCACCAGCATCTTAGAAGGGGGAATCTCAAAATTTAAAAAAAAAAAAAAAATACTGCTTCAGGCGTGATAGTCGAGCTGACTTGAGTTTATGAATCGGTTTTCACCTGCTTCCTTTTCTTAGCAGAGGCACAAGGGGTATATAAACTGCCAACAATATTGTATTTTTTTTAGAATGTTATTTTGAAATGAACTTTTATTATACCCACATTCCCTGTCAAATCTGCATCTCACACCACCAGTGACATTGAAAAGTGAAAGAAATAAACTGAAAGTAATGTTTTCATGTTTCTGGGGCTACCGAATTGAGGGAAACTCAAAGAAATATATTTATATTTCATATATTTCAAAGAAAACCTGAAACAACAACAACAATTATTATTATTAAACACCACCAGTTTCCACTGCATATGTTTGGAAACTGGAGGAGGTGCAAAATTCTAAAGTCAAGGATGGTGCGCAACAATAAGGAACTCAAGAAAACTTAATAAATTCATATCTGGTTGAATTCTGGCAGAGTTCAAAGCCACATCTTGAAAACTTCTTCAATAAATTTGTAGAGTACATTGATCTGGCCTCTCAGCACTATCCAATAAACTGTTGAACAGAAAACGAGGGCATAACTTCCAGCTTCCAAACATATGCAACAGAAACTTGTGTTGTTTAATAATAAAATATCTTTACCAACTTTCCTAGAAATACGAATATATTACTTTCACTTTCCAACATCACTGGCAGTGGCACAAGATGTGGCGGCATCGAGGAATTTCCTGATTTCACTTTCATCCCAGTCATCAGCCAAATGATTGGTAATCATTCAGCTAAATTTATCCAATAAAATTCATCATTATGTCAAAAATGTTGATAAAGTTTTGTAATTTGCTTTGATATAAGTGTAATGTGTTGTGGATTGAGGTTTTTAATGCAATTAAAATGGACAAAAATTGCATTTCTGCAGAGAATAACAATTGATACCTATTGATCACGTGACAAACTATTATCAGATATTGGCGATCGATCGACACTGAACTCCAATAGTCTGGTTTGACTTCTCTCCCGTGTCTCTGCCAGTGTGGCATGTAGTACTATATCGTAGTCTTTAGATTGTCTGTAGAAGTGCACGTATTAGTAAAGTTCAGTATTTTTATCTGTTACTTTTAATTTTTAGCCTCTCAAAATGGAAAAGTTTTTGTTGGGTAAAGCTAAAGATAACCAATCTACCAGTAGTGCTAATAGAAGCCAGCCTAAGTCAAGAAAGTATGATGAAAGTTACGTCTTTTGGTATCACTAGTGTTTTTGTTACTGGAGAAGAACAGCCGTGTGTGTTATTTATCATAAAATGTTGTCTGCTGAGAGTATGAAACCAAGCAAACTAAAACGACACCTGGAAACAAGTCATGCAGACTTAGCTAAATATGTAACTGTCTCTTTGAAATCATTTTTAGCTTATCAAGTTGCATACAGAAACACCCAGTGCAAAAAGCCCCACACAATTGAAGAAAATTTAATTCTTCCAGCAACTATTGATATGGTTACAATTAAATTGGGGAAGTCTAGTGCCAAACAATTTTCAGGTATCCCTTTGTCTAATGATAGTTTCCTGTTGAATCGCAGAGGATCTAAATGAGTAACTGAAAAGATAAGAAACAAACCATTTGTCATTTAGATAGATGAGAGCACAGATAGTGCTAAGGATGCTCATTTAATAACATACGTTAGATTTGTTGATGAGGGAAAAATAAATGAGAATTTACTCTTCTGTAAAGAAATTACAAGGAAGTATAACGGTGAGGACCTTTTCGTTATTATTGATAGCTAGCTATATTAATACAAATCTCTTAGAGTGGTCAAACTGCATGGGGATATGCACAGACAGAACACACTGTGAAGCTGTCACAGGACTTCAGGCTTTAATACACTGAAAATCTCCTAGTGGTGTTTGGACACTGTATGATTCAAAGGCAAGCTCTTGCTTCCAAAGATTTGAGCTTGGCATTGGAGGTTCTACAAACAACTATAATTGTTGTGAACTATTTAAAAGCCAAGCCTGTAAAGTCAAGGATGTTTGCAAGATTTTGTGAAGAGATGGGTGCTGAACATACTACTTTACTGTGAGTCAAGATGGCTGCGTTGGGGAAACATTTTGATGTGTTTTTTCAAACTGAAACTTTACCAGTATTTAACTGAGGAAAGGCATAGTAGTGCACATGTTTATTGACTGATTTCAATATGCAGTTAGCATATTTAAGTGACGTATTTCATAAGCTGAACACTCCTAATACCTCACTGCACAGTGGTGATAATATTCTTCAATTCAATGACAAATTAAGATAATTTATTAGGAAAGTTGAACTGTGGCAAAGTAAAATGGAAAATGCAAATTTAGACATGTTTCCTACTTTAAAACAAATTGAGAAACAGTAACACACAAATTAGTGAAGATGTGAAAATTTGTATTTTAAGTCACCTTTCTTCTCTAAAATTTCACTTTCAGAACTATTTCCTAGATGTGCAAGTAGAAACATCTGACTGGATAAGGAACCCATTCAATGCTAAACTGATAGCGGGTATACTCACTATTACCAAGGAGCAATAATTTATTGCTATCTGTGCTGACACTTTGAAAATAGAATTCCCGACAACATCTCTATCTGAATTTTGGATCAGTGTGCAAAATGAGTACAAAGAATTAAATGAGAAGGCATTGAGAATACTGATTCTGTTTGCAACATCCTATTTGTGCAAGTCAGATTTTCTACAGTTGCTGCAATAAAAAACCATTACCGATCAAAAATAAATGTGGAATGAGAAATGAAAGTGGCTGTCTCAAAAACAACAACAGATTTCAGAAATAATGCAAAAGCAAGCAAACACATCCTTTCCATTAAAAAGTTAATTGTATATTCAGACATGTCCCCTTTCCGGACAGAGATTTGTTGAAACAACATTCCAAACTTACGGTAGAAAACAGCTTTGTAAATAAGTTTGTTTTCTATGTTTTTATTACAACAACAAAGAAAAATATTGAACACATGCAATTTGCCCAAATGTTCATGAAATGTGATTAAATTAGTTAAAAAAAATTTTTTTAATCACTACTACTGTCTATTTATTTCTTGCCAAACCCTAACCCTGATGAAATCATTAGTTTTATTCATGAGGGGAGTCGCAAAAATTCATCTATCATTTTAGGTGGTCACGGTATCGCAAAGTTTGAGAACCCCCTGACATAAGCAGTAATGTATGTAGTCCAATGTCTCCATGAATGTTTACACCAGACTAAGTAAAATTATAGTAGATATACACTTACAAATTTACTATTACGAAATTCCTCACAAAAGTACAATTTGGGTAACTAAATTTAGTTCTATTTCAAAAAAAATAGTGGGTAACATTTTAAGTCTTATCAAAACAAAATTTATAAACTAGAAATGTTTCCTCTCATTTTAGCACATTATACAACAATTATTATTCTCATGATTTCTGATCACCTTCCCAATCCAATACCAATGTTATGCAACAACAACAAAAACTGCTAAGAACAATGCAAAAATCCTGAGTGAAAACACCTCCAAAAGTAACTTAAAGATATCTATGCATGCAAATAGGAATTCTAAAATTTTTACCCTGGTCTCAATTTTGTCAAAAAGACTCATTCCAAATATAAGTACACAGGTACTCACCTACAAATGTGATCTTAGGGGTAGCCAACACTTTCTTAATCGCCTGCTGAGTAGCATTCGTCCCATTACCTGATGTAGTCCCAAAACTTTGTTTCGATAAGGACTTGATGGCCGATCCTGTAGTGGCTGGCTGCGTTACTCCTTGGACAGTGGACGTAGTGGTGGTAACTGTTGAGGATTTAGCAGTGGTAGTGGTAACTGCCTGACCAGATGATACTATCACTGGTTCTGTTGATGGAATTGGCTTTCCCAGCCTGGTGTGCAGTTTTAGAACCTGTAAACAGACATTTTCTAAACCATGTAAAATATTATAATTGTAAGTAAAACTAAATGGTCAGCTAACTACTGTCTCCTTCCAACAATGAAGGGAATCACTGCTTGCTTAGTTTTCATAGGTAATGTGTTTTAAAAAATAAGCAAACCATATCAAATTTCCATTTTTAAAAACTGTTTCTTTATTTGGAAATAGTTTCATTCTCATTTGACAGATCTAATAAATAAATATTAAGAATTAACAGCTACAAGCATGAATTCTGTTTATTTTACAATAATAAATACAGTTCTTTTACCTTTTGATGCTTAGATCCACGAATATGAGCAGCATAAGCATCAGTTCCTGTACAGGTGACATCACAAAGTTCACAACGCAGTTGATTTTGTCCCCGTCCTGCAGGCTGTACAGTTCCACCAGCCTTCATAGCAGCTTCTTTTTTCTTATGCTTCTGCCCTTCCAGATGTTCTCTATAAGTCTAGAAATAAAAAAAACAGTAGCTGATTTAAAATAATAAGAGCATTTCATGCAGAATACAGAAAAAGCAGATGCATATAAAGTTTAAATGTTTGAAGTGACAACTGACATCATGATTAAGCAAAAAACAAAATTACTTTTTATTGGGAAATGAAATCCTGAGCCCCACATGCAAGGCCAATTATTAAAAAGTAATCTCTAGGTTCAAGGATAAATGCATTCAATTGTTACTCAATTATCTTATTTCAAAAGAAGAGATGGACAAACTTTAGAGTGGAATTGAATCAATCACTGGTTATTATAATTATTTTAAAAACTAAAAATTTAAAGCAATGAAGAGAATTGCATATTTAAGGACATCATGCGAAAACAAGCTGCTCTCCTATAAGTTCAAAATATATAGGAAAATAAATTGTTTTTTACAAAAAAGCCTTTTATAAAGTCACATCATTTTAAACAGATTTTATATTTTGAAAAAGTATACATTAAAAATTTGTACAGAAGACCAATCATGACAGACTGATGATCCATGCAAATGAAATTATCCAAATCCTGTCCTGCTATAAGCATGTACATAAAGGTTAACATGCAAATTTAAAAAAAAAAAAAAAAGAGGGGGTGCAAATATATCCAAGCCTGCAATGTTAGTATGGCACATTGTTTAAATTCTGGTTGAAGGCAGCCTACATTATTGAAGAAACACAAACATTACACGTTTGAGTCATCTTCTCCAGGAGTGACCAACCTTAGAAACTGACACGCATGCACGGAGTGGAAAATTTATTGTTTTTATTTCAATACATTAATTCTTACAATAAATGCTGAAAATGAGCCCCACTCACATTGAAACATTTTCCCCACACATTTTTCATATTCTCAAAAGCATTTTGCAATTTTTCAGGTGTTATTCCTCTAATGAAAGTGATGATGTTTTGCTTCAGTTCATCGATGGAATGAGGATTATTTTCAAAGACTTCCGCTTTCACTGCTCCCCACAGGTAAAAGACTGGGGGTGGGTGAATGAGGTCAGGAGAACATGCAGATCAAATTTCTTCTGATATCAACCGATTACTGACATTTCTTCCAGCAGTTTCATTGATTAAGCAGATGAGAGAGTGGTGGCTCCATCCTGGTGGAAGTAGGCGCTTTGACTTCTTTTTTTGTCTAACTCACCAATAAAAGGATACAGCAAGTTTACACTAACACACTGAATTGGTGGGGTTTTTTTAAAAAAATACAGGCCCAATAATGCATTTCCTTGATATAACAACACAACAATCTTTTAGTCATGAAGCAGTTTCTCAAACAGTTCAAGAGGGTTAGAAGTAGACCAAATTCTGGTATTCTGGCTATTAATGCACCCAGAGAGATGAATCCTAATCCATTGTTGTTGCCCTTTACATCAATAAAATTCTTAAACCAGTTGCAATATTCAACACGCTTACCATGGTCTGCAGTTTTCAATTCATGCATAACGTTCACTTCACACAGGTAAAAATTTAACCCCTTTAAAGCATCATGCGCACTCCTGTATGAAACATTCGCTTGTTGAGAAAGTCGATGCAGCGATTTTGAAGGGCTCTGAAGCAATGTCTGAAATTTGACAGCTTCTCATCTAACACTTTTGGCCTATCTGATCGTTAATAATCTTCAACAGAACCAGCATCTTCAAATTTGCTAATCAATGCCCTTACAAGATTTGTTTGAAAACTTTGCATCAGGAAACTCATTTTGAACTATTGTGGCATATTTACCAGTATTTGCATACACTTTCTTGATGAAAAAGATTCATTTGGCATTTGAAAGAACCATTACACAAAAATTACATTTCACTTTTGCAGATTTACTACCAACACCTGTTGGTAATTTTTGGAACTAAGTACAAAAGAACAAAGCACAAGGAGAGGAATCAAAGATGCCTACAAATATACTCCACTGCATAATTACTTTCTGATCACCCTGTATATATATATATATTTTTTTTTTTACAAGTGACCAAATATCATTTCCTCTATAAATTGGCCTGCATATGGTGCAAGTCAGTTCAGGAATGCCTAAGCAGCAACACAAAGATGGTTCAGGATTCTCGATGGTTCAAGGGATGAGGCACATTGCCATTACTTGCATACAGTACAATGCTCATTCGATGGCATTTAAAAGGTACAGACAGTTCACAAGATTACCTCAAATGCTGTGTGCCATCAATAGCTACACATGGAATGAGCAACATCACAATTGAGAGTTGAATACTGATGCCGTGTGTTCCTTTCAACAAGTCTAGATATCCATGGACTGGCTAAAATCTGGAGAAAAGCTAAACAACAATTTACTAACAGTTGTTATCCATCATATTCATTTTGGTGGAATCAGCCTGATGGTATGGGCCAGCATTCAAGTTGGCCAAAAAATTGATCTCATCACCACTGCAAGTGATGTTATGCCTAGTGTCAGATACAGGGATGAGATCATTATGCCTGTAGTCAACCCTCTGGCCAAAAGCTAAGTTCCCAACCTCCTCTCTATGGATGACAATGCACAACCACATCATGCTGTCAACGCTGAACTTCAGAATCACAGCATCCCTTGTTTGACGCGGCCTTCACTACCTCCAGACTTAAATCTAGATGAATGTTCGGGACACCGTAAGGTGGCATATGTTTGTGGTAATCAAGTCCACCCAGTAGTCCTGATCACTTGGAAATGGCCTTGGTGAAAGAACGGCACAACATTCCACAATGACTGCTAGATAGATAATCTGATTTGAGTCAATACCAAGTTCACATTTGGATTGCTGCTGGTCTAACTCTTTTCTGCCAAAATCAATTTGATTGTAGACGAGCATACAAAATAGTTATACAAATTTCAGATAACCAATTTTGTTTTTGCTAAACAATTTAACTTTTTTCTTCTTCTATTTTAGTTTAAATAAATATGCAGGTCCTTTTCAACCAGAATATGAACACATTTGTGTACAGTAATACATCCTAATAATACAATAATAATAAAAAAGTGTATAGTAAAATCCTCAAAACCATTCAGAAGTTCCACATGGAAAAGTACAGTTGTCTGCACTATGCTTTCAGCACAACGAGCACCATGTATTGTGGCTAGCACGGGTCCAATCAGTGTTCTTCTACACCAGTTTCAAACCCTTCCCAGTCGTGTACTACTTGCTGCGATACATCTTCAATTTGGCTGGTATTACATGTTTTTTTGCACAAAATTATTACCCACCATGTCTGCAAGCAGGCCTGCAAATGAACCTGCTGGTAATGTGGCTAAGCAGTCATGGAAGATTATTACCATGGATGTAAATCTTAAAGTGATACAGCATATCAAAGCAGATGAACAGAAAGTCTAAGGCTGCTGCACAATCAACCACACTGGTGAGTGCAACAAAAACATTTCGTTCAAGGAATATCTTAATCAAGATGGAGTTGAAGATCAGATAGTGTTATATGCCCCATATGCCAGCTGATGATCCAGAAACATCTTCACCTACCTCTAAGAACATAGAGATGAAGGATTAACAAACATTCCAGGCAAGTCATGGATGGTTTGAAAAATTTAAACTCCACACAAACCTACACATTCTCAGTCTCTCTCCAGCACTCACTCACTCACCAGTAAGAGTGAGTGCTGATGAGCAGGCAGCGCAGGAATTCCCCATCACTTTCAAGGCTATTGTTGACCATGGCAAGTACCTCCCACCTCCAAGGAACATCTGTTAAACATCAGTGATTCTGGCTCTTTAGGAAGAGAAAGCCTTTGTGCATGTTTGTTTCATGTGAAGAAAACCAAGCACCAGGGGTTCAAAGGCTGCTGGAGATTTCAAGACAAAGCCCAAGCTTGTCTACCACTGAGATACCCCGAGCTATGAAGGGATTCTCAAAAGAACATTTATCTGTTAGGAAATCAGAGGCGGCGGCATGGGTTACAGCTGATCTCTTTCAGCAGTAGTATGTATCAAGTTTCTGTCTTGTAGTGAAATGGTACTGAGGAAATGAGCTTGGAACACAGAACACTGCTAGACAACACCCCAGGTCACCCTCACAACCTCAAGACTCTGCACACTTCAATGCCAATTGAAGTGGTTTATCTTCTACCAAACCACCTCTCTTCTACATTCAATGGACCAAGGCATCATTGTTAACTTGAAGGCTTAATACCTGAAGTGCAGATTCAAGCAACTGGTGGATACAATGTATGGTCAAAATCAGACAATCAGATTTTTAAAATCATTCAGCATAATGCATGCAACTGAAAACATCAGTATGTCGTGGAGGGAAGTGACCTCCAACAGCATCAAAGGTGTGGCAAGGGCATGTTATGACTTTCATGGGTTTGGGGATGCTGCACCTGACATTACTAGTGACGTTGTTGAGAGACGACAAGCAGCTGCTGTAGAATTAGCATGGAGGAGCCAACAAAGGAGGACCTTGAGGAGATTGAAAATCAGCATGGTGTGGAGAAGACAGACCAAGGGAGCTCAACCTATAAGAAATTGAACGACAACCATGTTGTCAGAAGACAGCCAAAATCAACAAGATCCTTGAAATTTGGCCAGAGAATGATCCTGACTAGGAATGCAACAGAGCTGTCAAGAAAGGAAACAGTGGGCAAGGCAGTCTACCCTAGATGCATTCTTAATCAAGAAGCCTGCAGTTCCCAAAGATGAGTCAACCTGGCTCATCCTCCCAGGAGTAGCTCCTCCCAATGTCTTCCACCACTGCTATGTAAGAGCAACAGACTCCAACCTAACACACTGGCATTTACTGCATAAGACAATAAAATTGTCATTATCATTAAAAACTCTTCATTATAAAGTACTTTAATACATTTTACATGCATACAGTATCACTGATATTAGTGCTATTACCAATACCCCAATGAAGCCCACATATGCCAGTTATACATAAGAAATGGCAATACTGTGAGCACATCTCTGTTAGAAAAGTGTTATAATTACCTCCTATTCCTATAAACCACTACTGAATTAGTAGTTGCATTTTTTAAAAAAAATTTCCACATATGAATGCATTTAAGTAAAATTATACATTTTAGATTACCATAAAAACAATCAAAAGAAATATCTCGAAATAATTCTGTCCTTTTCTTGTGACCTAGCATTCACATAAAAAACAAGCAATTTTCTCTGACTTTAAGCATTTTAAAACAAAACCACTAGACTAACATACAGCTGCTAAAATAAACGGACTTCTCTACAAACTACTGTTCCATTAAATAATGAAAAATCTGTAAATTACATTTTCTTACACAAGCTAAGTTTCAGTTGCAAAAATTTTGTTCAAAAAATATAAGATGAGTGCTTGTTGAATAGAAATCTTTCATGGTTTTCTCAACTAGTATGAACCTAATTTGAATTAAGCACAATTTCCACAGCACCTCGGTATCACTAGGCTTGAGATATATGAAAAGGACTCCTTGGACTATATCAGCAAGAAGCTGCCATTTTGCTATTAGAGAAAACAAAAAAAAAAGTGCTGAGGAAATGATTTTGTGAAGAGATATCTTTAAAAAATGCTACTTGGAAACCAAAAGCTTAGACCACCGGCTATTAAGTTTTTCATACTAGCATTTGCACTAAGCGTAAGTTTAGAAGATGTGAGAACTAAGCTGGGCAAAAGATGCAACTTCAAAAGCAAAGAGAATTCCAAAGACTGACAAAAGCAAAAAAATGTTCTGCTTGTTTCTAAAGAGTGCAGGATTATCTCATGTTCTCAAATGAGTATAGTAATTAAGGGTTTTACACATTGCCTATAATTTTCTTTTTGCATGAAAAGTTAGATTTAATTAACAGAGCATGCTAGTTTTAAAAACCAGGGACTACACAAATATGGTTCACGTATCCATTTCTGAAATGACATCAAAAACTAACAAACATTTTGTTAACATTCCAAAATCAAATTAAACCTATTTAATTTATTCCCATTCAAATTTCTAGTGTTACCTGTATAAAACAGTTCCAGAACTATTGTATATGCACATTTTGTGTCAATTATGTTTAAGATACAAGCTTCCAAATATATGCAATATTAATTTTCCAGAATGTTCATATCTTAAAAAAAAAAAATCAAAAATAATCTTTCCTCAGTAGGATCCGAGAGCAGAGACCGATAGTTGACTGAATATACAAGATTGCATTCATACTGTACATACTCATGCTCTCACCACATTATTTGAATCTGAGTTTGTAAGCATTCAAACTACAAGTACAAAATGCTACTTCTAACTCCAACATCCCAACTCAGTTAATTAGAAACAGTTTAAAAGTTCCCATTTCAATGAAAATGTAAAAGCCCCAAAATTGATCAGTTATAGTAATCCAAGGAGCAATCAAAAGATTGAGGTAACAATAGATCAGAAGAAATTGGAAATTGCAAAGAAACTGGAGGAAAAAAAATAAGATAGCATGTGTAGAAACAACAACAAAAATTAGATAATAAAACAAAAAATGAAATGGAATAATTCAAAATGCCAACAAGGCTGTGAAGCTGAATCAGTTTCCACTGCAAATGTAGTCAAATCGTCATGCTTTAAATTGCATATAAACAGGCCAAACTTTGAAAATTCATGAAATCAATACCATCTCCCAAAGCACTCAGTACCACCACCATTAGAGCATGATGCACATATTTAACCTGTACTACATTCTCAAATGTGTTCAGAACTAAAAAATTAAGATGATTATCTGCCACCATAAAAGCTCTTCAACAATTCTTTTTTGCTTTCTGCCTGGGAATTATATTAAAAAAATACATTCTATTAAAAATAGCTTGTTCTTTCTCAGTCATCTCTGATTTTTGAAGTAGTCAAATTTGCCTTTGAAAACCTTTGCATAAATAGAAAAGCAAGGCAAACAAACAAAATATTTCAATATAAATATCAAAAAAATAATTTAGTTTTTTAAAATTGCAATTAATTTTGTTACTTGGAGCAGAACATTTGAAAATGTAACTAAAATGTAGCAAAAATAACATCTTAACAGGTTATCATGCAGAAAAACTAGAAAGCAAAATCTCCAAATGGAAAGTGAACAAATCTACATGCAAAGCAATAAGCTGAGCATTAAGTACTGCTAAAGAGTTACTCACCTGAGGGCCAGCACAACTAATCTTGCAGACATCACAGTAGTGTAACTGCGGTTGCTTTGGGGGTTGCTTCGTCTTCTGCTTATTCTGCCCAAATTGATTCTGCTTCTTGAATCCCCATGTGCCTGCTGCCTTCGCTGCCTGCTGCTGCTGGTAATAGGATGTGGCTGCAGAGTACAGAGCGGCATCATAGCCTGAAATCATGATTGGTAACATACATTTCTTTTATCATACCCTGATTCACAGGGCACTGACTAAAATGCTGATTAATTTTTCCTTAAAAATCACGAAGTGATTTTATTTTAACAATGCAAATATTTCACTAAAATTGTTAAGGTAACAAAATCTCAAAAAATTTCTTAAAATCTGTACAAATGGTGACTGAAAAGTTAATCATGCCATCACACTTTAAATGGTAGGTGTAAAATATTCTTAAAGTATTACTAAATATTGCTTAACACCTGGCTATTGTTTAAACAAAACAAAAATAGGGGGGGCACACCAATTATAGCATTTTTAAAAAAGAAAAACATTTTAGGTAATATATACTGAATCAGCCTGGAATCCCCTTTATCTTGAAGACAACACTAACGACATTTGGTACTCAACTTTAATCAAGTCATTACTATAAAAATCTAAGAAAAAACAATTTTAGTTCTAGTTTGATTCTACTTGTTTAAAATTTACTCTACCCTTCACCAACCCCCACTTGTTGACATACACATTGCTACATCAGTTTTTTCAATCACATCTGCAGATCAAGACTGTTATCTGGTAAACATCTGTGCGCATGTTGTAAACTGTTCTCCAAGCGTTCCAGCTAATTCACCTGTTAAATTACCTGACAACTGAACAGAACATGGAATCGTTGTTTCGTATTTTACCACCAGAAATAATTTTAATTGTTGCATTAAAGAGTTACTCATTACTACATCTTTACCACTCACGCCAACAGAAAAACCAAATCAAAATTTCTTAAAGTTGCTATTCAGTATTAACTTAACCGGGGTTTTTTTTTGTTGTTTTCTCCTTCATTTCTTTAAACATTAGGCTGTCCTTAAAGTATTAAGTAGCTTTAAAATATTTTCTATTTCCCCAAACTTATTAAAGATAAAATCCATTAGAAAATAAATGCTCCAAATAATAATTCCCTCAGTTTCAGCATCTAATACAAGATTAAAAAAAAACAAAAACAAATTCCAATGTTTTTGCACCGTTAGCAATAAGCAGATAACAGAAAACGTTTTTTTCACGTTTTTAGACCAGATTCCTGCCTCAAAATGAACCATCACCCAGAATTAAATATTTTAAGTGTTACAAAAACCAAAAATAAGAGACACATACCTGAATACGAACCTGATGTTGTAGTCGTAGCATATGTAGGAGTAGCATATGTATTAACCCCTGGTGCTGTAGTTGCAGTATACACATAATTAGCAGCAGTTGTAACCTGCACCGGAGTCTGCGCCTTCTGTGTTGTCGTCTGCCGTGGCTGAGACTGGTTGTAGGTAGTGGTAGTGGTATAACTTGGTTTTGCTGGAAAATTAAATCCTAAAATTTCAAATTACTTTCTGGTAACTAAATCACATACCATCATGCCAACATTATAGTTTCTACAACAAATTTAATAGCTAATAATGAAACAAATAATTAAATCTTCAAAAATTAAGCAACCATTGTAATATTAAGTGTAAACACTTCAAATATAGAAATATAAGCTACAATACTTCAATTTGAGCAAGCACTGACATTTCTATTTACCATTTGGTGTGTAATGTTGACTTTGGAACTCTTACTTATTAAGCTAGATATCTCACAGAGTATTGGAAGCACAAGTTAAAAAGTTGTCTAAACAAAAAGCGCATACAGAAACATACCTGCTTGATAGTGACTTTCTGCTGCTGTGTATGTGGCTGCAGCCACAGCAGCGGCCGCAGCAGCTTGGTTTGGTTGATAATATGCCTTCGTCTGGTCATAGGTCACTGCCGGCTTTAAAAAAAATTTTGTTGAAAAATTAGAAACTTTACAAGAAAATATGAATTATGCAAGCTGTTCAGAAACCACTTAATTTTACACTAAATCAGATTAATAAATTGCTTAATTTAGAGCTACTCAGCAATGCTATTTTCATGTATCAAAACCATGTTGTTTTTTTTTAAAAACATCAGGAGGCATCACAATACATAAATCTAAAAAAATACTAACCTAACTTTCAGATTCATACTGAATCAAGAATAATTGCAGTACACTGTAATTAAAATTTGGAGGGGTGGGAATTAAATTATCCCAATTAATTTATACATCACATCTTTTTTAGTAAATCCTAGTTATTTGCACTAAACAAGAAATTAGCAGATTCTCTTAAATGCAGAGCTGTTAAATTTGTTTCAGCATGTCTAATGTGTCGTTATCAATTTGTACTTTGTTTCACTCTATAAAAAAAAAAAAACATTTACTCTTTATTATAAATTTTATATTGGAGAACTATAGTCACCAAATAAGATCAATGAATCATTTGGCCTTGCATCCGTCTCTAAACCACTAAAACTCAGATCACCCCACCTACTTTCTATGGAAAACTCATTTACGCAGCATTATAAAATTCTAATTTTCTTGAGCTGATCTTCTATTTTGCTAATAATGTGTTGCTACTTTGCTCTCTCAATCTGAAGAGGATTTCCAGTAGGGAGGAACTTCCAACAGATTGGTTAGGTAGGTCAAACAGTCTGGAGCACACTGAACACTTGTGCTGGCTATTGTAGTTTCTTGTGTCATACACATGCCTAACATTCTGTCTGGATCTCAGCTTATGGTATATTCAGTGCATTGTTCCATCTGATAGCTTTTTTCAAGTGATCACCTGAGTGAAAATAATTAACCCTACAGAAAGTTGCATGTGGAGGGCCTCCCTGCACAACTATCTGGTATGAGAAGCAAGGCAAAGCTAGTTACTTTACAACTATTTTAACATTATTATTATTATTATTATTATTCTTGGAAATTCAAAGACTTTACAAGATACCACAAATCCTGAAAGTAGATACTGGTCTGACAATTTACTCTTGGGTGAACAGCAAAAAACTATAAAACTTATACTTAAATATGAAGAAATTAAAATTGACAACACAATGTTACAAAATACTAGCTGAAGTCTTTTTCTTTAAAACAAAATAAATTAAACTACTAATGCTGACAATTTATTCCATTTATAATATAATTAAAGAAACGTTACTTAAATGAAAGAATAAGAAATTCTAGTTGCAATTTTTATATGCTGGTTTATCAGCAGTTCTAATTTTTCCAAGGATCAGGCAGTACAGGGTACAACTTATAGTCCAAAATATGTAACAAAATGCAGCATAATTACCATGTCAGATATAGCAAATTTTAAGTAGAAACATCTTTTAATACCATCATCAAGTTACTTAGACCACAGTGTAAAGTACACTACTTAATGCATACTTTCAGGAATTTCAAACTGATAAAATTGTAACTTAAGTGAGCTTGGCAAAGCAGCAGTCCAGTTTGATGTAAATGATAACAAAGCTGTCAGTCATCTCAGTTCTACATTACTTAAGCATTACAACTATTAACCTTGATACACCAAATTTAAATAGGCATTTATTCAATCTCACACAATATACATTTTGGCTTTATTTGGGGAGTGTAGCAGAGGAAGATGCAATTGTAATAGAGGCTCTCACATTTTCTGATTAGCAACTTTTGTGATCTCTTCAAAGGACTTAAAAGTCAAGTTTCTCAGCTAGGCTCCAGATATGTAGTTAGATCTGGAATATGGTGGTCTACTGCACATGCCACAATTAGACAGCTTTATTCAATATTATATTCTAACGTAATATGAACCATTTCCTCGCCTGTGTTTGGAGATCTTCCATTGGTTCTGAAGGTCACTTAGCTTTTTTATGCAGCAGCAGAAATATGGTGGAAATTGCCAATATCTTTCAATTAATACAAAAGATATCTTTTATTGCTCAATGGCTAAACATGTCATTATTAATACATAGCTGTAGAATATAAATAAAAAATAATGGTAAGAGAGTTTTAAAAAAGTCTAGAGCAAAAATGCTAGCAACTGTCTCTCAGAGGACCAAATATACCCTTGTATAAAGTCTCTCAACTTTTTTTCAAAACAGTCAGAATTTTCTCACTTATGTGACTGGCTTTGTATCTGAAAATGGAAGAACATTTAAGATGCTTCCATACCTTTAAAAAAAAAAAAAAATCAGGCAGTAACCAATAACTGGTCATACTAATAAATGGTCTTCCAACAGTACTAGCTGTCCATATGTCAGTACTATACTTGGGCACTTCTTTAGCATTTTTGGAAAACAGCATTGTACATGTCTGGTATCACTGACAAAAAAAAGTTATGGCATGGTAGATTATAGTTGGGAGACAGATGATTGAATAGCATTCTAAATCTAATGTCAACTACAAATAAGGTTGCAAGTCAGCAACTATTCTCTATTTTCTGGTGTATGGCTATAGCTCAAGAATCTTCCATTTCACGATTTAAGTTGTTTGTTTACTACAGCCTCGACTATTATTGAAACAGCACATTTGACCTTTAAATGGTCTATCATTTTGGTAGTTGTTGACATCTTTGCAGTTTTTCTTCAAGAGATTTCTTGATCACAAAGCTTACATTTAGCTTTGATGGAATCTTGTTGTAGTAAAAATAATTCAAACAATTTTTTTTTTTTTTTAAAGAGATCTCTACTTTTAAAATATCTATGTTTAAGCACTTATCTGGAAATGGACTGTCAGTAATCATGCTTCTATAGTTCTAAGTCCTAGTTCCTCAGCTAGAGGGCACTGAAACTGACCAGCCAACAATAATATAGGTTGACTATCATGATTAATTATGTATTGCAATGTTACTAACAAAAGGTGCTGTAATTAACTCCAGCTACATTAAAGACAATGTTTATCTTTTTTTTTTATAGGAAGATATATGGTATCACAGCACATGCTACAACCATCCCTTATATTGCACAAAGTACCATGGTTAGGTGCTGGCCATAAGAGAAACAGAAAATCACAACAATTAGCTTGATCACTTGGCTTGTTAATATTTTAAATCATTTCCAGTTCAGGAAATGTAATATTATACATGCAAATGTTCAGACAGTTTTCCAAAATGACTCAAAAGTAAAACCATTCAGTTGTCAAAGACGTGTCAGTCAGTACTGACTCAATTTCTGGGATCTCTTCAGTTATTACTTTTGACATTAAATATAGTCTTCATTCCAATAATTCTCACTATGAACATTCAGTCTCCCTGGTGGTGTCCATCCAGGCGTTGTCAGCTCTGGCTCTATTTGGCATAGCGTTTAGTCACCTTAGCAATGTAGAAGAAATTTTCTGGTATCAACTTAGAAATTCACAGCCTCATGTTATCAGGGAGATCTTCTTCGAATTGGTAGATTGTGAAAAAGCCAACAGTGATCAACCACAGATGAACTCTACTCTAAACCTTGCCACTGATCTCCAACTCAAATACAATCTTTGATGTCTCCCAATCACTGTCATACCAGCTAAATGAGATCCAGGTAATGCACACTTAAGACCTCAACATCACGAGGGGAGGGAGGGAATTAGTGTCAGATTCCATCACATAGCGAATAAATAAAGCAACTAGGTAACATTTTATTCATACTACTACTTTACTAGGAAGTGACTTTCTAGTCAAAACAACAAAACACTAAATACAGTCAGACAAGAGATAATGGAGGACAAGTATCCTTCTGCAGTACTATCTATAGTAAGTATAGATTAAGTGATCATTAAATGACTCGTCCATGGCTGACTTTTTAGGTTGTTTCAGGCAATTTACGTGTTTTTATGACCAGGGCAATTTCAGACAGTTTGCATGAAAAAGAATTAAAGGATGATTACTCTAATTAGTAATTCATGATCAGTCAACACACAATACTAAAAATAATTTAGGCAAAACAAAACAGTAGAGGGCTTTCTGCATGAAAATCAGACTAAGTGGATGCTTACAGTGAAGTATGCAAAACATGCATATTCAATAAAAACAAAATTTTAGATCAATTTTTGTAAAAAAAAAAAAAAAAGTTGATTTTTTATATACAAATAAAGCTTCACATACTGCAAGCACATTGAAAAAAATAAGCTGGTTGAAATCAGAGATGCACAAAGTCTATCTTCGCTTCTTTTTTTTTCCTTCTGCCATCAAAACAATATATTGGTAGAATGTTGCAATATATAGGGTGTCCCTAAAGTCTGGACACATAGGCAAAATTCATATTTTCAATAAATAAAATTTTCAACATTTTATTCGATTGCAATATTAATAAATATCATCTTCAATATGATTTCCACCATTTGTGATGTAAAGTTAGATGCACTTTGCAAAATGCACGTGAACATGATGCGGTAACTCCAAATTACCGTCAATTTGAGCACATTCATTATGCGTTCCCTCAAGTGTCTTGTATCTGTGATTTTCATTGAGTACACCTCCTTTAGCATACCCCAGAAAAATTATAGTTATCTGTGGAGGTAAAAAAATTATAGTTACTGATATTTCCTGTGTGTCCAGACTTTAGGGACACCCTGTATAACTAATTCTCAAAGTTTACATGAACTGCTTAATATCACTTCCTGCAATTACCACATACATGCATCATAAGCTTTATATCAGCAGGAGGCAGAAAAACTTGAATGGAGACAAAAACACTGCTAGAAACAGAAAGTTAGCAATTATCTTTGGATTTGAGTAGTGCTCTAGTTCAACTAAATTTTAATTTGTGGAAGATTTCTGCTGATAAAATTTTTTGAAAGTCATTATTTTCTGCTTAAAATGGCCTTTCTTTGCCAATTACAAGCAGTTAACACTTATGGATGACTAACTATGAATACAAATATTTTTCTAAAACTCTTTAAATTGATGACAGTGACCATGAGGAAGATTGCAAGGAAAGGGTCGAATGGAGTGCAGGTCATCTGTGGACAATCAGCATACCAGCGTTTACCCAGAATGTTGATCTGAAGGTTGTCACTGATGACGCCAAGTCAGTTTAGTTCTTTTCTTCAACAAATGGCAAAGACCAACTGGTATGCTGCTGCACAAATGTAGAGGGTGGCAGGCATACCAAGCTAGATCCGAAAGGATACCATCGAGGTGGTTTTCATGACAGTAAAGATCACCAAGGGCCCTCATTCCATTCCATCCAATGATTTTGATTTGAGTACAAACAGAATGAATGTGGCAAAAGAGTAAGTAATAACATTAAGATTCAAGAAGAATTATTAGTGTTGGCACCTTAACATTAATAGTTGGGCAACTAACTGCCTCTGATGACCTGAGAGAGAGACTAGCACTGCACTTTAAAATGAATTTTTCTTTATTATTTTCTGGACACATTTCCTTTTTACGTCGATTATTTAATGTTAAGTCAGGTTGTGCAATCACCTTGCAAATTGTCTTTTCTGCTAAGAACAATCCAGAGTTAACTATTCCAGAAAGGATTAATGCTTCCCAAGATCAAGCAAAAATATCAAGCATCAAATTTGAAATGGATAATAAATACAGGGATCACGCTACCCGCTTGCCAAATCGCCAATGGAGACTAACGCTCCAATCTGGCAAACAGCATATTTTACTGAGTTAAATAAACCACTGAATTCATATCAGTGGAGGTCATACACTCCCATCCCCTCTGCTCGTCAAAAAAAAAAAAAAAAAAAAAAGTCTGTTAAGTTCGCTCTCCTGGCCCAGTCAATTTCCGGTCAAATCAAGCTTTTGTTCTGTTTGGGAATTAATGTGGGTGCCAAATGCTACCAAGTGTGAGGTGCACGCACACCAATCATGGCTTTATGTGAACAGTGAAGGAAGCTATAGCCCTCGGGGTCAGCTTGCCCTGGTGTCGCCCGCCCCACCCCCCTCCAGCGGACAGTGGCCAAAAAGGCATGGATAGTATTGTTTTGAATGTTTTGCTGCTGTTATATTGAATGCAAAAATAAATACAATATATATGTTAATTTTAATAACCTCATGATACAGCGTGATAACACGTTACGTTGCAATTAGTTCCACCCTTTGCAAAAAGCCCCTCCCCCCCCCCCGCCAGAATCCCGGATACGGGCCCGTAGTGAGAGGCAGTGGCACGATGAGTCTTTTTCAATTTTGGATTTGGTGGGAAACGGCCTGGTGATGGAGAAAGTTCTGAAGAATATAGCAAGAGGCAGAAGTGCCCTAACAATGGGAATTGTGACAGGACTGACAGTAGGTATCTGGAACAGAATACACAGACTTCTACTAGAAGTGGTACCTCAATCACTAGCGGTCAAGCACGTCTCTCTCTACTGCTGTAACATTGTCAGGTTTGTGCCAGATAAAATCTGCTTGGTTTAAAGAATTTCCCTGGTTAAAAGTCAGGAAAAAAAGACTTCTTTTGTAAAGTTTGCATTGGTGCAGGTCGGAAAAACATTTTCACAAAAGGGAAAAGCACCAGAAATCCAAAAAAAGGTTGTCGTAATTAAACATGAAAAAACTGTCGATCACAAGTTTACCGTGGTTGACTGCAACCGAAAGGCATTGCAACAGGCTGCAAGAGCCAGTGCTTACTCAGCAGTCAAGGATGCAGTCATCGCAACCATGAAGAACGTACTTCATTGCGAAAGACCTACAAAAACAACTTATGGTTGTTCTGCAAAACCATACAATTTTACAGGTATGATTTTCTCTGGGTCACCCTTTTAATAATCTTAGGTAATAGTTTACAGAATTTTTTCTAGAAAATGCAAGGTCAGTGGAAGAAGAAATCAAAAATAAAATTTCTGATATGTGATTTTATTTTTAATTTTTATTCATAAAAATAAATTAGCCTATTTTCTGACCAGTCATTCTAGGATACAATTACAATTATATACAGATTACTTTATTATACCTAACATATACATGTAGTTATAACTGAGAATTTCATCAGTTTAAATATAAATAATTTTGTATAAAAAAGTATTACACTACAAAATGTACAGCATGTGAATTCAATAAATTTAACTTTAATTAGCCTGCATGCCATAACAATGAGAACTTGACTCATCTGATTCAAATTGGCTTGCTGTGATAAATTTATTTTGTGTTGTTCCTTCCCCCTTTCAGGGATGCAAAGCTCTTGAAGTTCTGAAGGAGTACCAAAGGGTAATGTACACAAGACATGATTCAATAGATGAGTTCATAGACTGCTTAGCACAGATAGTGGAACAAGAAGTTTTGAGGAAGGCAAAATCATCTAAATTGTATGGATTGATATTTGATGAGAGTACAGATGTCAGTATCTCTCAGAACTTAATCATATACATAAGGTGCATTGTTGATGGAAAAGCTAAGAACCATTTCCTTTCTTTGTCAGCACTTCAGAAAGGGGCTAAGGCAGAACATATCTATAAAGAGGTCATTGCTATTCTTGAGCAAAAGGGGCTTCCAAAGTCTGATTTAATTTGTCTTGGCACAGACGGTGCCAGTGTAATGACTGGGATACCTTCAGGAGTTGCAACACGTTTCTAGCAGGATAATCCCTTTGTCCTATCACACCATTGTGCTGCTCACAAGTTGGGCCTGGCAAGTGGTCAGGCTGCAATATCTATCCCCTATCTTGTCAAGTACCAGGACAATGTCAATAATTTAGCTAAGTATTTTGAAAAGTCTGCCATCTGTCAGAGGGGGTTGACAGAAGCCCAGAAAATCTTGAATGAAAAAGAGCTCAAAATGAAAGTGTTTCAGCACAAGATGGCTTACATTTCACGACTCTGTTGCAGCAATGGTGGAGTGTTTGGACAGCCTGATCACTTGCCTCCAGTCAGATGAAAAAAAATCTAAGGATAATGCCAGGTCAGATGGCCTTCTAAAATTTATTGCCAAATTTGACTTCATAGCAATTTTCCATTTTCTTTTTGATGCCTTGACCCATCTAAATAGGCTTTGCTTGAGCCTGCAGTCCTCTCATCTCCTGTATGTTGATGTCACCACCATGATAAAGTCCACCAGTGCTGCACTAGGTCTCAAACAAAAAGATGGCATACACTTAATTGTTTGGCAGAGATGACAAGAAAGCAGTCATGAGAGTCTCAATGAAATAGTTTTCAAATCTAAGTCTCTATCAGCAAGAAGCAAATAGGAACATTCAAGATAGTTAGGCCCTGCTTTCTTGAAAAGGTAGTTGAAAATCTGAAATCAAAATTTTCTGTAGATGATGATCTTGTTCTTTCAGCATTGGATGTACTTAATCCAAAGAAATTTGTAGATGTGACCGAGGCTGATCTGGAGACTTTTGGGTCGGACAGTCTTCAGGTTCTCATTGATCACTTTGGCAGTCAGTGTAAGAGTGGCACAGGCGAGGTACATGACCCTATGATTGTCAGTGATGACACACACTATGAGTGGGAAGCCTTTAAGCAGATTCTGTACCAGCATAGAAAACTTACCTGTAGTGAATTCTGGTGCATGTTCTTTAGGAGGTATGCGAGGCTTTCACAAATATCAGAACACTGGCAAGTGTACATTTACTTCTGCCTCCCACCACTGTTGATGCTGAGGGTTCAGCTTGCAAAATTTAATCAAAACAAACCTCCGAAATAGAACCACTGTGGAGAACATGGACAGACTCATGATAATTAAGGCAGAAGGACCTCCTCTTCAGTCTTTTGATTTTGACGAAGCCTTCAGTCTATGGACTAGAAAGGACAGGAGGGCTTTTCTTCCTTCTTTCCTCAAAAACACTTCTGCATCTCAGGCACAGATCCAAGAGAAGGAATAGTTTTTTTATGGATGGCATAATTAGTGAAAGTGTGGGGCTACTAGTCCTAGCCTTAATAGAGGCTGATCAAAGTTTCTGAAATCAATGTTCATTGTTGTTCACCATGACTGAGCTTGTCCAAAATGTACATAACCATTGTATAATTAACTGACTATAAAAGGAAGAAGGGCCAGAAACTCTATTTTACTTTTGAAATTGAAGTTTTAGTTCAGAAGAGTTAACAATAAAGTCACTTTCAATTTACATTATGATCTTTTGTCTTTATTTTTCCATTTTAAATGCCTGGCTATGAAAAGCATAATTTGGCTAAAGTTGTGGCTAAAAGTTTTTTTGACCTAGCTCCAACCCTGAAATAATGCCTGTTTTTTCTGATAAAACTAAAAATTGTCAACTACTTTATAATAGTAAAACTAATTGTTATCAAAGGAATTTTCAGCACAACTTGTAATAGGTTTTTTTTTAAAAATAATTTAAGATAAGCATTTCAAATTGTTTTTTTTCTCTCTCAGTTGCCTTTTAAATTTAACATTTCCACCATGAATTAAGGGTAAAGTTTTCTTAAAAACTACATGTTGATTACTGCTAATTTGTATTTTAGTAATAAATACATTTACCACTATAGTTTACAACAGTACTGTGCATGAGTTTATTATTTAAATGGTGCATTATTATATCATTAAGACTTAGTTTATACTTTTTCACCATAAAGTAAAAAAAAGTATCTAGCATGAATTAATCTGCTTAACATAGACAACTTCACTTTCAACCAACATCCAAGATTTAATTTTTTTAATATGTATCACCAAATGAGGCATTGTCACATCTTGACAATATAATCAGTAACTTGCACCATAGGATGCATACAATCTACACCATCAAATGTATTTTTAACACGAATCAAATGTACTTCCTTTAGAAAAATATCTGCTGACAGCTTAAAGCTTCATAATCAAAACAGTCTGCCTCCCAGGAAAGCAAAGCTTTAAAATACTCATGAATATCGAGATGAAGATTGATCAAACAAACTCTGCAATCCATTAGACTGCAGAAGCTTCGTGTGATTTTTTATAATAAGGTAAAAATACTTAGTAAATTTGTAAACTCAAAACTGAAAGAAAGATCCCATATTCAAAACTAAGTTAGACTAATGTAACTAATTAAATAGCAAAAAAACAACAAAAAAAGGTTAAAGCAATGTGGGGGATATCAAATGCAAAACATCTATTAATTGTATTTCTTTCTGCTTTAATGTTTTTTTTTTCTTTTGTAGTCTGTAAAAATTTAAAAATTTATAATTTTAAAATCAGAGAATTTACTGTATTAGAGTAGTAAAAAAAAAAAAAACACTTAACTGTAATCAGTCAAACTGATACTTTCAAGTAATATATGGTTAATATTGGAAATAGTATGCCATTTGTATAAAGTTTTCTTTTTAAATCCACAAGCTGTTGGAGGAAGTACCAGTAAATATTTTTATACTCAATTTAATGCAGACAAGTAATTTATTTTTCAAATCTAAACCTATTTTACTCAAACACCTTGAATTTGGAGTACAAATGATTAACTATTAGAATCTGCTCAGATACATTTTCACATTTGTTTAGTTAGGTAGTAAATACGATGAACAATGGAAACTCTTCAATCCAGTCCAAAACAACTTGTTTTGTTTCTTTTTACGAGTCAATATCCACTGCTCAATGCGCAACTTTATGAAAACCGTGTAAGCAGGTGCCCTGAAGACAGAGTTAACCACAAAAGAAGTGAGATGCTCATGAACAAATGCTCAAGATGAATAAATCCCAACCTCCAGTCAACATGGCTGACGTTACACAACCAAAAGATACCAGATAACTGGGGCCATTTCATCTAGAATTGTGCAATGAAACACAATATCACAACTCCGTCTTATAAATTTCAGTACATACGGTACAGCATTAGATCAGCCTGGCTCCACCAACTACATCAATCAACACGCAAATATAAAACTATTTTTAACTAAAACTGAAAATAAATTTGGTTACATTATTCCTATTGAATGAATGCCTACACTGGAAACTAAGCACAACAAAGCTAAGTTACTGAAACAGTAAATGAGAATATTGTTTATTTTTTTTTTTTTAATTTTAAAATCGCAGGAATTTCAAAAAACAAAAACAAAGGAAAATAAAATACGGCCAGTGGGTGGGTGTTAGTTAAGCGGAAGACTTACAGTAACAGCGACTTGAGTCCTCGTCGTGTAGGCATACTGCGGCGTGGCGTGGGCCGTCTGGTAACTGTCGTACGCCTGCCCCGCTCTCGGGGCCGCCGTAGCGTAGGCCGCTTGCGGTGCTGCCGCCGCGACATAAGCCGTCTGGGCAGCGGGATAGGCAGTTGCCGGCTGAGCATTTGGCAGAGGGTAGATAAACTGTGCCATATTCACAATTCGCTGAAAGAAGAAGAAGAAGAAAGATTATTGAAATAAGTAAATAAATTTTTCCGTTATTACTACACCCGGAGGAGGGAACCGTACCGGGGTCCACCACGAGCGCCAACCGACGATGGCGTTACGGTTGTTCCACGTACATTCGTAAATCGCGTTTCGGTTCCCCCTCCCTGTAATATCTTCCGGTCATCGCTCGACCTGAAGAACCGTTTGGGGCCCACGTTTTCGAAAGAAAGACCGCTCCCCCCCCACCCCCCCCCACCCACCTCTCGAGCTGAAGCATAACAAAGCCGTTATGCAATCCTACTCATACGATTAGAGTCTTAATTAATGATGGCCGTCATCTCGGAACATCCAGTCCTATTCAAAACGATGTTTACATTGTACGGCAATAATTACGATTTCTTTTTTTTTTTTTTAAGAAAACATTAATTTACCCGTTCAAACCCCTAACTACACGCATCAAGAACCCAGCTCCTCTGAGGATTACTTTCGAGAAACAAACAAACAAGCAAGCAAAACCCCTCCCCGAGAACGTAAATGGAAGCGCATATTTAGCATTAAACTGGAGCGGGAGGTCCGCAAGAGGATAATTTACGGAGCTGAATTAGGGCGGGGATAATAATAATAATAAATAATAATACAGATGAATGAAAGGGAGGGAGGAGAAAGAAAAGAAAAATGGCGGTCAACCTCATTGATATTGACGTCGCCCCGCGGCTTTATCTTCTCCGGCCCCCGAACACCGCCATCCCACAGATTCACGGAGAACATCTGCCGATCCGCGAACAGGCCGACAAACTGCACCAGCATAACAGACGGGTATCGCCCGCCCCCGCCCCCGTCCGTCCGCCGGGGTGCCCAACGCCGCTATCCGAGCGCCGCCACCAGTGACTCACTCACTCGCTCGCCCGCCGTCACCATGCCGGGTAGGAGGAAGAAGAAGAAAGGCGGACGGCCGCCATTTGCCAGCAGACGCGGGGGGAGATCTGCGCTCAAACTCTGCGCCCCCGGGTCGGCACGGGGCTAGCCCCTAACCCCACGCGTGAGAACCCCGCTCGCCAGACATTAAGCTGGCAGCACACTTACCCACAGTTTGGAAGGTACTTCGGACAAAATCGACGCCGCTCGAAGAATAAAGAGATAATATAATATTCTACATGAGAAGAAATGATGATTAACATACGGGTAACGAATGGAGCCACATGGGTTTCGCGCTACATCTTTTTTTTTTTTTTTTTTTTGTTGTTGTTGTTTGCCGCCGCCGCCGCCGCAGACACTTTCGGGTGTTTTTTTTTTTTCTTTCTATCAGCTTTCCGAATTAACGCTTGTGAGCGGGAATCTTTTAATCTGGCAACAGAATGCCCCTTAGGATCGGCGGAAATAAAAAGGATCGTAACTTCAACTTTGGAAAATTTCCTTCCTTTCTTTTACCGCGGAAAACTTCCACGGAAATAGTTAATAAAGCGGATCGTACAAACCGGAACCGGAACCGAACCGGAACGAAACGAAACGACACGACACAACAACAAAAAAAAAATAGTCAAACTTACTTGAAAGCAGCTGTTGAAATTTCCCCTTCCTCTGTAAAAGTATAAATTTATTTATTAATGAAATTGCAACACCTTTCAAATACGTGTAACTGCAAATAACAGAATCTAAATACATTTTCAGAGTGGATAAAGTATGTGAACTGAAGATATACTCTTTTGTTCGATTTTATTGTTTTTAGACTAATATATCAGTCACATGTTTCTTCTTTTAAATTATGTACACAAACTCCAAAAATCTCAGAATAGCTTTCATCATCGCGCCTTGGTTTGTAGAAACTGTCCAACTTTTCTAACATTCCGCCAAACAACAATAATAATAGTAATAATAATGGTTAGTGCTCTGACACTTCAGTCGTAACGAATAGCATCAAGAAAATCCTAAGGCCAGGAAATGAGTCCGTCTCGGCTGGTCTAGGGTAGACTACCATGTATGTATACTGTATTTAATAGACCCCAACCCCACCCCGCCGGTGTCGTCTTCTCTCTCTCTCTCTGAAAACCGGACTCAGTTCACCACGTACACTTCCCCCCTAAAATTCTCTTTGAACTATTTTCATCAAGAGAACGTACGCGCACATCTTTGCCCTTGGAAATCGTGGCCATCCCCCCACCGAAGCAATTAGACAAGGGAAATGAGGAAAAGGAGTCCCCGAATAATAATAATAATAATAATAATAATAATAATAATGTTTTCAGAAAGGGGGCTAACGCATTCATGCCGACATTTAGAAATGTGTAAAAAGAGACATTTTTGGTGTGTACAGGTAAACAGGTACCACGAACTACCTCATTTATTTTTTTTTTTTAAAGGTATACAAAAGGTTCTATTCTCTTTGGGGTGCATTTACTAAAAACATGAAACCCTGACGGTGAATTTATTTCGATAGGAATCAAAGGCTCGAACTTGAGACCGAAACAGTTACTTTGGAAACCAGACTGTACTCGGGTGAGCTGGCAGTTGACAAATGTTTACTGGAAACGGAAAGTGGACATGCACGAAACTCAGACTGGAGTGCAAACTAAATAATTTTGTTATATAGTTTCCCATGTGAATAACCACAAATGTGTTTCCTTTACGTTAAGCGTTTTTACTTCGAACTGTTATCGCAGTACTAAATAATAATAATAATAATAATAATAATTAATAATATAATAATAAACATCGCATTTGACAATAAAGTTGAGCACCAACCCAAATACATGCTACAAGATACTGATTCTCTAAGTTGCCAACATATTAATAAATTTATCAGTCTACCATAACATAGTTTGTTATTTTTCCAAAAAAACTAAGTTTTCACTCATTAAAAGCAAAATGGTCACCGCTCTTAACTTAACGTTATGACGCAAATATTTCTTGGCTTTTCTTTTTAAATGGTTTTTAAATGAGTTATAAATTAAATTGCAAAAGTTTCCATTTAGCTCGAAATTAATTTTTTGTAGGAAGGCAAACGAGATTAATTAAAATAGATTATTATTATTATTATTATCTATTGATTGAAGCACAGTTTCTTCAACAGATTTATATATATATATATATATTCAGTTTTCTTAAAAATTACTTTTCTAAAGGCAATAAAAAACGAGCTAGTTTACTTCGAATTAATAAATCGACGAACACTAACATAGGAATTATATAACAACAACAACAGAAAAAGACGGGCATATCATCTTGGCCAGAAACGAGGAGAGCTCTCTTTTTTAGGAGTCGTACTTTGTCACAGTAGGAAGAGAGGGAAATAAATAGAGTGGAATGGCTTTCCGAAAGCGACCAAATGATTTGTCATACCTTGGATGGAGATTATCGTAGCCAATGATGAAGATATAACGATTCCTTTAATACTGATAAGGAAAGTGATCAGACGTAACCTTCCTCGATAAGCTCTTCGAATGATTTCCCAATCATTACCAGTAAATTGCAACCATTATTATTTTCCTTTTATAAAAAACATTCTATGTAAAATATTTTTCTCAGACAACTAACCTGGGGAATTGCAGCAGACACATAAACATAATCGACACACAAAACCAATTTCATTCTTACGTTCTACTTCGTTAAAGAATTTGAACACTAAATTATTCGCGATTAGAAGGGAGAGTTAGTAGTGGCAGTAGGTATTATTATTATTATTATTAGTTCGAACATTTCGCACGCTGTCTCACTGACACTAGCTAGAGACCGAGTAATGCATCTGGATTCTGGCAAACCCTGTTGCCATTATCAGAGTTTAATCCCGAAAGAGACTGCTCCTGTCAACCGATAGGGTCCAGTGGACCTCGCGGCTTCGGGGGGGGCGGAAGCAGTTCGACTCCTGAACGGAACCGGCGTACCTCCCTCGCATGGTTTCCTCTCGCTCTTCTTCTTCACCATTCAGCTGTGACTCCGGTTTCCTCCATATCTGAAAACTGAAGAACTCTATTAGAGATTTCCAGGTCTCAACCAGACACACACCCCCTCCATCTACGGCTCAGTCGTACCTAGGTATCTCTAATAACACCTCAACACCTTCCTCCTTCCCGGTTCACCGCGACCGTGCGATGGCTTTAGACCCCGAAAGTGAGAACAGGGTTCGAAATATCCCAGGTATTAACGGATAATCGAATAATATTCCCGTTGGCAGGCACGAAAAGCTCCACTTGGGCCTCTAACATACCCCCACCCCCATCCCTCTCAGTCTGCTCCACGAATACGTCTCACTCTTGTCTACACCAACCACCCCCCCCACGCCAGCTGACAACTGATTTAGAATTTTTAAAAAAAAAATGCCGTCTCTATTGTAATTCTTTCTGCCACTTAAACCGAGAGAAAACAACAGGGACTCAAATTCCTATCTTTCTGTCGAATAACAGCATTAATATTTTCAAATTGGGGCCTATTTTCTCGGCTGCCCAATCAGAGTTCTCCCCCTCTCCGGAGAAGGTCTAATATTTTCCTCCTCCTCATCACGGAGGTACGCAGGCGGCATCTCTCCATCCCGCCCCGACAGCAGATTTATTATTATTATTATTATTATTATTATTATTATTATTAAAAAAAAAAATAGATAAATTAAAAAAAAAAAAAAAAACAAACGAAGATTTTAAATGACCTTTTGACCTCCGACATCTGCCCCGTCTCCTTGCCTCTGTCAAAGATCCAAAACAAAGAAACAACATGGCTCCATCGCAAGACGATCAGGATGGGTACGTTATTCGCCCGGCTTTAAATTCTACCTGTACCTCCCGCCCGCGTGGGCGTAATTTTTAAAATCATTATTCTCCCCTATAGCTTCAGCGTCTCTTTCGCCGGCCGTATTTATTAATCGGTTACCGTTGATGTTTGTTGTAAACCCGGAGCGGTCGGGTCGTCACAGCGTCGGCAAGCGCGTGATTGACGGGCCCCGCGCGTCCGTCCCGTAAATAATAAGCGGGGAGGGGGAAGGGGGGAAGGCATCTCGTCGTTTGTCTCCTTTTTCTTTTTGTTTATAAAAATATTAATTACCAATAATATATCTAATCGAAGTTTATTTGACTGTTCTCGGTCATCCGCCGGGGGGGGGTAGTTTCTTTGTCAGACCTCGGCCACTCCTAAAACGTGGAAGAGTGGAGGGGGAGGGGGAGACAACCTCTCCGCCAGCTTCATAGGGCTGTCGCTTTCTTTTACCTTTTGGTGTTTTAATTCGTTTTCTGTTTTATCGCAATGTGACGATCGGATTTAATTGCCGATTATCGTGATCCGACTTGGACTGGGAGCTGGTTTGCCGGATGCGGTGTACGTGGTTGGGGGGGGGGGAGGTATTTGAAGAACTACTTTCTGAATTGGTAACCGGTGAGGAGAGAATGGAGCGCACCCACACGAAGACTGTTGTTGTTACTCACTGAATAAACAGAAGGGGGAAAAAAATGTATATAACTAAATCATTTACCGCTAGCATTGTCCAGGATACCCGCTCCTCAATGATGCCATTCCGTATAATAACAGTAATAATAAGAAAAATAATTTTTGTGTTATATTTTTATCTTTCGATTAATATTCAGCGTGGGGGGTGGGTGTGAGTGTGTGTGGCTTGGAAAGGATACTTTTTCAGTCATTAACAACATAATAATATTAATAATCTAATAATAATAATAATAATAATAATAATAATAATATCGTTATTATTATTTGCGTTCTTTTCGAACTTTCCCCAGGTGAAAAGAAATCGTTCTTCGGTGCATAGCTAATGGAGTCGACCCCTCGTCACCGGCCTGGCTGAGGGGATCCGTTTACTAGTTTGATTATTATTATTCGTGCTAAAGTTTGTATAGTGACTACAGTCCCGGTAATCGATGCGAATGTGGACAGCCAGTGCAGACCCGGCGACTGCAGGCCCCAAGCAGAACGGGAAATCCACAAAACTAATTTCCCAATTATTTTGGTCTCTCTAAACTTCCATGCAATTTTTTTTTTTTTTTTTTCCAGTTTTAATTCAGATTTTACTTATGGTTACCTTTGGGCTTCGAAGAAGGAAGAAGAGGTCGGTCTTTGGTTTGATTAGAATACCCCCTCTCTCCCAGATTTTAGACTGGGTGACCTTATATCATGTCTGTTAACACTCAAGGGATAATTGGTCTTTGTATTGACTAGAATACTCAGATATTGGGGGTGAAGACCTTGATAACTCTTTGACTACTAAGAAAAGGAAAGGGAGAGATTTAGTCGGTTTAATTAAAGAATTTATTATAAAATTTGCAAGTTTGTTAATTAGTTTCCTAATTCCCAGTGGCTTTAAACACCAGGGACATAACATTACGCTGCACTTTTGAAAAAAGAATTAACTCATTTTATTTGACATGGAGTCCACAACAGGCTGTGTAGTCAGCCTCAAGACATAACAATGGGAATGCTATTTATGTATACTATAATCTCTGCTTTAGAGAACCCCCAGCCACAAGACAAGCGATGTAGAACAAATGTAAGCGAATACTAGAAGCAGGTTATGTTGGTCAGGGAAATAGTCTAAAGGGTAAATTGAAAGGAGGAAGCTTTTGCTGAATTCTAATGAAAACTAAAAGAAGGAAAGAAAGCCTTTTATTTGTTTGTGATGGCGACTGGGGTGGCCCTTTCTATAAAAAAAACAAACCATAATTTGGAGAAGAAGTGGTGGCACTCAACCTCCAAATTACCTGTTCCCATTGGCGTAATATATAAGAACATTTGATGTTTAAGCCAAGTAATTTTTAGGCAACAGCAAACCTAACTCATTAATATTAAAGAAATTAATTTGCCTATACTTCTGATCTTACATAGAAAAGTTAATCTTGCTTATTTGCATAGAGTCACTTTGAGAAATGCTGTCAACATCAGTTTCAGACCTCTAAAAATTTCACCTAAAGAAGTTATTCAACTTTCCAAAACAAGTTTGGTAAGGAGGAGAAATGCCATTTAGACTAGAGTGGCATGAAAATGCAAATGTTGCACCATGATGCTAAACACAAGGCAGGATTTATCAGATTTCTCTATACTGACTGTGTTGGAGGCAAATGGAACTTTCATTTTATTATCCACGCAAATTTGTGGTGACATTGATGAGTTACTGAGTAAGGAACATGGGGAGAAAAAGATGGCCAAGAGAAAGATATTTTTAAAGATTATTAAAAATATCAGATTTTTTAGACACTGAGGTTGAGAAGTAATGATGAGGATGTTGGCAGTAATTTTATCCAGCTTCTGCACCTTTTGGTGGAAGTGGAGGAAGAAAAATGCTGACAAGTAAACATGATATTCAGAATGAGTGTCTGGATATTGTGGTACTGCAGATCAACTTGGAAGTGAGCCAGAATATTCATGACTGCTTGTTTCAGCATGATGGTGAATGAATGCACTGACATTAAAACCAAGAGTAAATCACTATCTAGAATAGGTGAGTGGATGAAGATCTTTGAGATCATGAAGACTTCATTGGTCTGTTTAAAGTGAACTGGTTTGCACCATTGAGGATGCTCTCCTGCAGGTAGGGTCAATGTGTTTGAATGTCAAGGCCAGTGCTATGACAGAATATTTAACATAAGTGGGAGTAAGAAGGGTATGGCCAAACAAATTGCAGAGGAGACTTAAATGTACTGTCTTCACATGTTATTCACATGCAGTGAATCTCGCTTTTGGTGATGCTATCACTAAAGACCTGAAATAAGTAGGCTGATCCAGTTCTACCCTGATATAAAGTGCCTTTGACTGGATCAAGGCAGAAATTGCTAAAGAAAACTGGTGTTGGTATAAGGAGATTTTGTCCAACCAGGTGGTTGGTTTTTTGGGATTCTGTCATTGGAATCCTTAAGAAATATAATGTCCTTAAGCATCTCTGGGAAGAAGTGCCTAGAGATGAGGTTGGCAGCAAATGTAAGGAAAGGATGATTGGAGTAAGTGTGCAGATGCCACAATACAACCTACTGTTTGGATTTTAGCTTTGTAAAAGGAAGATGACATGACAAACTGAGCAAGGCACTTTAGAAGGTGGTGATGTTGCTGACAATTGATAGCTTGAAAGACACAGGGACAGATGGGAAATTCATTGTCATCCACTTAGTGAAACATCAGTTTGACCACACTAACAAAAAAGATCCCCTTATTTCCATTGAAGAGAAAGCACTTTAAAGTCAGTGATGAAGATAGCTACCTTAACCCTACATCCAGGAACTCTACCACTACCAGAACATTGAAGCCATAGACCTGACTATCTTCTGCATTCAAGACCACCTTGATCATCTTTGGAATGTTATCTATTGAAACGCTGAACTCAGAGAGGTCACTGGTTTCTATGGAAAGGACTTCCATGAGAGTGAGCTTGCCACAAAGCTGCAGATCTTTGGGAAATATTTTGCATCAAATTCCAACCTAAAAAGACCATTAGTCTGCAAGAAATTCTTGCTTTTCTTGATAGCCCAATGGCCCTCGTACAGACTTTCTTAGGCAAGCATGTTTCATTGCTTGCATGATTCTGGTCATACCTGCAATAAATGCAGCAAGTGAGCAGTATTTTTCACTGATGAGGAACCTCAAGAGCTACTTGCAGAGTACCATGGGGCAGGCAGGGCTAAACCATCTCATGATACTCAATGTCTATATATACAAGAAGATGCTAGATAGTTGAACCTCAAAGCTATGGACATTGAGTTCGTCAAACACGGTGAACATATGTAGAGTTAGTGTATTTAGCAACTTCTGATGATTTCTATCAATTTCAGCTTAATGTACACGTGACTTATTTCATTGTTCACATGATTTAACTCTGAAATATCAATTTACTTGGTATGTTCAATACAATTCTTAATTAACTATGTTTGATATATGCTTTACATGCATATTTTGTCACCTTTCAACTTTATTTAAAATATTGAATTTTGTATTTTCTTTGTCTCAAGTTGTTTACTTTGTATATTGTACTTCAAATGGATGACTTTTTGCTGAGTTTCTGTTGACAGACACTTGCTCGTAAATTTTTATTTGTTATGGGTATTTGAAAATCGAATTCATATTGGCAAGCTACAAAAAATAAAGATCTAATTTTGAAAAGTAGAGTATTGCAGAGTTGGATATCATGGGACTGAAAAGAAAAGGACTGGTAAATTCTTACCATCAAAAAGTTACTTGGCAACTGACTGATTTACTTCCCCTTTCCCTTTGAAAAGTTTTCAGTTTCTCCTTTTGGAAGTCCCCTTTATCACCTGGTGATTTGCCAGACCAATGCTGAATTACTTTCACCGTTGTTATAAGAGTAGGAAATTTTAAAGCCTACCCCACTTTTTTAAAAAAAAAGTCCTAGCGGATTCTTAGATCTGTTGACAATTTTGCCCCGTTCACTTTGCTTGATAAGGCAGTGAAACCATTTGACTGACTGACGAAGAGAATTTTGCAACAATGGCTGGTCTAAGATCTATATTCTATGTATGATTCTGTGTACTGTTAAAAAAAACAAACAAAGCCAGAAGAAACAAAAAGACATGGTGATTAACAAAGGAAAACTTGAAAAAAATCGGAAATTTTTGAACTAAAAGAATTTCATTTCTAAATTGGCAGACTGCTTCATATAAAGTGCGTCTGAATTTTGTGTTTACTGTGTAGCACTTGATTGGCTTTTTATAATGATAAGAGCAGGGAGCTGAACTGCATTGAGATTTTCTCTGGCTTCCAGTTCAGAAAAAAAAAATTCTGAACTGGTTCACAAGCATAATCCAATCTGTGAGCATAACCATTTCACCATTGTTAAGCAGCATAATGTCAACAAACAAAATATTCTAATTGATATTGTGCTGAACAGTGCAAATTTTTAATCTATAATATTAAGTCACTAACTTTTTTTTACAAAACAGTAAAAAATAATCAACTAAGAACATTCGCCCTTTGATCTTTACGCTGACGGAACAAACTTAAGACCAGAAAAGGAAGGTTCAACCGTAATTTGTGTTGATGGAACAGCCAGTGCAACTTTAGCCAGGTTGTACAATTCAGGTAGAGCATTTCTTTGCTGATGACAGTATTCCAGAGTTTTCATTTTTGCTTAGTTGAAGCTTGTGAATTAAAGAAATCTAGAACTGTACCATTGTCATCTATTGACACAAATTTATGATAAAGTTGACTCTTATTTTACTAGATTCTCTTTTCTGCAGAAGAAGCTCAAATTTTTAATTTTCTACCCTTCCTGCTTGTTGGTGCATAGCTTAGTAAGGTGAGCTTTAGCCTGCCTTTTATCTTTCTCAGATAACAGCAGCTGGTACTTTGAATCACAAAAGATTTCTTGAAGAAAAGCGTTATTTTCAAGCAAAATTTTCTTTTTCAATGACTTCAACTTATGAGTGCCATCTCATGGTCTCTTAAGTTTCAGTTTCTTATGAATAGTCTTACCTTGCATGTCTGAGTTCTCAGTACAAGCAGTATATGATCTTTGAGTGCATCATCAACTGTTGAGTGAAGAGAGTGGGCTAAACAGAAGACACTTGTTTTTGCAACATCAATATCAAGTTCAGTCCGTGCTGCTTGTTCCAGTCCATGGATCTCATTTGAATCTGTTTCTTTGTGACTAACCACCACCTCTGCATCAGCATCAATTATTTCATCTCCAGTATCCAAGTTTTCCTCACTTCTCTGTTCATTGTTATCATTCATATGCTGGACACTTTATCTTGTTTGCATCATTAAGTGCTATGCTGTACAGTTGCTGCACACTGATATCATAGTGTGTAAAAAGTCAGATTCTTCCATGAAGCTGAAAGGTTTTTCAAATAGAAGCAGCCAAACTGTGAACCAGTCATGTTACTAATCAGTTTGGTTCAGAGAAAAAAGTGCTTTGATCTAGTTCATGTTCATTTCAACTCTGTATATAAGGAAGTATATTGGTATAATTCTAGGCTTTTATGCACAGCATGATGTAGTAGAAGGTATGGATTGCTTCTAAGAATTATTTAATAGATCAATTTAAATATTTTAGTTAAATTTAATCAAAATAAATTGTTTGTTCCTAAATAAAAGGTTGGGGGTTTATCCAGTAATATCTTGAAAGAGTATATGGTTGATGATGCTGTGCTTACTAATTTTGAGAACGAATTAATGGTCCACGTGTTTCTTTTTATTTGTTTACAGGAAACCGGAGTCTAGCTTTCCCTTATTAGATAAGGATGACAAACAGAGTACAGTGACAGAAAGCGTGAAGTTCAGTGAAAATACTGTTGTGATTCCTGTTCCATGCATCAAGAAAAAGACACCTAGAAAAAATGTAAGATTTTGCTACATTGCATTCTTTGATATTCTTCTCTCTTAAGCCACTTAAAAGTAATATGAAAGGTATTGTATTTTGAAACATTTGGATTATTTTTACTGTTATGAGCTGTTATCCTCGGACATCTGTTCAAAGGAAATGGGATGTATAGAATTTGACACTGGCTTTTCTTTACTGATAATTAAAGAAACATTTTTACTAAGCAACAGGACAAAAGGCTGAGCATAGGCATATTCTTCTGTGTGGACAGTATCATCAATTTTAATTTTTTAAAGTTTTTTCTGGTTGTGGGAGCAGTGCTAATCAATTCTAACTGGAGCATAACAATATGTCAGCTTCTGTAGCACTCTATTGTGGAAATGCTTTCATCATTGCTAGCAGATATGAACTTGCTTCAGATTCCATACATCCTCTGGTTTATCATTCTGAAGACAGCCAGATTTTATAAAATGAAGCAAAAAAATGACTGAGCAGAATTTAAAGTTAAGCAAAAATTTTTAAAAGTAAACAACAAGCCAACATTGAAGAAAAAGAAAAAAAACAAAAGGTATAAATACCTAGGAACATCTTGTTCAGTTGCTTTTCATTATCAACCAAAGAATACCTTAAATTAAAGGGGAAAAATAGAAAAAAGACTTGTAATACTGGTACAATTTGCTTTAGGTCCCTAACCCTAACTCTCTCTGTGACCCTCACCCACTGATTGAATTTCCTTCAGGTGCTAACATCTGAGATCAACATTAATATGTCTCCACCCTACTTTGATATTCATGTAAATGTCAGTGTTGCATGCGGTCATTTTGGCTTTTAAGAAATGCTTCATTACCAATTTTTCATATTAAAATTCTGATTGACACAGAAAGGCACAACAGTGATGGAGACAACATCTGAAGGTTACAGAGCTTGCCAAAGGAATTGGCATGCTGGACACTGGACCATTTTAGTGTCATGAGACAGATGAGCTTACCATAAGCCAGAGCCTCCTTTCTTGGCTTGGACTCAGCAACAAGCTTTTAGTAATGCTGCCAGAGCATCATCAGAATGACCTTTTGGCCTTGCCAGTGAGAAGAAATTGTTTCCATACAGCTACTCAATAAAAATCTGATCTTCAAAATCCAACAGCTGTCAGTGTCTCCACACAATCAGCTTTGGACTAATGGGATGTAGTTAAGAAAAGGTATATATGTCTACTAATCATGAGCCATTACAGGGTGTGACATGACTGAGCTTTAGATCATGTAATCTGGACCAGACAGACTGAATTTCTGTACTTTTCATGAACAAGTCAAGATTGATGTGCCAGAGCATGGAGAAGGCCAGTGGAGAGATTATGAGATGTCAGCATTGCTGAACATGACTGCTGTGTAGGTGGCTCATTAGTGTGGGCAGGGATTAACTGGTATGGCAAGATTAACTTCAAATTTTCCAGAATGATACATTGACAGATTTAAGGTACAGACATGAAATCTGTGATCTTTATGTGTTGCTATACACTGGTGCTGCTGAGGATAATTTCCTTGTCATGGGTAATAATGCTATCCACACTTTGGATGGATAATCATCAATTCCCTGTAGCAAGATATAATTGTCTGCATGAAGTGGCTAGCTCATTCTCCAGACCTTAATCCAATCTAATACATTTGGAACATGCTTCAGGCTGCCTTTGCAAGATGTTCTGTACTACCGCATGCCTTGCAGGAACTTTTTGACACCCCTGTAGAGAAATAAGATAATCTGTCTCAGATCAGTGTTCAAAGACTCACAGAACCATGAGATACCAGTGCCAAGCTGATCATGCTAAAGGATCTGTCATGAGATACTGAATGACTTTCTTCTGAACAAGAGTTTACCATTTTGAAGTAAAATGCCATATTTGCACTCATTCTAACTACAAAAAATACTTAAATTGACCCATTTTAATGTTATTATTTGACATTGTATCTGTTGATCCATGGCAACTTTTCAGTAGTATATAACATCCTGAGCATAATGATATGCAAGTTAACCAACCTAAAAAATATATATATATATATAGTGGAACAGAATAAATTGGGGTAATTTAAGGCAGGTTTTTATACTTAAAGTTGTTTCTTTAACCCGAGATGTTTAGCTAGAAATGAACAAAATTGTTTGAAACTTCCCTAAGTATTCATATATTTCCAAAATGGTTAAAGATTTATTCACCAATTGTTCAACATACAATTCTCTTCATCTGACAACTTCAACTTAAATCAAAGAAATATGTAAATTAGCTTTGGTATAAAGACATGAAAAAGACAACTGGTTTCTGTTCCTATCAGTTTTGGCTCTGTTACGATATCTGTTTGTTTTGAAGGCCAGCATTACAGATGGGTAACTATACTTGTGTGGAAGATTCTCTAAAGTGGAGAGCTGTTGGTAATCTGTTTGTTTTGAAGGCCAGCATTACAGATGGGTAACTATACTTGTGTGGAAGATTCTCTAAAGTGGAGAGTTGTTGGTAAAATAGAGGCCAATAGCTAAATGTGTACAAAAGAATGGCCTTTTCAACTCCTTGAGACAATTTCAATGCATGGAGATATTGTTTAAAGACTAGTTAAAAATCAACAAAAGTTTACAACTCAAGCGGATGATTGCTTTGTGTCAGTTTTGGTGGTGTCAGGATTTAGTCCTAGATGTTATTTACAGTATGAACTCCATAAGGAACGTGGAACATGCAACAACCAACCCACAAACACCACAGAAACGGATCACTACAGTGATTGAGGTATGATGGCCTGGGTAGGAATTTCATTGAGCAAATGTACAGACCTGCATGTATTTCAGTGAGGTATAGGGACTAGATTTTAGATTCATTGTCTTACCATATGCAGGTGAAATATGAGAAAATGACATTCATCCACATTGGGCATGTGAAACGACCAATATCTTCAGGGCTGAGCTAAATCCTTTTGCGATTGTTTGGCATGCTCTGGGGAGACTTGTTGCCTCCCTTCAGCCTTTTTGAAGGTTACTCCTAAAACTGAAAACTTCTATGACTAGACAATGGACTTTATTGCCCACTGCTGTTGTTGATAGGATAGCAGCATACAAGGCCACTGAATGATATATTGCCATCGAGGAGGGTTCCCTCTGTTGACTATCAATCTATTCATTTTTGTTTACATTATTTATGTTAGAATCCTTTCTTATTCCCTGATTTGGTCCTGCATGTTTCCATTTACACCTCTAAAATGTATTTGTAATTTGCATCTTCGATAAAAGTTGTGTACATGAAGGAGTTTGTGTTGGTCATCTGGTGGTTTGGAAATATTTTGGTAACTTTTGGAATCCAGTGTACATTAATTAAAATTATCCTTCATCTGTTCATTTAGCAATTCCCCCTATTTTCATCAGCATAATTTTTAATGCAATTAATATAAAAGCATTTTGCAATGGCTTTTCCGATTAAAATTCATAGTTTATTTTACATGCATTAAGTGTTTGACAGTAATTCTTGCTTTCTTATATATGACATGTCTGATAAACACTATTCTCAGTATGACATAATTTTGCCTACCCTGCTAATCAATAAGCAGCTGTATAAATATTGAGTTACAGAATGACCTGATGCGTTTCAGACACGCGTATCAAAATGGAGCTGACTGTGGATTTTGTTTTTTTTTTTTTTTTTTTTTTTTTTTTGTCACTGCATGTTTAAACTAATATCCCCACTTGTAGGCTTTGCAGTTAGCTGTTTTAGCTTGCTTCTTACAAAGAACAGTTGGCATTGTCTGAGTTAAAGTTATTGTGTAATGTCCTTGAGGACTAATGCATTAATTGTGGGTAGTTCAGCTTGCTTTTTAATCTAGTTGATTAATAGTGGATTTGATTAGAATGGAATCTCTCATTACTTTGTTGAGTCTATATTGAGTTTTTGATACTGGCGCAGACATAAATTCATAAATTATTTTCGCTGTTGCAATAATAGCAGGAGGAATTTTATTGAAACATGACGGTGAGTTATAAAATTATGACAACTGTTTGAAGAAAAAGAATCTTACAGCTGATTGTTTGCATTTCTAAGATGCAGAGAGAGAGATTTAAGTACTTTTAAGGCTTAGTTGATCTGTTATGAAGGTGTGCTGGCAGTGCTAGTTGACCTGAAGCCAAGTTGCCTTTACACAAAAAAAATGCAAGGTTAAAGCCGTTGGTTTTTCAGAACTACAAAAAACAGGCAATATCCTGTTGTTATGTATATTAACTGTGGTGCTTCCGGCTGTGTTTTGGCAAACTCCTTTTTAGGTAAAACTCCAGAGCACTTATGCTACAAATAAAGCTGCTGGATACAGAGCTAAACCGGAACAACGTTTCATCCAAAATACGACGTTTAAAACCAATCTAGGTTCATTATCGGCCTAAAAATACCTGAGCTGCATTTGGTTTTAGGCTTAAAGTTATGGAATCTCTGTTGTTTTACAGCAGAGAACCTAATTTAAACAACAGTTTGCATATTGCTATTCCAGTAATAATGATTTTTAAAAGTTTAAATATATCAGCATGCAGGTGACCTCCTAGCAAAAGATATGTATACCGTCTCTTACTGTTTTAGGTTATTTTGCTTGAGTATTTGTGTCATACGGAACTAGGCTTAAATCATTTCCGTTTGGCTTAGTGTTGCACTTTTGGTACTCTCCATTTTTGCTTCATTGTTTTGATAAAAATTGTATTTTATTCTCTTTTATTTAATATTGTTTGCATTTTTTTGTTATTTATATTTATGGAAAAGTAGAAAGAAAAATTGAATGGATTTTCATATTACTGGTAGGCATGTCAGTAAAGTTTGTTAGACAGAAGTCAGCGTAAGGCCTAACAAAGACTCCGAACTCAGCATACATGGTTCCTTCTTCCCTAATTATGTGTCCACCTACATCTCTTCAGATTATAATTTAGCTTATTAAGAGTGCCATTTATTAATCATCTCAATTATGTATTTTGCAAAAATTGAAATAGGATTATCCATATTGACGATTACAGAATAAAAAGGATAAAAACAATTTAACTCTAGATTTCTCTCACTGTTTATTACGTGTGATTTTGCAGTTAATTATGGAAAACGATCAAACGGATCTGAAGAAATGTGAACAAAACATCATTTACTATGTTTAGGAAGCTCACAAATTATGCAGATGACTGAAGTGGCTAAATAACTTTTTCCTATACTTGACTTGGTGACCACCTGTTAACCCAGGACATTCACATCATTTGCACCCTTAATAAGATGACTCTGCAGTGGATGTATATATAAACTAATATCATTTGGTAAACCAACTTTATTTATTACCAAAGCTAATATTTCCACTCTAACCTATAACTAACTAAGAAACACCTTATACCCTGTATACATTTCTCAAGCTAGAAAGAAAAAAAATATCAACGTAAAGACAGGTGATATCCTTGTGGAGTGATATTTGTACGTTTTTGTAGTAGTTTAGTCTGCTGATTCAGTAGATATTTTAATGGCTGAAGATGTTTAATATTATCTAAGGCTTTGAAGCAACTGGAAATTGTTCCGTGTTCTGTTTTGTTTTAAATCAAATAATAAAAACAATGGAGGATGTGATTAAGTTAGTCAGTCTCTGCAAACTGTGTATTAGAGAACAGGTTTTTTAGTAATATTTTGATAGATAACTGGAATAGGTTATTAACATTAGTAGTAGAACAGATATTGACAGAGAAACTGCATCCATAAATATTTGCATGCACTGTAATTGTTAAAGTAAACTAAATTTCTTTATACATTTTGTTTTTCTACACAAAGAACACACTAAAGCTTTATCTTCTCAGTATATCTGTTTTGTGAGCAGTATTTGACAATCGTCCTGAGGATTCAAGCCCATGTAAAGTCACACGTGCAGTGGGTTGAGAGAGAACGGGTGGACAAATAAGAGTGGGTCATCACTTAAAATCATTTCATCTTTTATTGCAAGAACTAGCAGCCATTGTTTGGCAACCAAGCATAAGATTTGACAATAACGTATTTAGTAGACTTTTTTTTTTTTTATCTATAAAACTAATTTTGTAACATTCCTACATTGTTAGTTTACTTAAAATTAAAAGTGCATATAATGATAATGATAATAATAATAATAATAATAATAATAATAATAATAATAATAATAATAATAATAATAATAATAATAATAATAATAATAATAATAATAATAATGATAATAATAAAGGTAATAATAATAATAATAATAATAATAATCATAATAATAATAATAATAATATAATTAATAATAATAAGATAATAATAATAGTAATAATAATATAATAATTAATAATAATTAGTAATAATAATTAATAATAATAATAATAATAATGAGATAATAATAATAATACTAATGATGATAATAATAATAGTAATAATAATAATAATAATAATAATAATAATAATAATAATAATAGAAAATGTTCAAAACATAAAGGGCGGTCATTCTGTATATTCTTCTATGATGTTTATTATTATTCACAAAAAAGAGACAAATTGTTTGTAAAAATAAAATATAATAAATTTGAATCCAGAATAAAATTTTATTACAAATTTTAAAAGAAGAATTAATTAGATATATTTTTTTAAATTATAGATTATATTCTGTTTTAGACCACAAAGAGTTTTAAGAATACTTTCAATATACAAAATTAATTACAGAAATCACTTGAAATATGTTATTCCTTATATCATTCACAGTCACTAGTTTTGAAATTTTTATTATTTAAATTAATTTAAAAAATTAACCAACAAGATGGTTAAAAAAAAAAGAGGCATGTTGCATTTTTTAAAATATCTTTATAGCCAGTAATAGTTCATAAGAAATTCTTCAGCCCTATCCATCCTTTGACTACTAGTACAGCTGTTAACAAAATTTTTCTGACTTGTAGTTCTTTTACTGTACAAAACAGAATATTTTTATAGCATAATTTAATTAAAAAATGTTTCTTTCAAATTAATGGACAAGCTGACCGAAGAAGAAAAGCCTGGTTGTAGTAATTTTCTTTTCCAGGTAAGGAAAGAACGAAGTATATCAGTGTCTCTATGAGGATAAAGATACCGATTTGGACTACATATTCAATGATGTGTAACCAAAGCTTTAAAAGAATTTCTGGTGTTTTCATTCTAATATTTCTGTTTAGTTGACTGGCCTCATTTTTGTATATTTCTTTAAACTGATAGAAATTATGGCGTAAGTTCAGAAAAAAAATATTATCTCATTAAAGTAGAAATCCTCCAGCTATTATACTTTGTCAGATTTATCCATTGATGGAAAGAAGAAAAGGCTAGATTAAATTTCTAGAAGTGAACTTTGTGTTTAAATGTATAAATGTTAAAAACCCTTCTACTTTTAGGAAACTCTAGTAACACCAGGAAAAGAGGAGAAACACTCTAATTTTTATCTAAAGATTATTGTTGTGCTGCTGTTTTTCATCATTGTGATTGGACTAGCCGTCATCCTTGTTTTCCACAACCGAAGTGATGCAGTTGAAGTTGAATCGCTGATTACTTTCTCTAAAGACACCCGAAAGCTAGAGATTAAGAGTACTGAAGGAAGCCTGAAACTTTTGGGAAGGCTGGGTACAAATTTACTGTCAGAAGAAAAACTCCATTATTGTGCCAGATATTCTCTGAATAACAAGAATGACATTTGCTATGAAACAAAAAGTAAAATTGATTTGAATATTAAATATAAAGAATTTGATGATATTAATTGCTACAACATTTCCTGGACGATTCCAAGACCTAGAAGTGTAACAGACTGTTTTCATCTTAAAAATGCTCATTGGTATGGGATGACTGTACAACCTGTGCAAAAATGGCCAATTTCAGAAGTCAATATACCCTCTTTAAATTTTTCTCCTGGTTCAGGTAGCAAATTGGGGTTAATTTCAAGTCCATATTGGTTATCCTCCCGCAAGGAATATCTATTGTTGTGCCTGATGCTGACCCTTTCCAGATAAGCTGGAACAAATCTGGCAATCACTTTCTATGTTTTACATCTCAGCCAGCAGGCAGAACAAATTCGTCTCATTCAAATTTGAATTATTTCCTTTGCAAAGGCAAAAATGTTAAAAATACTCACATTGCGACCCAGGAAAAATTTTTCCCATCATCTGAGGCTCTAAAAAATGAGAAGCTCTTAGATGATATAACATGGTCACTTCAAAAGTACAACAAAACATTCCAGATGGCTTTTGAGAATCTTTCCCATTTTCTTGCCAGTAACAATTTATCTTTGAAATTTATCGAACTGAATCAAAACTGGCAGAGTTCTGATGGAGACTTGAGCTTAGATCCTCTTCAGTTTCCCAACATCTCAGAATTCATCAGCAGTTTATCAGAACACAACACACAGCTGGTGTTGCCAGTTGGCCCCTACTTTCATTACAACTCTGTGCATTTCAGCAATGCAATAAAAAATGGTTATTTTATAAAAGATTCATCTGGGACAGTCACAGGCCTTGTTAAGCTTAACAGGAAAGAAATAGCTGTTTTGGATGTCTCCAATCCAAGAGCTGCCAGTTGGTTTCAAAGCCAGCTGGGCATACTTCAGAATATAACTCACTTCTCTGCATTGCGGATGCTGCCAGTTGGCTCAAGTTCTATCCCTTGGCAAGCTAATTTTTATGTTAAAGATTTCACCATTCAAATGTATATTGAAAAGCTTGTAACTGTCTTCACTAGCATTACTCCTAATGTCTTTGTGGACTCGGCTGCTAACAGTCAAAGGATGCCACTAGTTGTTAACATTGTTCCTAAGATAGTACAGCGGAATGATTTGATGTGTATTGACAATGTTATCCCTGCAGTGCTAAGTGCATCTCTTTTGGGTTATCCCTATGTTACTGTTAATGCTCTGGATTTAACAGCTGTTAGCACTGAAATTTACTTGAAGTATCTGGGTCTCGTATCCTTTTTACCAGTCGTGAAAATTGCGATATCTCCTAGATTTTATACCACCGAAGTAGCAGCCATCATCAAAAAACTGAATGCCAACCGCCAGAAACTCAGACACATCACAATAGCTAAGAGTTTTTCAAAACAAAAACATGGTTACCTGACGGTTCAGCCTTTGTGGTGGTTAGACCCACAAGACAGTAGGGCTCAGACAGTTAATGACCAATTTGTCATTGATGACAAAATACTGGTAGCTCCAATACTCTGTGACAGGCACAAGTCGAGAAACATCTACTTGCCAAAAGGAAAATGGCATGATCCATTTCTAAGCCTAAGAATTGAAGGTGGAAGATGGCTGTGGAATTACTCAGTGAAAATTGGCCAGGTTCCTTATTTTGTACTTAGCTCACAATCTGAATGACAGGAGACAGATACTACAAAAACAATTAATTTTATAGGCCAGAATTTTGGGGGGGAAATATTGTACATTAATAAGGATATTGCACACACAAGTAAAGACAATGAAATAAGTCTTTTAAAAAATAGAGCAGAATTTTAAAAAAAAAAAATACTTGGGTTTATATGAAAATGTAAATTTTAAAAATTGATTTTTTTGCTTTTCTGATTAATCATTTGGCTACTTTATGTCTATCTATTTTGATAGAAAAAAAGAAGTTCCAACCAAAAACTATCTAATTTTTAATTGTTTGGGAATGCCAAGCTGATGAGCCTTACCTCATCATATATTTGGGGCCATGTTGATTTTTGTGTTTACAAAAAATTGTACCTTTTTAATCTTTCCTTTATCCTTTATCTTATTTCAAAATATTTTTTAACATTTGTATGCAAATTTTTTTAAAGAATGGGCGATATTTGGTAAGAAAAACCAAACAGTTGTTTGTAGTTTGTTAATTTTAAAAAAGAAGATTACGTGTTGTCTTCCATTAACAAAGTGCTTTACATATAATCTCCAAGATTTTCTGAAGTCAAATAAATAATCATAACTGAATAAAATCATTGGAGACCGAGAGAACAATAAAACCATTAAGTAATCACATTTAATGTTATTTCACAATTTTTGGATTTATGCAGATTTCCAAATTTGAGTTTTGTCCCTTGGTTGCCAAATTATTGTTATACAAATAATGGGATTTGTTCTCTCTGTCATTGTTATAGCCTATTGTAGCATTATGTGATAACCCTGGGAAACTGTTTATTGCGTTTTCATATTAACGAAACAATTTTTATATTCATGTTGTTCCTTTTAATCAAAGAAGAAAAATATTGTAACTATAATGCCTTTTTATTAGCATTATGACGTACTTGTATGTTATTTATCATAAAGCATTGTACAGAAATGAATAGTAACCAGTTTACTTGCTGTTACAGTCTCTCATTAAGTCTGTTGTTATTAAGCTATTTTATGATTGCTATTGTATATTTTGTGGAAAATTCCAAATCTATTCCCATACTTAAATTAAAAAAGAAAAATGTTACAAATTATATTTGGTTAATATTTTTACCAAGTATGGGTAAAATCTGTTAGAACTTGTTTTTTTTTTTTACTAGATTAAGGAGTAATTGTACTTTTATTAGATAAATTGGTTGATCTGTGGTGCGGTTTAGGGTCTACGCTGAAGACCAGTCACTCAGGTGTACCGCTAGCATGGTCTGTTCTCACTCTAATTCACCACTTAGATGCATGAATTTCCTCCAGGCATTTAAAATGATGAAGAGTTAGTTTTTTTAAGGGTTTCATCTCTTAAGTCAGAAGTGTTGGCCCCTCATGTGCCGCATGATTGCTGATGCTTACTACACTCTCACTCCAGGGATGCTGCCCTTGGAGCTTTGGTGTACCAAAAAAACAAAGGGGGTAGTGTTTATCTATTAGCAGTCTGGTGAACAATGAACAATCATAGTGATTAGCATTTGTAGTGGATCTTAGAGGATCAGGCAAACTGAAACAGTTTTGTTGTACTCTATCATCACATTTTCATTTCATGGTACCTACATTGCTTTTATAACCCTCTAGCCATGATGAAGATGTAGTGATGTATCTAGCGCCCTATAAATACTTCTTTAGTGAAGTGTCGTGTTTTTGGTTTGTTCTTGTTAAACATTTACCATAGTGGAAACAGTTATGGCAGTTACCTGTCTCACCTGCGAACAGACTTTACCACCATTTCCCTCAACTTTTTAAACACACACCTCATCGAACGTTAAGCACCGACAGATTTTCCTTCACGTCAAATTGCAGCAATGAAGCATTTTCACAGTCGAACGGAATCTCGTCTGACCGTTGGTGGTTCTGCTGGTAACTCTGACACTTATTTCTTGTCCTAATGTGCAAAATTAGACTTATTAACCCCGACAATGTAGGCTAATGTTAATTAGATTTTCCTGCTTGTTAGGCTTATTGTTTAAATGGAAGTTCTTGTGCAATGATTTTCCTTCGTTTTAACAACAGTTTTACATTGTGAACAATTCAAGGAATCGGATAAAAGATTTTTCTTTAGAGGTGGTCAGTCAGTCAGGTGGAAAACTTTCTGTTTTTTAAAATTTCTCTTGATGCCAGATTTTTTGTTGTCGTTTTATTTTAGCTGTTTTTGATAAATGTCATTCCTCTGTTTGCAAGCGGCCATCTTCCCATTTCTTTTTCTCGGCGCTGTTGCTCTAAATAAACATTTGAAAATTTCCCACTGAGAAAATCAAAAGATTGACCGATTATTGAAATGAACAACTTAGAGGAAAGAAATAAGCCGTCAGTGGCAGAAAAAAATCGTAAACAGAACCAAGTCACAGGGAAAGCAATGCTTCAAATCAATTTATCTATTTGTTTATCTTTGTTCACACAGTCTTTAAATACTCATCCTTTGTATGGTTATATGAGGACATCTCAAATAATGTCTTTAAAAAATACATGTAAATATTATTTCTTTCTATGCAAAAACTGTTACTGTATCTGTTCATGCCCTACTTGCTTGTTTTGAATTGAAAAATCAAATATATATTTGCCAGTTATGTAAGCCATTCGAGGCAAGATGATATTGTTGTATTATTTTATATATTTCATTATGTACTTGTAAAGATGCCCCGAGTTTCATATTATATTTTTTAAATGAAAATACTCATCACCTACTGTGCAAATACTAATAGAAAGTTTATAAATGTAAATCCTTTTAATGATCACCTTAAATAATTTCCTTCAGGAATCCTTGCATTATTAATGGGCGTTATTAGAATGCTGATATTTGTCTTTTGATTGTTATACTGCTAAGCGTACAATTAATATTTGAGTGTTTGTTTATTTTGGCTAATTGTTGCTGTTTTCAGCTACATAAAGTAAACGGTATAAATTCTTTCAAAATTTGTTAGTGACTCGATCCATGGAAAAGTTTGAATAAAGCTGTTTTCTTTCCCGAACCCCCTCAACATGAATTCATTTCCATTGAAGACTTATTGTTTGGGACAATTTTTAAATGTCAAAATGTGTATGATAATTATTCATTTTTTTATTTTTTTTTGGCTAGCTAATAAATAAAACAATGAGTTGCAGATCTTCCATCATAAAGTTATTATCTAAGTATATTATTAAAAATCTATCATAGATACTCTTATTTATTTTGAAGTTTAAAATAAGTTTTGCTTTTTATAGCGAGTTAGATTAAAAAATTTTTGTGTTATTAGAAATAATGAAAGTAATGAATTTACATATATATAATCTAGATTCAAAATTAGCCCAGCATAATTTGTTTAATTCATTTTAGATTCATTCGTTTCTGTCTGAATCCCTGTTTTGAAGTTATTTATGAATTTATGGAAATTTAATACAATACAACATTGAATTTTATCAAGTTCCTTTGCAAGAAAAGCATACAACAGAAATGGAAATATAGCAAAATTATAGTCAGACTGAAAATGATTTAAATCTTTAAAACAACTTTTAGTGGAACTACATTAGTTTGAACAAATGGATGGATATCAGTTCAAATCTCTCTCGTATTTTTGCTAGGATAATTGTAGACATTGTTTAAATTTCTCTGTTGTTTTTTTTTTTTTTTTTAAACCGAACTACTCTGTAAAGTAACAGCTTTTTGAAATAACAGGAAACTAGATTTTTTTGTTGCTCGTTTGTATTCAGGCAACAATGTGAGATATTTCACAAATGAATGCTAATATAATAAACTGTGCAGTGTGCATTTTATCACAACCAACACCTGCCCATCTGTCTTCACCCCCAAGCATTCACTGAAGTAAGGTTTTGTAATTTTGGATGGTAGTGAGAACTGACCGCTAACTTATAAAAATCAGTGTGAGTTGTTTCTGTTAAGTGTTGGTTCAATACTCAGTTGTGCTGGGCAAGTGAAACAACGGACAAATTTCAGCTTCCTTTGCATAAATGTTCACTTCCTGCATGTAGCTTATGCCAGATGATTTGCCTGCTTAGCCATTGAGGCAGTAGCTAGCCATATCCCCCCCTTTTTTTGTGAATAAGTTTTATGTTCTGATAGTGTGCAAAGCGCATATGTATGCAAATGTAGCTAGATAAGTTTGACATTCAGCAGGGATGAGTAGGAAAGTAGTAGTTTGACATGAGGTAACTGGCTGGTGGCCGCGCACCTTCCATAGCAGGAGAGGTGGGATTTACCCAAGTGCTTGCCTCAGAATAAAGTTTAACTTCCGTATAATCCCTATGAGATGAAGAAAAGAGAGACAAATTGTCATCTTTTCTCAAGTGTGGGTACATGAGTGTAATTCAGGGACTAAAGTAGAACTGCTAGAAAGTTCTTTATGAACTAGACCAAGAATGAAAGAACCTTTACTGTTCTTCATCTGAAAAAGAAATACATTAATGGTTATTTCATATACACGATCCAACCTAATTGAGATGCAGTGGCCGGTTAATAGAGTGTTTAGCACTTTACTTGTGCAGGATTAGCTTATTACTTTTATCTGATGAGCCAGCAGATATTATCTGTCCGGTTAATGTTAGCTGGAGTGGCATATTCCTGAGTTTAAACCACACCGATTACACGAGTTCTATGAATTAAACAGTTGAAAATCAAACTTCTCATTTTATTGAATTTTAAGTATTTTTTCCCAAAAATAATATTCTGCAGATGAAAGCTTACACAAACCGTTTTTTTTTTTTTTTTTGTGATATATTTTTATTTTGAAAATTTTTGAGAAACTCAATGTTTGTTATCTTGACACACTTTTTGCTAAAATGGTAGCTTCTACTGACAGTTTTTATGAGGAAAATATGTCGCTTTTGCTTGAAGATTTTTACATGATTCACTAACACATTTAAAAACACCTAGATTTTTTTAAATTTTGTGTATGTATTTTTTTTTTTAAAAAATGTTTAAGCTTTGCTTACAACTACAATGTGCCTGTCATTTAAAGCCTATTTAAAGAGATTATATCTAAGGTCAATATTTAAACCATCCATTCTTCTGTAACTAAGGAAGTGCCTTAGTATTATCTCTATAGGGGTATGCATTTATGATTCCCATAGATATCAGACTGCAACAAAAAGTAACTAGAAAAACAGTTATTTAATCAAAAGTGAAGAACTTTACTTCCTGAACATTGCACAAATCTTTGATCTCATGTTGATTTTATTTTAAATAATAAATGTAAGGGAGGTAATTGTTAACACTTTAAAAAATTATATTTTTATTTATAGTTCATTTTCCTTTTAAAGAGTAGTTGGGTTTTTTGGTTGAAGTGTAATTTATTGGGTTTCCTTGGCTAGCCTCATCCATCCGGTTTGGGGAATTTGGCTTATCTGCCCAAGAATTCATGGAGAGCTATACTGTTATATTGAGTAGTGTCCCATTAAAATTTGAATATTATATACTGTATCAAAATGTGTGGTTCATGTAAAACATTCCACATGATTGTTAATACAAAAATAAAATATGTATGAATTGTTTTAGTTTGTGTTGGAAACTTGACTCATAATGCTAATATTAGCTTTAATTCTGCATGCAGTTTGATTTTGTTTTAAATATCACTTCCGTGAAGCTGATTTACTTTTATTTTCCTTTCTATCTTGGTGCCAGTTAAACCACCGTATGTAGTATGTTTCTGTGTATAGAATACCCTTGACCTCAAAAGAGCCTGTATGGGTCGTGGTATGGTTATTATAAAACTGTGGGATGGTACCATAGTGCCCTGGACACACCCATATGTTCACAGTCATCTTGAAGATTTACAGCCAGGAGCATGTCCACTTGCACTCTGGCAAGATCCCCAAAAAGGATAGCTTTAACGCCACACCCAGGATGCCCTTAGGCTAAAGAACTCTGTAAGGAATGCCATGCCACTAATGAATTCCCTACTGGACCTCAACATTTGTAGATGTGGGAGAAAACATGCTGGGGAGGTTTGCCAAACCAAGTCAGTCATTCCCCATGGAAAGCAAACTCCGGCCCCTGTGCTATCCAGTCTGCAAGTAATACTAGTATATACTGGTTTTCTGAAGGCTGTTATCAGAACTTCTGCATAGGTTATGAGGATAGCTTTATGAGTGTTTACAACTTTTCTGTGATTACACCTCCATCTCAATCTTTGGATAGGTGAATCACAAAGTATTTTATCAAGCAATCACAACATAATTTTCTTCTGAAAGGCTGAAAGATGACAAAAGAATCTCCTAAAACCTAATACCTGACACTGCATCAGTTTTTGTTTTCTTAACAGCTCCAACGAATGGGTAATAGCCATGTTCAGTTATTATTTTAATGATGCGCAAAAATAAAAAAAGAAGAGAGATCTGATCGTTAACTTCATGGATGCTTATAACTTACAAACAAAAAAACTGTAATGTCAGCTTCAGTAAGTCATGCTCACCAAGAAGGTTGATAGTTATGCAAATAAAGGATGAAGCACAGTTTTATTTGACGATAATCAAGACAGTATTCTAGTACTTTAAAAGTTGACAAATTTCTCAGCATGATAGCTCAAAGATTCTGGTCTCTCAGAATGGTATAGAGGTAGGTGTAACAAAGTTCATTTTTAAACTAGAGCTGTTCAGGAATTCTTTTTTCTCAACAGCAAAATGTATAGATTAAAAATTAATTAATTTAAAGAAATTATTGCAACTGTTGGTGAAGTACTACTGTACTTTAAAAAGAAAGAGCTTTAAAATATATATGATTCAGTTTCCAAGCTATAGTTATTAGATTATTAGATTTTTATAAGAAATAATCACATGTTCTTATACTGATACTTCAAAACTTAAGATGGCAATCGTAAAATGAAAGAAAAATTAGTAAGAATGTCAAAACTCTCATGAACATTGTGATACAGTAGTCAACCATCTTTAACAGTGCAGCTATGCGATGCAATTTTTTGTGGGAGTCTTGATAAGAAGGATATAGTGCCCCTTCCCATGCGATTTTTAAAAGTATTGAAAGTTTATTTTGCTTTCTCTTGGAAATAGTAATCTAGTTATGCCATTATAAAAGATTTTTTGGTCATGAAGTTCGGCTGCGTAGGTTTCCTCCGACATCTAACTGTGACACTACGTTTCCTCACCAGAGCTACCTCCCCTGTAGGTACTGGTGTATGGGGAGATGAAAAAAGGTATCTTGTCGAGTAAATTTTCTTTTTTAAGTTTAGATTAACACCACCATACCTTAGCTGTGCTGAATATATATATATATATATTCACCATGGCGCAAGTTTAAAATCTACAAAAAGTTTCTGAGTAATAAACATCTGTTCTTCATATCTGTAAAAATGATATATCAATTTAACTGTACAATAAAAGCTAATTATTTGACTATAGGATCATTGGTGTTGCATATTAATTGTATACCTTATCCATATTATTTGGTGAAGATTTAGCTACAGTGTGTATGATACCATACGTTTTTGCTTGATGTTTTACTAAAGAGATTACTTTAATAAAGCATGCATTACCTTTATTATAAGTTGGTGATTATCTCCCTTCTACTGTGATGCTACCATGCCAACAGGCAGCTTTTTTTTATGATTATCCTGTCTAGAAAAGAGAAATATACTTCTAAGATCATGATTTGGCAAGTATTTGATCAGTCATCAGGAAACCTATTCTGGAAGCAACTTTTGACTTACCAATGAGTCATTTACACTATCTAAGAAGAAGAAAAAAATTCAGATTGCATATAATCGAAGGGAGATATACTTTAAATGCTTTGAAAATAAATTCAGTAATTCTCATAGTACATTAGATTTAGCATTTAGGAAATGTAATTATCTGTCGTCTTCTTATTTCATAATTTTTTAGGTTTTTTTTTTTTCTCTTGAATTTACTTTTCAGCTGGACTATGTATTCCATTTATTTATTTTAACAGTTTCTAATTTAAGAGAAGATAATAATAATTGCCGGCCGGCCTTTTGCCAGATTTTTTATTTCTAAAACAACTGTGAGGCGATCAGAAAACGACTGTTTATTGGGATCATTATATTCGAATAATGAAATATATTAAAAGTGATTACATTGAAAACCATCACTTTGGGCATCTAAAAAATATATATAAAATTATTTTTATCAATGAGAATTGAGACTTTTTATGAAAGGAACTCCTCATATAATCCAAAGTATTGGTTAAGATAAACACCTAAGTTGAAATGATGCATGCAAATGTGTCAGCTGAAAGAACTGATCAAACTGCACAAATGATTGAGTAAACAATAGCATAAGGACAACAATGTTGAAACTAATACCTTTGATGGAAGAAATCAGTTTTCTTTTTTTAAGCCGTAAAACTTTGCTTTTATTTTAACAGACCTTTTTAACTAGACTGATATTTCCCTCTGGATCTTTTCCCTTCTTATTTATGTGTGACTTCTCAAAGATTACACTGTTGCATGTAGATAACTGATGAGTATCCCCGAATCTGCTCGAAATGTGAAAGGCAGACTTCTGTAGGGGTGTCAGAGACTTTAAAATTAAAGACATCTTTTAAAAAATGGTATTGAGCATAAATAAAGTACATTCAACTGCAGAATGCCTTTAAAAAATTGTAATTTACCTGTGGGTTTAGTCTCTGATGCCTTGTGTTTGTCGATGATGGCTATTTGCTGTAGACTGATGGCACAAATAAAGCAGTAAGACGATACTAATTTTTTCAAAATTGCATTTTCACTACACACAATCACACTCACTCTCTCTCACACAAAACACACACACTAACACTCACAGACACACATCACATATACATTAAACTCAGTGTATAGAGACCATTGGAATAACTGACTCTAAGCATGAAATTAAGAAAATAGTAATATACTTGGAGCATTAGAATAGAAAAATACACTTAAAAATGCTCCCCCTCTAGGGACCTTATCGACTCTTTCAGAGTTTAATCTAATTTATTGTTTATTTGTGCAACAGAAATTTATTTTAGGCATATTTGCACATATACTTAAATGTGCGCCATTTTTTTGAGTCAGTCTGTACGTTTATCTGAGCACGTGATCTCATTTAGCCCAAGATTGCAATAAAATGCAATTAAAAATTGGTAATTGTTCGTCTGCTTTCTACGTGTGATGCAGAGAAATGTTTTTCGAGATAAAATAAAATTTTATTACCGAATTAAGTTTACAACAATTACATTCAGTTTTTTTTTTTTTTTGCAATGCTTTATGAAAAACTTCGTTGGTTGTTTGTGCTGAGTTATTTACTGGAAGTAGTATTAGCTCCAGTTACTGAAAACTAGCGCCGTCTACTGGTCAGTAAAAATTAATGTGCGCGTTCTAAATTGCAAATCTGGTTTCAGTATAAGAAATCCAGCTGAAGTTGTCTCCCCTGACAGAGAGTTGGCCAGAAGCGAGTAGCCCACACCTCGAAACTCGGCGTGGTTCTCGTCGCGCTTCACGGGTAACGTATCAAAGATCCAGAGGAAGCTCAGGGTTGATTTTGGCTTCACGGGGTGGGGAGTGTTAAGTCAGCTGTTTATCTCGCATCGAGTGAACATTTCTCAAGAGAGAGAGGGCAGGTTTGCGCTTGACATATCTGTCCATCATTACCGACTTGGAGTACTGGCCAGGCGGTTTGAAAAGTGGCGAGGGGAGATAACTGGATGACTTTGGCGAGCAGTGTGTGCCAGACTTGGGTATTCTGACAAGCTTTTCTCTTTGTTGCCAAGGCGAAAAGACCAGATCGCATCTAGGAAGTCTCGGGGGCTTACCTTTGTTCCGTCCTAGAGAAACGCATTTAGAAAGTGTTTCTGAAGTTCGGCAACCAGCGACATTGGTGAAATGAGACCGACCCTGAGATATGGTCAGTGTCCGTTTAAGGGGAGACAATCCCTGAAACCTTGTGATGGGAATGAGTTTGATCTGTTTCACCAGCCTATCAGTTCTTTCGTCCAGCTCAGCCCATCTCTGCATTTGTTCTTCTTTCGCCTTTCGGTGCTGCTTCATTTTTTCACTATACTCAAGCATCGTGTTTTTCAAGCGCTTCTCCGATCGTCTTATGCTGTTGATCTTGCTGAACATGTCTCTTCTGTACGCGTTGATGGTGCGCAGGTACTCCGCTTCCTTGTTCGCCACACGTGTCACAGTGATGCTATTGATCTCGCTCTGTAGCCCAACGGCTTGCGTGTACGTGAACGGTATCAGCACCATTCGTCGGCCTTAACACTTTAAAGCTGAAACATAGTTAAAGTTTTGACTTTGTTAGATATTTCATTTCTAACTGTTGTACTTTACTTATCATTTCTTCTACCAGCTTTGCGATCAACATTAGTCACGATGCTTTTTCAGCCATGTTAAACAGAATCAGTTAACGGAACTAACTTTTAATCAACAAATATTCACTGGAAAGATAAGAAAGGGGTGGCTTCGCACACTAACTCAGTCGACCTCCTCTCTTCCCTCATTTAAAGTTATGATCCATTAGCCTTAAACAAATAGATGCCTAACTTCAAAGGTAATTACAGTAAGTTTCAATTCTCAATGCTTTTCTACTATATATTAGGGAGACATCAGGATTCTCCTGTGAAGACCATAAAAAAACACTGTGTACGTCACAGTTGTGCAAGACGGTGTGATGTACGGCTGCATGTTGTCTGGCGTTACTTTCGTTTTACTTTGAAAAACTCAAAAACAAGATGGCACTATCAGAAGTATTGGTTTTTAAAATAATTAATAATTTGCGATTAGCATTATAAATAATGAAATATAAATTTAAAACTCTGGATATTTATGTTTAAGTTTTTATCTTCTAGCGGTTTTTTTTTTAGCAAACCTTTTTTTCAGAATAAATTGGAACAACCAGCAATGATAGGAATTCTTTGAGATGCGGCGTTAATATAGAATACATCGCATTGTATAAGGGAGGATAGTTCTTGAAATATAATAGTCCCTCTAAGTTCAAGGCAGAATTCTGTTACAGTTATGCATTAAAATTCTCCATGACTTCGATTGTAGCCTCATCTGCACGTTTAATTAGGAATTACTGATGCTGTGACAGCTAGCCACGGTCTCTACTCATTTATTTGTTGCATACTATTTACAAAAGATAGGGAATATATTCAAACACGCCCTCAACTATCAGGATTAACTTCTAAATCTTTGTTTCGGCGATGCTGGCCGGTAACGATCGTCTAAGTGCTTATTTATTTCGTAAATCAGTTCCAACAGTAAAATCGGTGAGAATGGCTTAACCGTATTCACTGTCTGTAGGCCACTCCAAGCCACGACGACCTTTAGTCTGTCGCTAGAGAATGGTTTTCATTCTTAACTAGTTCTCTATCTAAACGTTTCTGACATTAGACATAGCCGTTAAAAGATAAGATGCTTCTAGAAACCAAAGGGTTAATTCGGGTAAGGTTTTTTTTTTTTTTGTCCTTCTTCCTCAGCCTATGCCAGCAGTAACCGACGAATCTACGTTTGGCCCCCGTGATTTGCAGTAGACGTTTCCATGGATTCTACAGACGGTGAGCCTGTAGCGGATAACTTGCATAAAATAGAGACTCACCTGCCGAGCTCTGTGCACCTTGCTGTTTACCCGGTTGATTGGGATTTCGCGTTAATAATTCTACCCCTCGCTTAGTGCAACCTCTTTATCCGAAATAGCCGCTAGAATAGAATGTTCGGACACTTTAAAACGTTACCCACTTAAATATACGTAGCTGTAACATACCGCCATCTGAAAATAAAGGGTTCTAGTAGGGATTTTCCTGCTTCTCCTCGGTGTGGTGGCCGGTTTTCCCCTCCCGAGTTGCCGATCGCCGGATAACCATGGCAACGGGTTAGGCTGAGACGGGGAGCCCGACTCGGTTTCTTCTCCTGGCGTCGGGGTCAGTGCAGCAAAAAGGTGAGAACATTTTACCGCTGTATAGAATATCTCGTGGGATTATATTATATACATCGCAAACCTTCCACCAGTTAAAAAGTACGAGATGTGGGCTTTATATGCAAATCTAATTTTACACGCAAAGTTCAGAAGCAGTAGGCTGCCCAGAAATGGTGTATGCACGCTTTTTAGCCCCCTACGACAGAGAGGCATTTCATGTCTCTCGACGCCAGGACGTGCTTTATTCGGCAGCTCACAGGTGGCGCCAGCGTTCGACGCACGCAACAGCTTAACCCGAGGTCACGTGTTTACGGTGTGTTGTGTGTGTGTGTGTGGTGTGTGTGTGTGTGTGTGTGTAGCAAAATATGTGCGGGAATTAGCGTAGATTAAACGTATCTTACCTGCAATGAAAACGATAAACTAGTCTCCAGGTATTTGGCACATGAGAACACTGAGGTACAAATATTGTCTGATAAATAATTCCAAAATGGTGGATTTCCAAAGAGGAAACTCAAGTTCTACATTTTTTTACACCCCGTAAGGTCAGGTTAAAGGTTAAAAGCACAAATGATATGACATTAGGCATTGCATACCAATGTGTCAACCGACAAAAAAAAATTTTTTTTTTAAAAAAAAACACCTTGCAATAAGTCAGACAATTTTAAATTAAAATAATCGTCTGATTATCGTCTGTTATGATTATTGTTGTTATCATAATTATATCACTATAAAATTTAAATGGTAAATGTTTATGCGCCGATCAAGCCATTAATTCTGTTCTCATTGGGTTGTTGCAGTCTCCCCTCCTATTGTGTTTCGGATTTGCTTGACCCGACACCGGTTTTATCACTAAGCCTGACAGTTGCAAGATTCTTTAAAAAATTTCTATGGTTTTTCTTAGGACAGGTTCGTCGAAAACATAACGGGAGATAAATAGCTTCGATGACATGTTTAGTTCTTATAATACGGAATCGTGTGCAGACGCCATGACCAGAAGCTTAACAGGAGGGGGAGGGTTAAATGTTTGCTTTAGATATTGACTTTATAAACAGAACAAATTTTGGAATCCCTTGGCAAACGTGACCGGCACGGATCTCAGGCTAAAGGTAGTATTCAGTTGCGGCCGCAGAATGTGGGTATGTTGAGCCTAGCATCAGTATTGCAGGTGTAAAACGATGGCCTTTACATCTCATCAGGATAAGCCATTTGTTTCGTTATTTTTCCCTTATTTTGTATTAAATAGTTTTCTTTTTCTTTTCCCTAACGGTGGTTTTTCTTGTAATTGATAAAAACTCGTTACTTACGACCCTTTGTGTGATTTTTAAAAAAAGGGCCTAGCGTGTTCATATCGATGTCTTTAGAGGTCTGTCTCAGGGTTAACTTTCAGTACCGCTGTCGTTTTCAATTTATATGAACGACGCTGATAATATAATGGAAATCAGAGTAAAGAAGTTTGCGGACGCTATATAATGAAAGTTGTTGCCAACGAGTGATGGAGATGGTTTTAAGAAGAACCTGGATGATTTATCGGATTAGTCGGTAAAGAGGAAGAATAAAGGAACTGAAAGATAATCTAAAGTTGCTGAACTAAAAAGACATCTGGAAAACCGCCAACTTAGAAAGCAAACAAACAGGAAAGGTTCACGAAAGTCACGTGACTCGGCCGACGAATACGGTGACGTGGCGCTATTTCCATTTATCGAACGCAAGTGAATCTGCTCAACTTTACTTCAGATTTCGAGGATCCGGGTCCATCTTCATCTTCGCGAACTTCATGTCTATTTGTCGCCCGCCCCACCCTACCTACCCGCCACAAAGTAGCGAAAGGATAAATCTTAATTGTGTAGGAAAGTTGAAGATATAAAAGGTAAAGATATCGCCTTAACTCATCTCTTTTTAATAAACGATTTACCTGGAGTCTAGAACTGCTACTCAATTGTCATCAGTCGAATTTGAGTGGACGGATTTTAGCTTTTCTCAAACCCTCTTCAAATCTCAGCGAGTTAGCGTGTGCCGATATATATATATATTCAAAAAATACTCCCGATTTTTGTTATTGGACCTGTACAAACAGCTAAAATATGAAAATGTCTTCAAAATCTGTTTACATGGCCAAACGAAATGCTCAGCTTCGGTCCTCAGGTTTCTGTTAAGCCTCGGGCCACTCAGATCTTTAAATACCACCCCAGTCAGTATCATCCGGTCACGACCGGTTTTGTTTCTTGCCTGTTGTTGGCAACCACAGAATTAAGCCGAGAGCGCACGGCTCAACTGTGTATGTACTCATCAGAACTAGAAATATCGCAGTAGGTTTGATATAGGTGAATGCTGCTTAATTCTACCAAACAGAGATCGGCGATTTTAAATGGGCGCCGAATGGAATCCAAGAACTGTTGCTCGTGCCAGCAGTTACTTTGGATACTGCAGTGTGGAAAATGCTAATAGTTATTAATAGCCAGGGTAATTGCATGATCTTATAATCTTGAGAGAAGCAATGAGTGCTTAGAAACCAAAGTATATTGTAGCTTTCGATAAAGCATTTTTAAGAAGACCGTGGAAATAACTTCAGTCCGCCTCACAAGAAATCAACTTTGCCCTTTCAATGGTTCGTGCAGTTCTGAAATTGGCGTTAGACAATCGAGGCAACTTTCTGTGAGTTACGTCACTCGACAACAGATAGCTTATGTGGTACCACTGAAGATGACGGCTATGCAGAAGTGCAATGATTTATCCCCGCGACGGTGAAGCACTCGAATCATTCGGCTCCGTAATACAATCTATATTTTTGTTTAGTCTTATGTAGTTAAATATTTATTAAGCACTGAAACACCTCTAGGTTATTTCGGCGTAGACCTAGAAACTTAAAGCCAGAGTCATGTTTTGCCAGAGAAATTGTTTTTAACCATGATGATTGATAATATGTATTGACGTATATCTCACCTTTAGACAAGAGTTCAAACGCTATTAACGTCCGATTCCTTCACCCAGTTCAAGTTTCTGCGTTCGCTAATTAGATGGTCTGCTTTCTGGTACTCATATGTTTCCTCTGCAGGTGTTGGAATTCTCTCTCTAAAATAACTTTAGGCGTCCGTTGCGCATTTAAGTTATTTGTTTATTTCCCAGCCCAAAACCGTAAAACTAAAAACAAGCAAGAACAGGTGGGCAGACCTACGTGTAGTATGCATACATGAACATACATGTGGGCAGGTCGCTGTGACGTCATAGCCAGTGTTCACGTCTGTAGAGGCTGCTAATACAAATTCTCCCCAGATATAACGGTTAAAATCTGCTCTCTCCTTTTTTTCCTTCCATTCTAAGAGCAACCATGTGACTATTTTAACATCAAGTTGCGGGCGTTAAAAAGCTTCCCATGTGAACAGTAAGTGACATTAAACTGAACAGGGTTTTTTCTTTCTCATCTGGTAGCCATTTCCACTCGATTATCCTGTCTCCCCGCTAACCATGCAAGTGGCAAATTCATCCAGACAATTATGAAGTTAAACCAAAAAAACTTAGATTAAACTGGCTTACAGCACATACATTTGCGGAACCGCTGCTCCCTAAGGAAGTCAGCGACACACCAAATCTGTTTCAGGCAAATTTTCCGGACTATCGATGACGAGTTCCAGGACTTCCTACCACCATTTTGAATGTAGAGCATTGTGGGAAATACGTCACTTAGGCAGAGTGGCTCAGTTTGAGATTTTAACGTCTTCTTTAGTCTGGTTTCTAATTGAAAAAAAACAAAACAACCATAGGTATGCAGACATCGGTTGTTAATTAGAAAGATGAGGGAGTAATAAAAAGGATTAATCGATGGAGTTCCAGGACTTCCTACCACCATTTTGAATATAGTGCATTGTGGGAAATAAGTCACTTAGGCAGAGTGGCTCAGTTTGAAATTTTAACGTCTTCTTTAATCTGGTTTCTAATTGAAAAAAAGCAAACAACCATAGGTATGCAGACATCGGTTGTTAATTAGAAAGATGAGGGAGTAATAAAAAGGATTAATCGATGGAAAGGGTGCGATGAGAATATGAATTTGAGATGGTTATTGGAAGGCAATAAGAAAACAAGTGAGAAAAATGTTCTGCGAAAGAATTTTATTCTAAACAAAGCTTTGACAATAGAAGGAGGAGGGGGGAGACAGAATAACTGTTACATTATATTTTCATTAAAATGGATCTTCCCGAACTAATAACTGTTCTAAAGGGCATTTTCTTTCTTTTTCATTTTCCACGAAAAGTTGATTCTTTTGTTAACTAACTTCTGAAGACTGCAGTTGTCTGAGATGATGGACTGATATTTACTCGAAGCCTTTGCTAACACAAAGTATGAGAATGTTCTGATGGTTGTGTAAAACCTTTAAAAAAATGATGCTAAAAACGAAGACTTTTGATACATATGAGACAAATAGCTGATTTCAGCCGTTTAATAATAATAATAATAATAATAATAATGATTTAAATATGACGTGAGTCCAACGTTTAGCAGAGGGGGGGTGGCCACTCTCTTTCTCTCTCCCAAAAAGGTTTCCGAGTGTTCACCCGTCTTTAAAATGTTCAAAGGCGTGGGCACGCGAAAAGGTGCATGAGGTATCGTTGGTAGTCACAAGGGTTCGTTTGGACGCCTGGTTACAAAGTGGTCGTTAACGAAATACTGTAGAGAAATACTGCAGGAAGCAAAAGCTTACGTTGGCAAGAGTCGGTAGGCTTAGGAAACACGTAAAACGTGATTGGTCGTTTTGTTGCTGGCTCCGGACGGAAGTGACGCGGTTACTTATCTAGAGCGGCCGCCACAGGTAACCTTGGCTTCCCATTCACAGCCCTTGGTCTCCGTGGAGTAGAGAGTCCCCTGGGAACACCGATGGCGGGGACCCAGTCGACCGTAATGACAGTAGTAAAAGTGCTTGCAGCTCGTAGGATCGGCTACCACATCGTCCTTGACATCTTGGCACAGTGGATCTTCATCCGCTGGAAATAAATCAGTTAAAGTGTAGAATTATAAAATGTACTTTTGCTTGTTGTATTTAATGGTTTTATAAATCAACACTTTACGAAATATTATGGACCCCTATTATTCGGCATTCTACTCATCAACGTAATGTGAACAAATCTTAAAGGTCTTTGACGAATTCTAGATTTTGAAGGACGAAGAACCGGACAATACAATCAGAAAGTACGTCAGGGTGACGTAGATTGTTGGACGTGATCAAAAGTAAAAATAATCAACTATTCGAAAACTCTCTTCCAGACATTGCTCGATGTTACACGGGATGACTTCTCAAACCGTCTTAGCGAAAGACGACTCGATTATACACGGGTGGATAGTTAAACTTTTTTGTTGTTGTTGTTGTTGTTGCAGAAATAATCTTAATTAGCAATTCGCGGCATTTGAACTCGTTGTTCATCGAGCTCTTTCGCGTATTTGTAGGAAAAGTGAGTCAGTGGAACAGAGCATCCATTGCTTCACCGCACCAGAAAATGCGGGCAGGCCTGTAACCCAGAAGAAGGTAGAGCCAGGTTCCATTTCTGGTGACCAGATCGGCAAAGTGAAAGTACTCACGTATCAATATGGTATCGGGCACGTGCCTGTTCCCGCATTCGTGCACCACTGCATGTGCAAACTCGCAGGTGTCGTTATTTGTATAATATAAGGTACCATCCCCGCATCTCTGGATGGCCATCAGGGTGCCGTTGGCGCAAGATATAAATCTGGAACAGTCTTCGGGGTCAGGATTGTTGCCGCTTTGTTTTATGCATCGAGGGTCGTCTGAAAACAAACAAAACAATAGAGAAAAATGCGTAGGATAGAAAGAGAGATGACGTCAGTACAGAGAGAGAGGTCAAGAGAGATGACGTCAGTACAGAGAGAGAGAGAGAGAGAGAGGTACGTACCACTAATGGAAGCAAATATATGGTAAAAACAAGCGGCAGGGAACAGAATATGAAAATATAACTTTGTGCTATCATCATTTATTTTATGTACTTTCTAATTTATTTTTTTTTAATACAAATAAAAGCCAAGGTTTAACATCTTAGAAAATTTACGAAAACAACACGAGTTTCCATAGTAACGTTAAAAAGGAATCACATTTATTCATTACGCGCTGAGTGTCGAAGGTTGGAGATTTTGTTGATCTGCATAGTTCTGTCTAAGTTTATCTTAAAACGCTCTTGGTTTTTCGGATTTTCAGAGGGGCTGAAAACCAACGTAACACAACGACAGTTATCTTCTCTTGGTTCTCACGCGTTGCCAAAAGGTGTTAGAGACGACGCTTCTAACTTCGCTACCCGAAACTCCACACTGCTAACAGTGACGTAAGTACGCAGCGGGGAAATCTTCGCAGTGCTGAAGAAGAAAAACCGGAAGGGTAACGAACGATAAGGTGACAGGGTGGTTTCTGCTGTCGCTGTACTTACTAGGAATGGGCTGTGACGGGCTTCCGTTACAGTCGTCCCTTTCTGGGTCGCCCTCCCACACGCAGGCAGAGGCGAGGTTCGACCAGACCTGGCTCACGTTACAGCGGGTGGACTGCGCTATCTCTCCGTCGAAGCTGCACTGGTGCGCCACGGTGCAGTCGCCGGAGTCTCGTACCCATTGGCCGGCCTGGATGTTGTCGCACTGGGCCTGAGCCGAGGCCTCCTCGCTCGCCAACGTCAGCCCGAGACACAGAGCGATTGCAAGGGAAATCATGTCGAGTCTGGAAGGGGGGAAAAAAAAATATTTTTTTTTTTTTTCCGGCCACCAGTTTTTGACTTCCAACGGTGTTCGGCCGGCTCTTATTTATGAGGTTCCCGTGTTTGCTGACAAATACTTTGTTTGCCGACGTTAAGGACTTGCTGATCTGCCGGCACCGGGCAAGGCCGTCCATGTCGTTTGTCTTTTCTATGCAACGTGCCGAGCAAACCGTTCGCCATGTTTGTGTCTGTCAGAAAACAAACACGACGTTTCCTCTCAAAAAAGAAAAAAAAAGAGAGTTTCTCGGTCGATTTTAAAAAAAAATAAAAATAATTATGCACCTTCTAGCAACTGTCAAGGTTATTATTCGATTTACAACAAAATTTACTAGTTTTAAAAAAAAAATATATATATATATATATATATTTTGGAATTAATATTCTTGTCACTTTTTGAGTTGCCATGGTTACGTGTAGCTCGGCTGGTATTCCCTTAGTCACAGAATAGTGGCGGGCGTCTTTTAAAGCAGAACGGTCGCAAACCGGATGAAGATGCATCAGGTGGAATCTGATCGAATTATTCAAAATCTTTCGGTCAAGACTTTTGCCATCGGTACAATTAAAAGCTGGACCCGACTCGGAACGTACGGTCGGCGGTATTGGCGCTGTGCACGCGACACTCAAAGAGTTGTATTTATTGAATAAGCGGTAACGATGCAGTGTTAGGTGTTCTTTAAAAAAGGAGAGAGATAGAGAGAGAGAAGAAAAGTCAGGGGTTCAGATTTATTAACTCAATCTAATTTAAAGTAGAATTTTCAGATTGTCGTGCTCCCTCTCGGGCGATCTACAGTCACGATAATCGTATAAACAACCGTGCATCACTCTGGAATTTTCTGGATTAGCTCGATAGAGTCAACATAAACCTACTGAATTCGAATAATAATAATAATAATATTATGTCAACGTATCGAAGTGAGACCTCTTTGTAGTTTTCCACCTACTAAAAGGAAGGGGGGGCAGAATGATGAAAATTGTAAAAATGTGACACTTTAAGAATCTAACACGCCAATGCATCATTTCCAGAAGGTCTACAAATTCCGATGACAGGCGTGTAACTTAACTAGCAAGTTGTGGTAGGTACAGTGTTAATCGTTATTGATAGGGTGATTAAAAACTTTTGGCCGTGGCTTTAGCATCGTTAGCTGTCGATTGCAGTAGACTGTGCAACCGTTGGACAGACCGTTCTATGCATTATGCCTCGTTATTTTATTACTGAAAAAAAATAATAATAATAATACGTACGAGAAGCTGGCGATTCTCAAAAGGTTTGTAACTGTGCTGCCTTATTTGTTGTTTGTTTTTTTTTTTTTGAAACCGTATTAGCAAAAAAGAAGACCTTAACATCTACCATTCATTCCCTCGATCGTTATTATATTGTCGCACAACCCGCGATATCCAACGGTATGAAGTTTTAGTTTTTTTCTTAATGTTCTAAACGTGATCTCTCATTTCCGAAATCATTCTGAACTCTCCCTTCATATTGTCGATATTATTAACATACAATTTACATAAAAGCCGCACCGAATACTTCAAATGTAGTCTAACCAAAACTTTAGAAGATGGAACCAGCGACCCCCCCGCCTCTCTGTCTTTATTTGAGCAGTTCTGTTCAGTAACCCTATATTTGCTCTACCCACCTATCGACTAACCTCACTGCTTATCCCATTTCAAATTACAGTGAAGAGTCGCGCCGTCCATCCTCAGGAAAATTTCCTAAGAAATCCGTTATCCAAGATATGCGTTGTTTTTATTTGCCATTTACTGACTATCGCCAAAGCTAGCACAAGCCCTACCATACAACATAGCATCATCCTCAAATATCTCCAATTTTTAACCAACTCTATATCAGAATCGCTAACAAATTAGAAATAAACTGGCTCCAAAACAAAGCTTTGGGATACTCTACCGATCGAAGATTTAGCAACATCTAAAGCAACATGTTGCTTTCTATTCGATAAATGATCTGAGAGTCACAATACACATTTCGGGAAATATCTAACGCTCTTAATATTTTTAATTAAACGTTGGCGTGGAACTGCGTCAAACAGCGTTCCATTGCATCCTTTATAAATTTAGGAGAATTTGTAAGACAGAAGTATGCTGGCTATCTCTCAAAAATTTTTTTTTTTTTTTTTTTTGGTTCCACGTAGTCTGTAAGTCGAATGATTTATTTTAATATTGGTCTTTGGTCAGATTTTAAGCCAGCATCGGCCGATAATTTTTCTGGTTAGATTCTGTTATTTTTTTTATCCTACTAAGGAAGTAGCCTGTTTCGTCTGCTGCAAGTTTTAGAATTCTGTGGCTAACGCCATCAACGCACCGGAGATTCTTAAGTTAGGGTTGTCAGTGTTTTGCTTTACTATGTCTATCGTGTTATCGAAATACTATTAATTCTTGCAATTGCTAAAATTTCAGCATGCACTGTATAGCCATCATCTTCCCTGTTCCCAGTCCACATCTCGCTATGGCTTCTACAATTCTACGAATGGGCCAGAGAAAAAGAAACGGTCGGGGAATCAGAATATTAAGCCGCAAAACATGCCACACTGAGGTGTACCAGGCTCAAGAAGTACTGTGTCTGTGACGGCCATTTGCTTTGCTTTCTAACGGCTGTGGTTAATGGAGTGACATCATTCTGAGATGGTCGGGTCTGCTTCCTCCTTCCCTGTACTGCTATAATCTCGTTCTTGGAAAGAATGAGTCACGTGGAACGGGAACTTTTCCATTCTCCTTCAAGATAAATGATTATTATATATTATTATTATTATATTATTATTATTATTTCAGACTATTTTCCTAATCTCGCGAAGTGTTTTCCCGCCCTCGATGTCCGGTGTGGCTGCAGCAGGTGTCCTAATCAAACAAAGTCCGTCTACACCGGCCTGAGCACGCGCAGCTGTTGTTGGTTCAGGCTTTGGACCCCGGAGTGCAGAACAAACTATTCTTGCGTGCGTGGCGATATTTTACGTAACATTCCGTCAGTTTCACATCAGCACTCGTATGTGGAACGTGATGCAAGCGACCCCCCCCCCCAGGCCCCCTTTTCCTCCAGGGCTGTACACGCTAAACGTCTTTGTCAACACCTTTCGGGAAGCCGCTCGCGCACTTTACACGTAATATTGAGAAATTTCGATGTTTTCCCCAAATTAAAAAAAACAAACAAAAAAACCCAGCATAATTTTAGTTTTGTTGAGTGGCAAAATTATGGTGAAGGAAAACAAAAATAATTCGTTATAGACTATGACTGACTATTGATACGTGGGAATCGAATTACTCATCAAAGAGAAAGCAGTCGGTTGTTTTAGATGGCACGACGTGTTTAAAATAACGTTATGAGTGGAGTACCACAAGAATCCGTTCTCAGGCCAATCTTTTTTTTTTTTTTTAAACAGAAATAACCCTGATACCGAAAAAAGGAAGTATGCTGACGATGTCAAGGCTTTATGGCAATGCCATTTCCAATCAAGATGTAGGGGCCCAGGGACATTAAATAAATAAGCTAATAAATAGCAGATTTGATTCGCTAAATGCGCCTCGTGCTAGTTCTTAGAAACCCGGCTGCGTGGATACTGATGAACGGGGGCCGAGATATGAAGATGCAGTATAAGATGTAGCTGGGAAGCTGAAGAATATATATGGTTTATTAAACAGATTAGAACAGAGAATTTGGAGATTCTTGTTCCTCTGTTTAGACCCCCGCTTAGTGTGTGCAGACAGGTCTCTGGTCTGTTTTGTTGTTGTTTATTATTATTATTATTATTATTATTATTATTATTATTATTATTATTATTATTATTATTAATTATTATTATTAATTATTATATTATTATTATTATTATTATTATTATTATTATTATTATTATTATTATTATTATTATTATTATTATTATTATTATTATTATTATTATTATTATTATTATTATTATTATTATTATTATTTAACATAACACAAAATGAAGAGAGTTCCAGAGTAAAATGTTTATCTATTTTGAGCGGGGACTATCTTTTAAATAAGCAAATTTTCTGAATCTTTATTTAAAGTATAATAATTTATATGCACATATATATATATATATATATATATACTTTAAAGTCCAATTCAAGTAATCGTCGAGGTGTATGTTGTGCAAGATGCCCCCCTGTCTTTTATATTCTCCCCAGCGGCGAACGACGTTGACTCCGGGTCCTGTGTCAGAAGAAACACCTATTGTCATGTCTCCACAGCAGCCCTGCACCTTGCATCATTTAAAGCACATGGCGTTTGGCTGATTCCTCTGACAAATAACGCTAGTTACCCGCGAATCCTTTCCTTTGGTTAGCGCCCATAGACGGTTAAGTATTGACTGATATTTTGTGGATAAGTTCCTAGGTATGACAATAACGGCAACGACCGTTGTGTAACATCTCGGAATTTTACCGCGAGAAACCGAAAAGGAAACACACCCTTTAGAAAACAACCGGTCGCGTGGATAACAGTTTGGCACCAACTTCTCGTGTTCGTCTTAGCCAGATCGCTTCCTTTCTCTATGAGGGTGTCACCTGGTCCATGCTAGCGCGGCGTCTTGTATTGGCAGCCTGAACTACGTTCCAGAGTGTCCGACCGATGTAAGGTCAAGAGAATCAGCTGGCCCTTGCTTTAGCCAGTTACTGGTCAACTAACCAGATAGGATGAGGATGGGCCTTATTATCCATGAAAATGAAGTAATTTCTAATAGTACCAACGTAAGGCCTTACGTGAACATCAAGAATCCCATCCCTGTATCTTCAACCTGTCATTGTGACGTTCTAGAAAATATGGCAGCCAGGCTTACTATCCCGGCCAATCCCACTGAACGCCACCGGTGAGATTCGTCTGTCAAGAGTACAGGGATCTGGCCTCTCACGGTCCAGTCCCGTGGGGTGGTAAGTTTTTCTTGATTGCATACCATTAGCACCGAGGCCGATTACTTGCAGTTTTTTTGAGAGACAATGATGCTTGTTGCATTTTTAAAGTCAGATTTCAACTGAGTCGCTGTTCAGAAAACGAAGCGATCCTGGCGATGCATTGTTGACTCGGATCGGTCCCCGCCAGGCCGTCTAGCAGCACTTCCGGAAGGTCGATGGCGAGTCCAGGTCCTAGAAACGAGGCTCCGGCTCGCGCTACGCTCACCTGCCACGTGAGGTTGGGCTACTCCAGCACGCCGATCCTTCTGGAAAGTTCTTTGGCCATCGAAATGGTGTGTCCCTTGCTGTTATGGCGATCTGTAGCAGCCACCATTTAAAAAGGTACCTATCGGGCGATGAGGTACTTCTTAAATATCAGAATGGAAGCACGCAGGGCACGGGCATTTACGTGAAAATCAGGTAGTCATATATGTCCACGTGCATTTTGAACCACGATGTACCGGAGGAAATTCGGTCACGTGGTGGTCTCAATTCCAGAGAGAGGTTAGGATCAAGTAAATTGTACTATTAGTACATGTACTATTCATGGCTTGTTGTTAATCATTCAATCCTTAACCAATTTTGACTTGTATTTATAGTACAGCGTGATGTAGTATAGTATGGTATATAATTTAGTATACCAGGCTATAGCGTAGTGTGGTATATTATTGTATGGTATAATACGAAGTAGTATAGCGTGATGCATTGTTGGTATACCATACTGCTGAAAACGTATGGCATATGAATTGAAAAATAAAAGAAATTAACCATCATTATCGAACCATATATCTATTTCCCCAATAAACTAGAATTTAGCTCATCGTATAGTCTCTACAGTAAATGGAGGATTACTGAGGATATGGCTCGTACATTTCGCAAAAGTCGGACAGTGTAACTGCAGTGCAATGCGTGACGAAATAGGCAGGTCAGACTAACAGGGGAAGGGACGGCAGGTATGTGTCATCAGTACTGCCACCGTGAAGATGCGATGACTGACGAAAACGTAAAGATGGAGAGCTACTGGAATGCCACAGATCCGAGGTACGCAGTATACTCGGTGTACCACAGTCGTTGATTAGCCTGTTAAAGTGCCTGTAAGCTGAACGATAAACAAGATCGAGGTCTCCATGCAATGATTGAGACTGACAACCAACGGTGCTGCTCGAGAGCCAAAAACACAGGCAGTTAGGGGGCAACTTACTACACGAACGATTAGAATTCGTTTCCACGCCGGCAACCATCGACTTTACAGCCGCCTTTTCACTGACGGACAGGCAAAGATGGGACATCGTTGGCGGTCCGCAAGGCAGCTCGGGTGAGCCACGGTTTTGGTTGGACTTCCGTGATGATTGGGCGAGGGCGTGCGGACGTGGGTGGTGTATGGTAGTATCACCGCCCGGACTGATGCACGTGTCTGCTAGGGACGTATAATAAGTGCTTGCTTGCTATTGCGACCACAACATAAAAGCTTACATTCTGTTCTTTCCCCCAACGTCATGTCCCCGTTTCCAGGACGACAATGCCCAGGGCCGATACCTTGCACAGAACTGGGTGCGGCCCTCGGCACCCGGAGAGTGGACTACACGATCGGGAATATGAGAAGTTCGGATACTGGTGACGACGCGGACAGTTGTAAACATTAGCACACCCCCTCAAGCAGTCTAGCGTTTGTTGAAGTCTATGGGTTTAATCACCAGATGCTGACATCGCTTGCACGATAAAAGGCCATGTTTATTGGGAAGATACCAACGATTCGACAACAGGTGCTCAATGTCTTCTGTCTTTTAAATTGATATCTCCCCCGTCCTGCTCTGGACTGGTTCGGTATTTCCGTAGACGTTGGCGTGTCCAGTTTTCATAAATAACTGTGCCCTAGATTAATCGAATCATGTGGACGTCCACTTTTTCATACTGAAATTTTGTTTTTTTTTTAAATCAAGAACTGTTTAAAATATTCAACGTTTGGCGATGTTATGAGGCATATATAGCGTTATGTGGAAACTACTTAAAGTAATAACTGTCATGTGAAATCAGGTACCTGTAAGATCGTTTCTTTCCTGCATGTGCCATAGCGTATTTCTTGTCGTACGTCTTCACTTGGTCTTTGCTGAAATTTTCTTTCCTCCTCTGTTATGGTCCGTTGTATTTTTCTTACATTTATTTAAAAGTCTGCAATAATCGCAAGGCCTCTATCTCTCCCAAAATACTTTTTATCCTAATTTAAAGAAACGGCGTCTAAAATGTAGGTGTTAACAACTGGCTGAGGTGTTTGATTTATTTTATAAAACTACATCATCTGTAGTTTTTTTTTTTTTTTTAAAAAAATGACAGTACACAGTCATTTGTGGGCTTACATCTTCTATGTAGAATGATGTAATGGCATGGCATCAAAATCCGCTAATGACGCGGCGAGATCACGTCAATAGCTTCGAGATCACGTCAATAGCTTCGAGATCACGTCATTAGCGGCGAGATCACATCAATAGCTTCGAGATCACGTCAATAGCTTCGAGATCACGTCATTAGCCGCGAGATCACGTCACTAGCGGCGAGATCACGTCAATAGCTTCGAGATCACGTCACTAGCGGCGAGATCACGTCAATAGCTTCGAGATCACGTCACTAGCGGCGAGATCACGTCACTAGCTTCGAGATCACGTCAATAGCGTCGAGATCACGTCAATAGCTTCGAGATCACATCACTAGCTTCGAGATCACGTCACTAGCGTCGAGATCACGTCAATAGCTTCGAGATCACGTCACTAGCGGCGAGATCACATCACTAGCTTCGAGATCACGTCACTAGCGTCGAGATCACGTCAATAGCTTCGAGATCACGTCACTAGCGTCGAGATCACGTCAATAGCTTCGAGATCACGTCAATAGCGGCGAGATCACGTCACTAGCAGGCACGATTCCTCTAGATTTACCCACATTACTATTAAGGTCTCTTCTTTCATACTTCCTATTTTGTCTTAGTAGATTTTGTTTCATATAATTATAGGGACGAATCTAGTCACGTGGAAGTGGATGGGAGGAACTGCAAAACTTTCTCTATAAATTACTTTTAGAAATAGTAAATTTTAAACGTAATTTTAATTGTTAACACTTTCCTTTGATAGGTAGGAAACCATTGCGTCACACAAGGCTCTATCAATAGTAAAACTGACTTTTAAAAAATAGCCATTTAATTAGACACTTTCTTCCACCATACCAAAACCAACAGTGATTATTAATATTTCAATACTTAAATATAATTTTAAAAGTCATTCCGATGATCGTGTAAAGCCGGGGAAGCGGTAAGACTACGGTGATTACAATAGATGCAACTATATAAAAAAAAACGCTTTGCTTATTTAATGGGAAACTTTCACATTCGTATATTGTAGTTCAGGATTAATGAGGTCATTTAGTGTTGTTATCCACAGATCTATCAACTTTCTCACCAAGTGCAGTGCGGTAATGGTTAGTATCGCGACCTTCAGCTGAAACCGATATTTACTTCATCCGATCTAAGTGCGCGCGATGGATAATTTTTGGCTGTTTTTAAAGAATTGTTGTGCAATGCGATCTGAATACGTAATTCCTTGCATAGTCTATACAACTCAAAGATAGGCGTTTTAACCGTAAAATTTCCCAGATTACAGTTTGTTGAAATAAATTTTATAATTATATTGCTAAATAAAGATAAACACCACATTTTTCATCTTTAAAAATAACTTTTATTTTAAAAAAATATTATTATTTTGCATAGAATCTAATAAAAATATTAATTTGCTTAAAATGTAAATTCTAAGGCTTAATCATGGAAAGAGAAGTATTCCATTCAATTTAAATCATAGTAAAAATATTCAATTCAATTTAAATCATAGTAAAAATATTCAATTCAATTTAAATCATAGTAAAAATATTCAATTCAATTTAAATCATAGTAAAAATATGCATTTCAATTTAAATCATAGGAGAAATATTAAGTTTTAACAGGATTCTGCTGAAACTTAAAATTTTTTGCAGGAAACACTTTAACATCTCGGGACCAGGGTCTCCGAGATGCACTGGTTCAGCTCGAAGTTGTAAGCCAGACCGGGTGGGCACTGCATGGATACGAAGGAGTTGTCCTCGTAACATTGGATGAACCGATGACAGTCAGTAGGATCCACATTGGTCCCATTCGGTCTCGGTATGCACAACACATCGTCTGAAAAACAAAAAAAAAAAATTACATTCGCTACAGCGTCCTAACCAACCTGAAAAAAAAAAAAAAAAAATTCCGGAAATTTAAAAGCGAAAGTAAAAGACACCGAAAGAGCTAATTTCCTTTGTCAAAGACCCTAATCACACCAACATAGGGAATTATACAGTTCACTTCACTCAGCGAAGTTTTGCATTAACGCCGACTATTCGGCTGGCATTTGCAATAGTTACGTTATCGAATGATTAAACTGCAAGATAAACGGTCTAAAAATTAATTAAACTGTTAACCTTGGCTTCATTTTCAGAGTAAAAGCAGTCGCTGTCGTCACAGGTGCTGCCTTTTCTACGTGTTACTGTGGAAACCATCCGCATCATTCAGTCGGATCACGGTTGGCTGGCCAGCACCAACCAACATCGTAGAGATGGCAAAAATATTTCAGCTATTAACTCGCATTAGCTTTACATTTGTTTTAGGATTTTCCAGGGCCACTTCAGTGCTTGTGCTATTTACTGAAACGAATTGACAGTGAGGACCAAAGTTGTGCTGTTGACAAAGAAGACATATTTGCTTTTGTTGTTGTTGTTCGTAATTATGGTCAAAGGGTCGACAGAATTCTCCATTAGTCGCTTCTGACGCTGCTACTGCCTTTTTTTTTTTAGAGAATCCGAGCTGGTGGACGTGATCCGTAACGCACCTTACCTATTGTTATAGAATTATGAACGTTTCAAAGATCCTCTTCTGTCGCCATCCTCACAAGAACTCCCGGTTCACCGCTGAAAACAACGCCCTCTGACGTTGACGACGACAGTAGCCACGCTAGCTGAAAGCCAGTGAGGCTTTCGTAGAACTTAACACGAAACACGGTTTGACCCGCCTTTCTGGACATATGACCCAAGCTTGTACTTACCGAATAAGCCGCCAAGGACGGGTACTGCGCAATCATTGTATTGCGACTTCACGTCCACGCATGTGCAGGCTGACTCTGAGAACACAAGTGTCTCGGGGCAGTTGAACCGAATTGGTTTGGCTTTGAGATAGCAGCTGTAGAAAACGCTGCAGTCTGTCGAATTCCTGACGAAGATACACGTCTTTGACGAGTTCTCGGGGCAGCTGAACGTGTCCATCTGTGCTTCCACCGTGGCGGCGGCGAACAACAAGACAAGAACTCCGAAGCGAAACATTGTCGAAAGAAAGAGCTGCGTTTGGAAGCTGTAGCGGAACTGATGAAGATTCTTGACGAGCCGAGGGTATCGATGTTCATTACCATCCTGGTGATCTTATTTATACTTTTAAAACACCCACTTGACTGATTCAGCATTTCCGATGATCTATTATCAATATGCAAATTAGCCACTCCGGTTGGGCCTGGCAATGGATGACAAACCTTAATCGTCTCTATTATCTAATCACGTCCTTGAAATGTGCTTATGAAAATGCTGTGCGATTTAACGTAGGCAGTTATGGCCGTGTACGTAAAAAAAAACAAACAAAAATATTACAGGTAACTCAGAGTATGACTTTATTGACTTAATTTTTACGTGTATAGAACAATGGAAATAAAATGGGCGTTTAAAAAGTATTTATCTATTTATTTGTATTGGCTTTCTCCAATGTACATGAACATAAACACGTTTCCAGTGAACAGGGCGTTGAATGTATATGCATAATTCTCCCAACCAAGACCCTGGGAAATTAAAAATTTAAGTTAATACATTATTTTTTAAAAAAAAACAAACAACAACACAACTTTAAGTTCGCGTGTGTAAATATATAATATATAAAACACAGAAATTCAAATTGACTTTATTAACCAATTTTTGGTTGCGTTTATTTTTTTCTAAAAAAAATAAGATCTAGCTTTTAAATAGTAGCTCCTCTACATTCCTTTTATCACCGGTATTTTCCTGTGTATCTTATAATACATCATCAGAAGATAAAACAATCAATTAACAACGAGTATTATTAAATAGTAACTTCTGAAAATTTAAACTAAAACATTCAGTCAATATTTATGATGGTTTTTGCTGTATTTATTGTCGCAACAACTTCATCTCTCTGTTAGTTTATTTTATATTTAATTTAACTGGATGTTGTTGTTTTTTTTTTGAAGATTCTTTGTTATTTCCTAATAATGTTTATGTTAAGTACTTTACGCAGTCTCTCTCGTTTCTTTTCTAGAATAACGACTTATTGTAAATATTAGAATCTCCAATGTTTGCACGTACCGGAATCGACTTTTCTGGCTCTCCCTTATCTGACATATCGTGACCTTTAAGGAGAAAATCTTGTCTATAGACAACTTGAATCCTGGTAGAAGAAAAAAAATGGAAAATCAAAGGACGTAGTCAACGCCTGGAATTTGTTTTAAAAAAACCGAAAGCAGGATTTACATGGAAACGGAGTGGTGGGTTAGTTTGGATAGTACCACCCACTCAGAGTGAGACCGGAAGTGAAGAGCAAAGTCTTGCAAAGGAGTGTTCGGGAGGTTGGGGGGGTATAAAGGAAAGATGGCTGGCTGGATTAGAAATAAGACGAATAACCTTGGAGCTGTTGTGCGTGGCCGCTCTGAGCCTGCACGGGAATTTGAGCAAAAAAACAAGAAGAGAGAGAGAAAAAGAGTACGTCTAAATATATCTAAACTGGTTCTAGCATTTTTCAGACGACAGATTAGAAGAAAAGCCGAACGCTTCTCCGATTAGACATCCAGAGGGAAAAGACATCAAAGAAAATGCCTGAAAGAGTAAACGATAGGAAACTAGACCGTTCTCTCTCTCTCTTGCTTTTTATACTTAGAAACCTGAAAAGGAGCGTTTTCCTAGATGGTCTACCCTTCGTGGTCAGAAGAACGCCATTACGAGCCCTTTTATCTTGATGGCGATGTCGAAATTTTCAATGTTCTTTTCGCCAGACGCCAATAAACCAAAAGCAAATAAGCATTTAGTAAGATGACTGCTCGTGGAGGGTAGGGAAGAAAGGAAATGAAAAACAATGAAAGACTACAAATATTTTAATGTTTAATTATTAAAAAAAAAACAAACAAACAAATAAAACAATCTCATATTTCTAGGATAGGAAAAGATATAATTTTTTACTTTTATTATCCGTTTTATTTCAAAAAGGTCGATATAGCCACAAATTGAGGAATATGACTGGTTAATCAAACGACACGTGACCCGGGATTCAAATTAGTATTGGATTTTTCGATGTTCCATTGGTACAATATTCTAAGAGGTAGGCGTTAGAATTAACCAATCAGATACCAGCTTCAGTTATTTATAAACACAGCTTTTGTAGAAAATTAAATAAATACGCTAAAAGTAAGTTGTATATATTTACACACACACACACAAGATAGTAAAATTGTTTGTTTATGATTATGCATCAACAGCAACCACAAGTCACTTTAAAAAGCAGTGCAGAATCCGACATCTTTAAATTAGCACGTGTGTCCAATGCTGGTCGAATTAACTACTACACTCAGAGAAGATCGGGAACGCAGTAATTAATACTTCCCTAAAATAAAATAATTAATGCTATATCTTCAAAACGTTGATATATCGTTAACGACTTTGGAAAATAAAGCTACCACGTTTTCAGAGAGTAGATGCAGCGCCATCGACAGAGGGTGACCTTGTTCACCTGGGGACAGGAAGACTCGTTTTATTTTCTTGTTGCTGGATCTATTTATCGTGATCATACGGTACAGAACGGCTCGAGCCTTCAACCCCGCGATCAGTCTACCACATCCTCTCCCCGCAATCGCATATTGTCTCAGAAAGTAAATAATAGCTGTTGGCCCCTCCTGAAAAAAGAAAGGGGACGGTACTCTTGCCAGCAAACTTCTAAAAAAAAAGAAGTAATTTTTCGTTGTTTAATGGCGTGTTCATCACGATAGGTGCTATAATCGAACTCTGTTATCAAAAAGACTTACAAAAAAACTTTTAAAAATAATAAAACAACACCAACGTATTTAATGATATTTGAAACATCTAGTCTGTTCCGACTACTTTAGAGTTGGCGAACAGACTGGCTTTTTATTTTCCGAAAATTTCCGTATAAATGTAGCATATAAAGAGAAACTTTGCCACATAATTGAAAACATTGTTTAGTTTTAGTATTGTGGAGAGAATTATAAGTTTTCACCGCCCGGTAGCATGAAATGTATTAGTTTCATCTCGTCCTTTTAAAGAACAACAATTGTTAAATGATTTATTATATTTTAAATATATGAACTAATATGGAAAGCTTTTCTGATTTAATGTATGCAGAAAGATTAAAATAATTAAACTTACTCAATTTGAATTTCGAACCTTTGATTTGAAACTAACGGAAATTTTCGGAACAATTTAGGATTTTGAACGCCCGGACAAAGTTTTTGTTTTTTTTCTTTGGTTATCTACAGTTACCGATGCTAGAGGTCATAATTATACATTGGATAAAGTTGAAGACGATTTGATATTACATAACGAATTGTTTTATTCACGTAGCAGGACTCTGAATGAGCAGAATAACGTTGGCAGTTGTCTATTGTAGTCAAGCTCCAGTTTCACCTGTTGCTTAGACGAGCAACTTTTGCTCCGGAAGTCGGTTTGGGGTGGGGTGGAAGGAAGAGCCTAGCATGAATCATGGTAATTGATTACACCACGATAATTACTGAAGTAAGCGTAATAATATCGTTTTCAATTTTTAGGCATTTATTTGAAAACTATATTCGTTCTGTAAACCTTTTTATTTTGGTTCCCCGTTGACCACCAAATATTCTCAGGTTATTTCACCTGCTGGCCGTGCGCTAGTGATCGACGAGTACTTAGGTAAATAGGGGACATAGCTGACACACAAAAAAGGAAAACGACATATATTATTTACAAATGTCTATCTAACTTTCACGAAAGTCGTTTCTAATGAATAAAGCAGGTTAAAATACCTACATAAATCATTGACGCTACGGCAAAGGTATAAATAAATTTAACGTGGCATATTGTATGTACATTAGAACAGCTTACCTATGAAATACAGTGTCCTGCTATATTATCACCTAGATAAATGAATGTACTGAACCAGACCACTTATTTCAGGTGTGATTTTATATGCATGTGTACTAGATGCCTGTGCAATATTACCTGGTCAAAAACAGGTAGATCCTACAATATTTCTCCGTCTACCAGAAGTGGAGGCCGTCTAGTGCGGCCAGAGTCGGCGGCAGATTACCAAGGACCTGAGCATTGTTCGTAGATCTGTAGTTAATATCGCCGTGAGGCTCACCGAGGCGAACGTCAAGCTTGGACAAGATGGCCTGGTAGGCCGCGCCTGTGGCTGGAGAAAATCTAACGAAGGTTCTAACTCCACCGACTTAAGCCCAGGGTCAGGACACAAGTCTCGCGGTTAGAAACAAACAACTGTTGTTCATCGAAGGCCGTTTCCACCAACTTAAGAACTCATTTCCTACTATTGCACCAACAAAATATACCGAGGTCCGATGCCCATGCGCTATCTAAAATACCTCTCATTGGAAAAATGATAACGAAGGTATTCTTTCCTCGGTACCCGAAAATCCTGATTTAAATCCGATTAACCACCTGCTGGAGCATGTGGATTTCCAGCTGACTGCAATCCATTCTCGTCTCTCCAGTTTGAGAGAAATTTCTCACCTGTATATGGCGGAACATGGACCAGATCACCATACAACATCTCTTTCTGATTCTCTGCCAGACATGGTACAGAATCTTCATTCTGCACAAATGTGGGTCTGCCAAGCGCTAACACGAAGGATTTCACTCTATTGTGCTTGTTTTCCGACTTCCGCGACAAACCAGTACTTTGTAATAATAACGGGTGAGCAAATGATTATGGCAGGGACCTGTACCATAATTTACTTTACACTAAGAATTAAAATGCATACCTGTGAAATTGGCTCTTTATTTTTTACGCTGACCAGCTTAGTTTAGTTAACACGAAACAGACATCCAAGGGGGCGGGGCTGTCAATGTCGATAGTAATGTATTCTACTCACGTGTACCTGTTACTAAAGAAACGCTTTCTAATGCCGAGTTTTGTTGGGGAATAGAGTCAGCAAACTTTTAAGAACGTCCTTCAGTATTTTCAATTGTTGATAACTGGAGAGGTGCAAGAGGGTACGATTTACATAACATATAACGTAAGTAACTGGCGATCAAGAACTGTAGACATTACGAGAGTACCTCTGTTAGATATCCTCTCAAGTGCACCGAGCTAAACCGGGCATTTCCAGCTGTTCTGAACGACCGAGGCGATCACCTTTGTCTGCCGTCATTGAAAGCAGCCGTAGATGCTTTCGGTGAAGCAGAACGGAGGGTTGCGACTCAAGTCTTGGAATTATCGTCAGAAAACTTCTGCAAGGCAAAATATGGCGGAACCACGATCGCCAAAAGGGGGAACATAGGGTTCCCCCCAGAAGAAGAGAAGAGAGTGACACTGCATTCTTCTTGATTGCTAATTTGGAATAAATTAGTTCGAAACTTTATTTAATGAATCCGCATCCAATACTGACGTTCGAGTAACGCCAGAAGGATTTTGTACCCTGTTCCCAGGCGATAACTTCAGAGTGACACCAGCTAATCTGGAACCCGCAACCAGATGACCGCTAACACACGTCGCACCGTAGAATTAACTCTGGCAGAGCCGCCGCCCACTCAAAGGTTGTCAATCGTCCAAACGTCAAGGGAGACACGGTTAACGAGCGATTGGCGGTGATGATGGAGCGGGAACTATAGCTCCAGGACTTTCTTTTCTGCTTCCCGGGAACACACGATTTGTGTTGTTGTTGTTGTTGTTTAATTTTTTAAGTTTTCTGATAATTAGTAAAGAAATGCAATTAAAGATAAACAAAACTTTAAAAATCATTTTTAAAAAACCCCAAAACAATATATATATTAAAAGCAAAAAACAAAGAAAACGGTCAAAGTTCAAAACTTTTTATTACATAAGCGAATATTTCATTTAAATCCATCTCTAATTCATCTTTAAGTACAGAAACAATGAACCTCGAATCCATCTTTACTTGGCATTTAATATCTTTTGTATTTAACATAGCTCAATGCCGCGCGAAGTGGTTACTTTTGGTTCTTTACGTCATCCCCTGAAGATGAAGTCTAGATGACTTTTGACCTACTGTAGACATCTGGGAAAGTTTGTCTGAATGGATCGTGTTTAGCACTCGCCTGTATTCTCAATGCACTGGTTCATCTCGAAGTTATACACCAGGTGGCTGGGACACGGCATGGAGATGTAGGAGGTGTAGTTGAAGCAGGGGATAAACCTGTGACAGTCGTCGGGGTCCACGTTTGTCCCGTTGGGCCTCGCACTGCATAATTCATCATCTGCGGAGAAGATAGGACGGCAAGTATAACAAAAGTAAAGGAAGAGAGAGAGAGAGAGAAAGAGAACAAAACAAATACGATAACTATTTGAAGTATTAACCAAGGAAACGCGGAGGACAACAGCTCGGGTTATTTGTGTATTAAACACCAAATTTCTTTGAATTCTGCTTGGAAACTGTAGCTGCCATATTTGTATGATAAGAAGAAAAAGTTTTTCATGGTTGTTTTACTTATTAAAAAGAGTTAACTTCTGGCTTTTCCAAACCCATTCATTATTATTATTACATTATTATTATTATTATTAATAATTAATTAATTAATTAATTAATTAGAAGCGATTAATAAATTTACGTTATCATCACCAGGGTTAGTTCTGAGTAGGACAAATCATAGTGTTGGTTTTATTTGCTGCTGATGATTTTGCAACGCCTCGCTACAAGATCACTTTGCAGATTTAGTGTCGCCACCGGAAGTTGCTTATGATTCTTTGGATAAGCTGTTTGTTAACAGATGATAACCGTTCATAAATATGTAGATGCTGGGAGTAATAAACAAATATCTCAAAAGAATAAATGTAATTACTGAGAAGATCGACATGAATATCTGCAGGTTGTTTTGCTTAATCAGGTGTCTGCAGCCCTGGTGACCAAGCATGTCACGTGGTTACAGCTTGGGACAACCCTTAGAAAAGCTAATACGCTACAGATCGCTAAAGGAAACGAAACGATTTTTTTTAGAATTTTCCGATCACATGATCACTAAGAGGAGATGGTTTTTTTTTAAAACTCACTGCCGCTCAAAAATGCACGAGTTACAGATGAAAATCACACACACACACACACACACACACACATACACAATGGCGTCTCAGCATCAACATGGACATCCTAAACTTCCTAGCTTTTTTTTACATCAATTAATAGCCAAATTCCTGTAAATAGTTAGGTCGATGCACTGTCATTGGTCATTCAGGCAGGTCTCGACAATTGTACAACCAACCGATAATAGTTGCTGAGGAAATTATAGAGTACGCATTCAGTTTACGGTTAAATGTCCCTCGAGAACATCTTTGAGAGATTTTTAGGCTCAACGTTAATTATATCTTCCACCTTATCGGTCGTCCGTATAATCAGGCTTCCTTCTTTTTCTTCGTACAAAATCAATGTCTCTAGATACCCTTATTTGTTTATTAATTTTTTTTTTTAATTTTCTAAAAAGGCTTGTTCTTCAGATGAACCCGGATTCTCAACATTAAGAAATATCTTTCTTCATCACTTATTGACAAAAATTTAACAAAAACAAAAACAAAAAAAAAAAATCTTTGATTGATTCGGGGTAGTTTCGGGGGCTATTGAACTTATCGTTGGAAACGACGACGATTTACACGAACGGGAGGAACCTAATCAACATACCTAGAACGAATAAAAGGGATATGACTCAAAAACAACAGCTGCTTGCGGAGATCTGTTACCATCCACAGACCTAGGGCCACGAACGGGAGGAACCTAATCAACATACCTAGAACGAATAAAAGGGATATGACTCAAAAACAACAGCTGCTTGCGGAGATCTGTTACCATCCAAAGACCTAGGGCCACGAACGGGAGGAACCTAATCAACATACCTAGAACGAATAAAAGGGATATGACTCAAAAACAACAGCTGCTTGCGGAGATCTGTTACCATCCACAGACCTAGGGCCGAAAGCGTGTTTGACTTAGGAGCGGCCCACGGAAGCTTTGTTGTTCGGTTTCCGTCGTCTACGCCGTTCACCTGTTGCTGTAGATCGTACGTGATGCTACCTACCTGCTGTGTCACTCTTAACTCCTACTTCCTTCTGCACACAAAAAAGCAGGAAACGAGACTGTCGTCTCGGCACCACGCAGCTTTAGCGTCCTTGGTAGCGGTGAAAATAGTAATTAAAGAAAATTGAATTGTCATCGGACTTAAACTCGTAATGAAGTTGCAGTGAGAACAAATACGAGTATATATTATTTTTCGTCCATTTTTTTATTACCCCACCAATAATGGAAACATTTCCCAAATAGCAGGTTGATATTACTGACTGGGCTTGGTGTGTTGATAATAGCAGACAAGTAGTGATTGGTGGTCGGTGTTATGTACGACTAAAATACTAAATTAGGATTTTCGAAAAGGTACTTTAAAATTCTAATATGAATGGTGTTACTATTCTGTTTAATCAGAAAAATGTGACACCAGCCATGCATTCATACACACAGAGAGAGAGAGAGAGAGATAAAGGTTTCCGCGCAATGATCCTTAAAACGACAAAAGTAGCGGGAAAAACTGATTTTAAAAAAGGGGGTTGCATCACTTAAAAAATAATCAAGCGTCCAGCGTATTCCAAAGCAGCTGTTTCGTCGTAAATTGGTGTTTAAGTGGATATAGAAGGAAATAGTTATTTTTAAGGACTTGGTAAATTTGTTTTTATTGGTGTGTGAGACGCTTGCCTTGATGCGCATGTCGTCACCAGTAATGTGTGAGACGCTTGCCTTGATGCGCATGTCGTCACCAGTAATGTGTGAGACGTTTGCCTTGATGCGCATGTCGTCACCAGTAATGTGTGAGACGTTTGCCTTGATGCGCATGTCGTCACCAGTAATGTGTGAGACGTTTGCCTTGATGCGCATGTCGTCACCAGTAATGTGTGAGACGTTTGCCTTGATGCGCATGTCGTCACCAGTAATGTGTGAGACGTTTGCCTTGATGCGCATGTCGTCACTAGTAATGTGTGAAACGTTTCTTTTACTATGTATATCGTCACCAGTAATGTGTGAGAAACGTTTCTTTTACTGTGTATATCGTCATAAGTAGTTTGGATGGTGGGAAAAATAGTCATTTTCAGGAAGTGACCAAATATGCAGTATTTACTTCCACTTACTCCATTTTGCAAGCGTATCCATCGACTTTTACCAAATTAATTATGCATATGAAACGATGCATTTAACATGAAAGATCAGTTATTCTTTGGTAAAAAATATTGATATATTAGCTACATTTTTTACCACAAATATTTGTTTATATAATTTAAACAGCATAAAGAGCTTTTAAGCGTTTTGTTTTAATAATTTGAGGTATTAGAAATCCATTAGGACAATGTAGGGTATGCAAGGAGCATATAGAGATTATTATTTTTTTTTTAAAAGTGTAGATTTAAAAAAAATTAAATAAGTAAAAATAATGTTTGTTTAAGATCAACAGATTACACAAAAGCATTATCCCTAAAGAATGTACTGTACACGTGATTTCAAAGAGGATTCCGCGAAATATTCTTCAAAGTCAGGAAAGAAAGAAAAAGAATCAGATTAAAAATTTTGGCAACCGGTGAAGCATAAATCAACGACTACAGTTATATAGTTTACAACAACAACAACAACAACAACAAGAATAAGAATAATAATAATTAATAATAATAATAATAAATAATAATAATAATAATATAATAAATAATTTGTTTTAAGGGCTACCTGAGCGCGAGTTTGTATATCGTTATAAAGGCGGCACCTTTCAGGATCACTTACTGAATCTTCCGCCATTGAAGGCTTTTTTGTCGCAGTCGTTCAGCTCATCAAACCTGTACACGCACGAGTTCACGGACAGGGAGAAGACGAGGGAACTCAGACAGCTGAAAACGCCCGGCTCGTTCGGATTGTAGCAGTTATAGAAAACGCTGCAGTTTCTAGGGTCCCTGACGAAGTAGTTGTGCGTGCTTTTCGGAAGCTCTGGGCACACAAACCTGTAGTTGGTTTCATCCTCAGCCGCCAGGGTGACGGCCGCTAGGGATATAACTACGTAGAAGTAAAACATGACCGACAAAGACAATAGAGATACTGTACTGCCGAGAAGCAGGAGTACGATTCAGAAAACGAAGAATCTGTGCGTCAGGATTATTTATACTTTTTGCTTTTTTCACCTGATCTGGTGGCTTCTCTCTAATTGCTATGTAGCCGATTATAATTGCGAAAAAGTGTAAATATTAACCGAAGCTAGATTTGGGCGTCAAAATGGCAAAGTGGGCGGATAAAAATGCATTTCACCTTTAAAATCGGTTAATATATATATATATAGAGAGAGATTTGTGAAAGGTGGAACTATTTACCTGGGCGTATTTCTTTTTCTCTTTTTTGTTATTCTGAAAATAACAATGACTAATTTCCTATTCTTTCTACTGTCTCCATGTTCACGCACCTCATTTGCTTATAAGTCCTTCCTTTCATTATATATTGTAAGAAATAGGAAAACAATTTCCTAAATTTTGAAACTATACTATACGTTCGCTGAGGTAGATAGAACTCGCCTACCTCTTAATAAGAACTCGCCTACGTCTTAATAAGCAACTCGTATCTACGATTATACAAGATAGGTAAACGGTAATCGCGCTATGCGAATACACGACTAGCGAGTAGACATCTTGTTCGGTAAACCTCTGATCTAATGCAGAAAGTTTGATTCTCTAAAAATTTAATTATTCATCTCTACGGGATTCTTCTGCTAAAAAAAAACAACATAAACGATAAATGAGAGAGAGAGAGAGATGACGTCAGTGCAGAGAGAGATGTGACGTCAGTGCAGAGAGAGATGTGACGTCAGTGCAGAGAGAGATGTGACGTCAGTGCAGAGAGAGATGTGACGTCATTACAGAGAGATGTGACGTCCGTACTGAGAGAGAGAGATGACGTCAGTGCAGAGAGAGATGTGACGTCATTACAGAGAAAATGTGACGTCAGTACAGAAAGAGATGTGACGTCAGTACAGAAAGAGATGTGACGTCAGTACAGAGAGAGATGTGACGTCAGTACAGAGAGAGATGTGACGTCAGTACAGAGAGAGAGAACTTTTGTAGATTGTTATTTTTTGAAGGCTTGTACGTGCGATGATAAAATAATGTTATTAGGGTTTAAGGTAGCAGCCAGCCTCCCTTAAACATTTATCTGAAACCGCTAACTTTCATTTTTGCTGGCAACACTGCCATGGGTTAGAAAATGTATTTTGCATAATCAAAACTGCGCGTTACGTGAAATAATAATAATGAAATAGATGGAACAATGTTTGGATATTTAGCTAACTTTCCAATTACCTGGCCCCTTATTTTCCCCTAAAATTTCGAGCCGGGTGCATCATAAAATCGGATTTCTAGTCGTCTTATCTCGTTATTACAAGACGCTCAATTTTTGTGCGTGCGTATTCAGACGGGCGGTGTTGCAGAACTCTGACTGCTTAGTGTATTTATGCCCCCCCACCACCACCAGCGCTCGGCGGAGCCGTTCGTTAAGCCTTCTTATTATACCGGTGTCAGAGTGTTTACGGTTTCTGTCACGAAAACAAACACCGACTGGCCGGCCTGACGTTCGGGGCGTTCGACTGAGTTTACTTAGCGTTCCTGCTGCGATTGTACTCGCCAGACGATGTCCGCCGCGCCTCGGACTGTCTACCGCCGAAAACCAAAAAAAAGACCGACTTTTAAAAATATTATGGCGCTATCCATACAGAAGTCGTAAATACCAGCCAGCCAGCCACCGGAAATCGCATCGCCTCCGATTTTGCGATTGGTTGGATCAGAGTGGAGGTGGGGTGGAATCGTCGTTCGCGTCGAGTCACGTGATCCTGTTTCGTCATTTCCGGCTGCGAAATATACGTAGTAGTTAGTTAGAACTGTAGCTGGACAGGTGACTCTTCCGCTGCTTAAAAGCAAACCGAACAGAAGAAAGCAAATCAAACAATTTTCGGAAGGCAGACGACGCGTACTTTTCTCTCCTTTCATAGTAAACATTTCATTTAATATCGAAGAAAAGTTAACTAATTACAACCACGACATCAGGTTCTGTTACATTTCTCTGGGAGGGGAAAAAATTGAGAAAAGCAGAAGTCTGCATTTAAGGGAAAGTTTCTAATATTTTTTTTTCAAAAATACCTGCAGCATTTACTTCCTGATAATATAATAATAATGGAGATAATTTTATTTTTTTACCAATAAACACGATATAATTTATACGACAGAGTTATTTAATTGGAACTGTGTCTGCACTTTGAATACCAAGAAAACATTTTCTGCATCTTGGTCATCTTTGGCTCTGGATGGATGGGTGAGAGAGAGATGTGACGTCAGTACTGAGAGAGAGAGATGACGTCAGTACTGAGAGAGAGATGTAACGTCAGTACAGAGAGAGAGAGATGTAACGTCAGTACAGAGAGAGAGAGATGTAACGTCAGTACAGAGAGAGAGATGTGACGTCAGTACAGAGAGAGAGAGAGATGTAACGTCAGTACAGAGAGAGAGAGATGTAACGTCAGTACAGAGAGAGAGAGATGTAACGTCAGTACAGAGAGAGATGTGACGTCAGTACTAAGAGAGAGATGTAACGTCATTACTGAGAGAGAGATATGACGTCAGTACAGAGAGATGTGACGTCAGTACTGAGAGAGAGAGAGAGAACTTTTGTAGATTGTCATTTTTTGAAGGCTTGTACGTACGATGATAAAATAATGTTATTAGGGTTTAAGGTAGCAGCCTCCCTCCGATCAGCCAGAATCGCCAGCGAGTTAGCGCCAAAAGAGACATCTGAAGTGGGTTACCTTTGACGAAGAGGACAGCGCCGGGTGGCGTTTTAATAAAAGGCTAATCATTCTGCGACGGTAGCTGCTCCTAGCCTGGTTAAGCAAACAAGCGCCGAAATGAAGCCGCTCATCTGATTACCTTTCAGTGAGTGAAATAACAAGTTCTAATCCAGCAGAATTTAATAACAGAAAGAAACCGGGCGCATCCGGTCTCCGGAGGCTCTCGTCTGACCGCAGGTCGCCGTGCAAACAGCGTTCAGTATAATAAGCGTACTTAATATATATTATATATTTCCAGTTTCCCGCCCTATTCACGTACAGTAGGCAAACGCAACACGACATAAAATCGCCTTTCTGAGAGACTATCGCCAGATAACCTTTCTTTAGGTGGAATGCCCTTCTGGTTTACTTTGTACAATCTTCGTCCTTTGGTGGCAGAGAAATTAAGTTTCTGTAGAACCTCCGCTGCTTTCTGATCTATATATGCACCGTTCTTTCCACCATAGACCCGCTCTTTCGTTATAACGAATTTCCATCTCTGAAAGGGCCGACTGTAGACGGTTCTTCCATTATTGTCCTCTCGAACCCAACCCGACTTTGCTGTTTGTTTTAAATCTGGCGCTGCCACACAAAGTTAAGGTAATTAAAAGAGAGCAAACATGTAGGACTGGGATAAGAATATTCAGATTTAAAATAAAGACGAGTCTTGCATACGACTGAAAGGTGATAGCACACCTACAAATGGAAGGCGGAAGACCGACCCCTTGGTCAAATTGATTAAGCACGAGTGCACACACACACACACACACAAAGTATAAAATCGAGAGAGAAGATTTTCCGAAGTAGAATTTTCCATTATCTCAGTAAACTACCTTTTTTTTAAAGTTTTGCATTAAAAATACACATTTCAAAAGAAGAGATAGATAATACACGTTAAAGATGAAACAGTTTCTTTTTGAAAATTAGTTTTGAAGTCACCAAGAATCACGCTATTTCATTTTAAATTAGCACCTGTTGTGTATATCGGGTTAGGCATTGTATTGTTTAGATGTTGTTCCTCATCAAAGACTGCTTATACTCATATTGCAACATCACAAATTTATTATCTTTTAATGATTTAGTTCAATTTTAAAAATCGAATAGACATCTTTTTTTTTTTTGTAAATACACCTATTATCTATTTACTTACAATATTCTGGTTCCAGAGTGTGGAAAAGAAGCACACCCCGATATTACTGACGTCATAATGGATCTCATTTGAAGCGGGAATGCATATGTAACGGAATGAGAGTTTGTGATGCGCAAAAATGTATCTGAACCTAAATTACCTTGAGACCGCTTCCTCTTGGCTTTATCGCCTTCAGGAAGACCGTTCCCGAACGTTCTCGAAAAATATGCAAGAAATAACATCTCAAGAAATCTCTTATACTTTTGTTTGTAGTATTTATCTACCTTTTGTCAGTCATTATCCACACTTATTTCAGTGAGGAAAATTGTACTGTAACTTAAAAGAAACGTCACTTCTTGGTATACTTATGCAAATTTTCTTCCGGATCATTTTTACGTAGGTTCTTCTATTACTTTACTGATTGTCGACCTGAATAAGAGTTTTATAAATTATTTCAATCATGAAGAAACTGCAGGGACATTCAGAATGTTCCTTCCAATAAAGAGGAGATACATATTATTGCGAATATCCTGCTGTTATTATCTTTAGATTGTAGGTTTCTTTTGCTTCTCTGACATTAAAAGATAACAGTATCAAATGGTTGGAAAACAATTAACACTTTTTCGGACAGGTGAGATATTGTTAACAGGCAACAGGGCATCCCAAAGAGAGATGCATACACCTATGTATATTGGCGTACGAAAGTGTGCATGCATTTTTGGTAAACCCTTTATAAAGACAGAGAGGGCAGACAAAGATAGACATACCTTTGAAATGTAAGGGTTTTTTCTCTTTTGTAGTTTCCATACTGGCCTCAGTAGATTTCCGCCTCATCTGTTGTAATTTGCTCCTAAGTTTTCACGTCACGCCTCAGTGACCACGATTCCACAGTTAGGAAAACCAAACGAAAAGTTAGGTATCGATCTACTCGTGGAGCGACGAGAACTCGTAACTTTGCCGGTAAAAATAGCAAAATCTTCACGGTGTCAGAGTGCGGAACCTGAAACAGGATTTGTATCTGCCAGCATCAACGAAACACTGCCGGAACGCAGCGCTACGAACCGACAAAAGTTTCAGCGCATCCGAGCATTGATGCTTTCGGACAGATAAACGAACCATAGTCTATGACGACACAGATCTGGTGACAATACGATGAGGCGGAAATAGTTTTATCTAGAACAACAGGAAGCCGCCACGAGATTTGGATTATGGCTTTTGCCGTGTGAGAATTGTTTCCCCACCCTTTTTTTTTCCTCTCTTCAGATTATCAGCAAAATGGAAACCCGTGCTAGAATTCCATGCGCCACTAATGTAAAGGTTTACGTCGGGCTTAATCGAAAATATCCACACGGGAAAGTAAACGAGTAGGAAATTACGACGAATAGCCTTATTATTGGACATTTAATAGCTGTGGAGCGAGAAAAATATCCCCCCTTACTGTCGGGTGATGGCTTACTCTTGTTTTCGTTTTCGGCCGTAGTTTCCCGATGTGTTTTAATACAATTAGTGTAGCAGCGGGGGTTCGAGTTGGACAGCGGAACCTAATAAACTTCGGGTAAACAGACAGTATTCGTCACCCGAAAGTCGAGTTCGCTTTAAAGAGGCTGTAGGAAAACTCTGACAGCAACGAGAAAAAATAAAGGGGGGAAATGACATCTTTCTAACGCCCAAAATCCTTTCTTCGAACTGACGTAATGTGTACACAGCATCTTCTGTTTACCTTTCTCCTTATCTTCGCCGCACCAGCAGCATCCGATATCAAAACCAAACCCAAACGTAAAAAAGACATATATATATATATACAGTTCCTGATAAATTCCGCAAGTAGCGATGGATTACCTACCATTGGTCAGTCGGCTCGGGGGAAAATTTGCATAACGACTGCAGGTGAGCGCTATACTGAGTCAATGAGGTGGGTGATTCGAAGGTATAAAAAGGGGAACCGTCGACGGCAAAAACCGAGGGGGACATTTCTGTCTGGGAGAGCGCAGCTATTTTCGCAAAAAAAAAAAGATGTCGGAGCGCGTGCTGATGATCCTCCTTTGCGGACTCGTTCTGGTCGTCGCGGTGACATCGGCCGCGGGACCGACGGCCGCGCCGTTTGTGTGCCCGGAAGAATTGCCGGGTGCCTGCTATTCGGTGAGAAGTCCATCCAACTGCAGCGTTTACTACAGCTGCCATTTTGCCCCTCTGATATACGTTAATGTCTGTCCCGATGGCCTGGTATTTTCCCAGAGCGCATGCGTATGCGTGCACACGTACAGCATCTACAACGATTGCGGTGACGAAACGATTTATGGCGGGAGATACAGTAAGTACGCTCATCATAAGACCCCCCAATCGAGCTTAATTTAATTTTATAATAAGTAATTTCACCTGAAAGGTGTATATAATACACAACACACACAATGCATTATTATAGAAACTGCACAAAAACAAAAATGAATTGTACAGGGCATTAGTTCTTGCTATGTAATAACACCTTTTCTCTATATAAGGCAGGACACCTTGTTTTCGTGTTCCCCTGCAGGTTATCAACGTATGTCTGTTGGATGTTGTTCCAAATATTCTGTAGCACTTTCCACAATCCTTCCAAGGTATTTGGTTGCTATTTGAGTTTCCCAGTAAACACAAATTCCTTTAACTTCACTAATGTTCATACCAAGACTGTGGAGGCCAAGACATCTTTGTCTCTTCCATCAGCCTTTTAAGCTCCAGATTGTGTGACTGTATGTTTAAGGTCATTGTCATGTCGGAAGATGAACCTCTGCCAAATATAGCATGATGGACGACATTTTTACCTGTCAGTATACCTTTTGGTTCCATGCAAATCTCCGACACTCCTAGCCGATATGCATCTTCGCGTCTGTAGCGATCTATCTTCCTGCTTCGCTGTATTTTTTTGTTTAGTGCTTCTCAGTCCGCCATTGAACAAACTTCCAACGATTATTGCCATGAATTCATCTTTAAAGAGCACCTTCTTCTAGGTTTGGTCATCCCACTGTTTCATTTCGGCTGCCCGTTGATGCTTTGCCGTTTGGTTTCTTCTCCAGTGAATCGTGATACACGTGTATCTTACCGCTGTGGGATAACCGTTAGCGCCCGTACTTGCAGATAGATCATTCGCTCAATATAAATCGATATTCCTGGCTGTCCAGCTAAATCACGTGATCTACAACAAATACCCAGAATAAACCGACAGTCAATGCCTTTTTTCACAATTCATCCTGTTTATAGTAATTATTTGATACAATTGTCTAACATCGATTGCGTCATTTACAGATAATTATCAAAACTATTTCATTTATTAAAGAAAACATTTTTTTTTAAAAAGCCAATAAGCCAACAGACGATCGGCTAGAAGCGCTGTATCGAGCTATAGATGACGATGAGTTGGCTTCTCCACAGTCGATCTCTCTCAGTCACGAGCAGTGAAGTTCCATCCTGTCTGTTTTGTATTGCTAAGTTCATCTTTTTTCTGGTAATCATATATGTAGGCATATACCAAGTGAAATTACATAGTATTTTATAACGATTCCTTTTGGATATCAGTTTATTCTTGGTAATCCGGTTTCTTCCCACTACTATTTAGAAGCGTTCTAGTGGGTTCTTTCGGCGATTCTACACAGACTCGGGAATTCCAGCTACTGCATACACACTTGGAAAAGAGTAGCTTTAATTCAGTCTACTGCATACACACTTGGAAAAGAGTAGCTTTAATTCAGAGTCTACTGCATACACACTTGGAAAAGAGTAGCTTTAATTCAGAGTCTACTGCACACACACTTGGAAAAGAGTAGCTTTAATTCAGAGTCTACTGCTTTAATTCAGAGTTGTTCCTTGCCTATAAAATCGACAACAACAACAACAGAGCCGGCCCGGTGGGGCAGATGGTAGCGGGTTAGCTTCGTAAGGGGACCGTTGCTCCTGTACCGGGGTTCGATCCCAGGTTGGGGTTGGAGGAGACTTATCGCTGATGATCGCCTGGTACCCGACGTGAGAGAGACCTCCCGGGTCCTTGGGGGCCCACGGTGTCGGGGGACCGGGCCGCTTGTCGGCTCGACGAACATCTCTCAGTTACGAGGAGGACTCGGCATTTGGACGTCCAACGCGTGAATTTGTCTCTTTCCCTTTAAAAAAAAACACAACAGAAAACTTCTATAGATGGTGTGCTTACTTGTTTTACTTTCTCTTTCCAGATGATCCCCTGTGCAATGCGAGGCCAAATGGAACGAACATCCATCCGCTAAAGTGCAACTGGTTTATCCCGTGTTTCATGTACAATTCCTACGCGCCGATGCCATGTCCAGACGGCCAGGGATACGACTTTGAGCTTAACCAGTGCGTTCCACGCGGTTTGGTAGCAAGGTGCGCTGAGTAGCCAGGTATCCATTTTCCCCATCCCCCCAACTGCTTCTCGGACTTCGCATCTAAGAGTCAAACCCGTCTCACGTCATTCATGGACTGGCTCGAATGATTCGCTCCTGTCCTTGCATTATTATTTCCACGACCAGCTGAGAACTGCCCGGGTAATGCCAGATAGCCATTCTTGCGCGCAGTAAAAGGTCTGCGCCCTCACCACGTGCTCTATTACGGGGCTGAATTTTTTTTTCTTGTAATAAAGGGACAGTTTTCCGCACGATATTTATACGGCAAAAGGCACCGAAGTGAGACTGCCAAAAAATTAGTAAGAATACCAATAAAACATTTAAAATCAACTTTGATTTATGGTTTGTTTTTTTTTTTCTAAAACAAAAAGGATATAAACAAGGAGAATATTCAAATAGTGAAAATAATTTCGTATAGTAGAAACTGAAAACAACAAACGGATTAACCCTTCACCACGGGGGGGAGGAGGAGTTTAATTGTATTTATGCAAGAGAGAAAAAAAAGAAAAGTTAGCTGAGCGGAATAAAATTCGAATATCGCTAAATTATTCCGATTAGATGCTTTGTGATGCAATTGTAGCGAGTATTACTTTGCTACATTAAAAGTAAGACAAGTAAACTGAACGAGGCGCCTGGCGGCCAATCGCGGTACTATCCGCCTTCACGAAAACTTCTAGACGTGTTGTTGTTGTTTTTTTTTTTGCATGCGCCGACAACTCGTTCTGTCTTCTGTAACAAAACTTCATTTTTAATTTAATTTTTCGATGCTATCCTGACGATATGGCTTTTGAGATGAAAATTTAAAAAAAAAAAAATTATATGTATATTTTTTCAGTTATGAAAGTTCTCATTTTCTTTTTCTAAAATTGTTTTTTAAAAAATTATTTTTTTTTTGAGATTAAAAAAAGAAGAAAGACTTTGTTTTCTCATCAAATTGCACCGGCAATAACAGTAACCTATGCGAACAAGTCAAATGAGATGTCAGTCCTGAGTTAGTGCGGATACAAGCTGAATAACTGTCAGTTATCGTCCTTATTATATTTTTTGCAATTACGGTAGTAAAATCTGCTTTTTTTTAAAAAAAATAAAAAAAAACATATCACGGTTTTCCCCTCGGTGAGAATGCATTGAAGAAACGGAAGTCATTGTCGGAATATAAATTTAGTTTTCTATTCTCGTGTTTTAGTTCCGTATCCAAACGCTTCTCTATCTTACCTTGTTAGTGTTTTTAACACCAAATTTACGGTAAATTAAAGAAAACAGCACCTTTTCGACTACCGTCGGAAATTTCCTTTTGGTTTCGAAGCTCGAAGGAACATTTTGGAGAATTAAGCAGGCAAAAGATGCAACTCCTTTACTTCAATAAATTCTTGAGTGCAAAAGTGCAAGTGTCACACTCGGATGACAGAAGATAGTAGGTTCCAGACGCATCCCCCCACCATCAAACGCTTGAGACGACCGTTTATATATATTTTTTAAAAGGGGCTGTATGTAGCAAGTCCCACGGCGTAATATCGTTAATGACCTTTTAAGGGGAGAGTCGAATAGTCGGAGCGGAACTTCTCAGAAAGTAGGCAGTTAGTTTGGACATTCAATACCTAGTAACAGAACTAACTAACGAACTACGTACGTACGTTTCTTTGGAAGGGGGGGGAGACTTTTCTCTGTCGTGTCTTGGCCGTGCCGATAGCAGATCCACAGACGGCTCGGTCCAAAATGTCCTTCTAATTGGCATCAATAACAAAAAGATTATGTTCTACATGGCTCTACTATCTTTCGTACTTAGTAACACCAAGCTTCCTCCCACACTTGCCCGTCCATCGTTAATGTCTAGACAGAATATAACTAGTCAGTGAAATGAACATGGGGCCAATGGTTCAATATCTAGTTGCAATGTCGTGTTGTCCATTTGCCGTTGATGGCGCAGCATTTGAGGGATAGCAGAAGCTTGTTGAAAACTATGCCAAAATTCTATGGTTGCTTTCTCTTTGGGGATCATTTCGGAGAGATCGCCATAACGAAAACGTTTTTATTTTAGGGTGGCAGCATATTGATCGGGGTTTTGTAACGCTTGAGTGATCTGAACGAGTGGCCGTCTTGTGACGGGACGTCTGGCGACACCTCGTTAGCGCCCTAAAAATGACTCCGCGATTGGCATTGTACTAGGAATCGACGGCACTCTACGTCATCCTCGCTGAAGCATCCCGATGGCCTGGACCACCCCATTTTGTATTAACTGATGACTGAGAATTTCTAAACCGACTTGCACCAGGTGCGTGTCCAGGTAATAGAAACAATAAGAGTAGGTCGTGCGCAAAGATGTTCGGAGATTAAATAGGAGAAGTGATCCGCGCTTGAGTGTCCAGGGTGGCCCGGTTCTAGAAAAGGCTTAGATGTTGTGCGTCATTCTCGATTTTCTTTTCTAAACATGCAGGAGCTTTCCATCCGGAACACGAGGGCGTTCGAACACCGCACCGCACGAGAACTGCTAGCTGGGGAGGAAACGCTTCTTTCTTACGTTTTCGTGTGAAGTGCATCAGCTGACGGCACATTCCTTTTACGGACTCCCCCCCCCCCCGTTGGGTGTAGTGAACAACGAAGACAGCAGCCCGATAATATCAGGGGCACAAGGCAATCACGTTATCGCAGCGCACCAAACAGCGATGATATTCCAGAAAGTAGGCATTCCAGACATCATGCAGAATAGATAAAATCCACCATCCCGATACAGGTAAGTAAACAAACGTGGATTTAGAACGACCAATCTAACTGCAACCCAAGCACCCGGCCCGGCCACCAGTCGTAAGTCACACCACAACCAACGATGGCAGATGTCGGTGGTTCCCTTAGTAACTGCCTGAATCCCTCCATGAATGGAGAGCGTGGCCCTTGGAACTAGACCCCTCTTATCATTATTATTTTTTTTAATTGATAGTTAAACTTAGTGATAAAATATCTCGCCTTTGATTACCAAACTTGTTTGTTTGCTTTTTTAAAATTATATTTGTAATTCATTTTGTAGGCAACAGAAAATATTCTTTTCCGCAGCCGAGGTTTTAATAAACGGAAGCAAAGCGCGCGACATAGCTAACGCCCCCTATAAAAACAAAGCTGAATAGCATAGAGAGCTGCTGGGTGGATATTTTCTCTCAATTAAAGTGGAAAGTTGCCATTTTATCTGCCCCCCTCCCTCCTTAACGTGTATTTATGCTACGCCCGACAAGCAAACACCGCGCAGCCGTCTTCCGTTTCTTTTCGTATTTTTGAATGCGATCCTCTCTTTCCATAAACCGAGGACACAGGCGAGAAACCGGTCGGAGCGGGTGCAGACAAGAAGGGCAGCAGCGAACACGAAAGATGGTTTCGTTAGCGAGATGAACGCGAAAGGCAACCGCTGCAAACATAATGCACCCTGCGCTTCATATCTCATGAATGAGAACAATTTCCGCGGGTCGTCTGCTTCCCTCCCCCCCAATGCCACAAAGAGTTACCGTGGTGATGACGATAAGAGGCTCAATGTCCAAGACCTAGCGGGGATCTGGGGGGGGTCTTTCCAAGATTGGAGGCGGTTAAAGAACGGAAACAATCGATCGTGGTAAATTTAACATTTCGTTTCAAATCATTCACGTATTTAGTGAATTGTATTTTAATCTGCAAATCAGAATTTTTTAAAGTTAGACGCCATTTTTGTCTACAAGCTAAAACGACAAGTAAGCCATTTTTGCTTATGGTTTGCTTCTACGAGTTACGAAAAATGAACCTAGTAATGGATGCTTTGTGACTCATTGCAAGTTTAACGGGTAAAAAGAAAGAGAAAGAAAAAACTAATAATATTTGTGGTTTGTTTCTAAATTTAAAGTCTTATAATATGATAACCTACTATTACTCGTATTTTGTTTGCAACTTCAAAGTGTTATAAAATAGCAGGCCAGAATTGCTTATATTTCGACTTTGAATTGATGACGGCAGGAAGTAATAAACTAATAAGCCACTACCGCTTAGATCTTGCTTTACTGTGAATGTGTAAAGAATATAAACAAATATGGTGTCCTTTAATAAACTATGTAGTTATTAACTGGAAACAAATGGAGTTTAAAACTAGAAAACAGCAAATAATCGAACGACCAGTGGAACTGAGGCAAAACGTTTTTTCTCGAAATTATGAAGAAAAATGTAAAAAAAAAAATAACGAAATTTTCAGTGAAAGTAGGTAGCTTCATGATGGTATTATGGAAATCATGACACGTGATACCATTGGTATTCTTCTGAATATTGCAGAAAGTTGTTTTAATCAGTCGAGAGATAAATGCAATGTTTTATTTTATATTAAAAAATGTAACTTGTTGGATGCACTAAAAATGGACAGCGTTGTACCTTTCCCATTATAAACTTATTATCTAAATATATTAATCAAAATTAAGCAAAGCAACGATAATAACTTTGGTTTCCGAGAAATGTTTTTAGCATCACCACAATAGCTAGTATCTGAGTTAAAGAAGGTTGATTATACCTACTGACACATGCTGTCTCGCGTGCATTAGAAAGCCTAATATCAAGGTGAGGCGTCTAGAAGTAGCCAGAACCACGAACCACCGACATTGGATCAGGAAATTGCAGATCCCGGCTACATGGCGACCCTCCGAGAATGCTATGCAGACGAAAATTAACCTGCGAGATGATAGTAAAGTCACTGAAGTTGGAGCTAGTGACTAGATAGCACTGAGCCTTTTGGTGACAGCAGATGCGCAGGTGTAGGTATTTAAACAGATTTAAAAGACACGGACAGGAATCTTTCAACACAAACAGGGAACACGTATCTGCAACAAAGCCAACAGGATATTTGACCATTATACTGATGAGTTCAGCTCTTCGCTAGGAAGTTACTTATTAACAGGTGGCAGGGAAAAACCATTCTGGAATAAGCAATAGTGAAAACTTCGTATTCACAAATTCAGTAAAGATGTCTAATTGAAGTGACATTTTCTAGAATTTACTTTAAAGATAAAGATATATGGTGGCGTTAAATGTTTTGTATTTTGACGAGCTCAGTAGCAGAATGGTAAAGAACGTCCGTTTATAGTTCAGAGAGTCTGATCAGACGTTAGCATGGATAAGACAAACTAGACCGTTCTTCTATAGTGATCTTCGTATTCCACATCTTATTAATTAGACCCCATCTTTAAGTACTTAACTTGATATAGAAAAAACATTGTAATGGTTGGCGTGACAATCCCGAAAGAATACCGATGTGTATTTTTTTTATAAAAGTTGACAAGAATCGTATGTTCACAATTTATTCTAGACATCTATAAATTGTTCCAGAAATGCAGATGAACTCTTATTTTTTTTCCAACTGAATTTTCTTATAGCTACTGTGAACTGTCTTTCTTTAACACTGTTAACAAGTTCTTCACGTTTTGAAAGTCTATGGCAACATGAAGTAAATCTTTTACACTAACAAAAATTATACGTTTGTAAATAGCATCGATTTTACTCTTATACCTCTTTTCGAAATTAAAAAAAATATATATTGTTTTTCATCCGTTTTGCTTCGGAAAGTGGCGTGGCGACAACTGAGCTATAGTAACTCACCTATCGGGTGTAAATTATGGCTCGGTCCCGTGTAATTGGAGAAAGCAAAAAAACAACAACAACAAATTGAAATATAAGTTTGAAATATACTTTTGTTTTCAATAACTATTCCATTACCTACGTTTCCTACTTTCTATATAAACACAAATAAACAGTTATAGCGGGTAAAACAGGATATTTCAATTGCAGTTTGAAACACGAGACATTATATTCAATGATAGTAATAATATCAAAAGTTTTGCTTTCATCGGCTTGAGAGTAATAGAAATGTTAAAAAAAATTTTAAAAATTTAAATTGTTCGTTCTGATCTATACACATCTCATGGTAAAGGAAGTGTGTGTCACAGTATTAAGTTTCCTTTCCTCCATATAACATTCCTTTTTTGTTTTGTTTTCCGAATTAAGATTATATGAAATACAAAATCAGAACTAAAGGTTTTTCTGGTTTCTGTTGTTTTGACACAGTAGCAGATTTTCGACTAACGAGAAAGAATGTGAAATCTTTCGGAAATAAAATAAATTTTAAAATGTATCCGATTGCCTACTCCGGCTATCGACCTGTCCTGTCGTTTGACATCGAAGTTATTATCAGACACCGCGTGGAGTGATGACCTCTCGGAATTTTCCATCTTCAACACTACTGGTGGAGTCAACTGGGGTTACATAGGTAAGTTGTTATAGCACCATAAATTCAAAATTAAAGGTATGTGCAAGGCTATAATCGACACCATTTTCTTACGTATAGCCGAGAGCGTAAACGACGTCATACAAGATTAAAAGATTTGACCTTTATTGTAGCCATATCCATACGTCTGGGAATTTCTGTTGCTATAATGGTCTTCCCTACTCCACTCGAAAAAGCTTTCACCACTACTGAATTCCTTATAATAAGTCAATTCTTCCAAAGTATTCACTTTTCTTATCAATGACAGTACCAATTATGAATAAAGTTCTTGTTCTAGTACCTCACACATCTTGAACCGAAGTTGGCTTTGATCAGATATCTACGGAAAGTGGTACTATTTAATTTATGCTAATTACTAATGTATAATTGACATTTTCTAAACAAGTGTAATTAATATACAGGGTGTTCCAAAAGTCTTGGGCACATTTAAAGTCCCCATATCTATTTAACTATGAATGGTAGTAAGATAAAAGTTGTGTCATTTTAAAGCTAATTACATTAATTTTTTTGTAAGGCTATTGATTTTTTTTATTTCTTTTCAGATATTAAGATTTTTTTAGATATCTTTTCAGATTTTTTAGTTAATGGATAAATTGAGTGAGAAAGAGTCTGGTGACTTCATTTTCCAACAGGATGGAGCGCTACCACACTGGAGCCTCAGGGTTAGACAGTTTCTGAACATAAAACTGCCAGACAGATGGATTGGAAGGTCTGGGCAGAATGATCACGATCTCATGTCCTGGCCACCCAGATCTCCAGATCTCACACCATGCGATTTCTTTTGTGGGGATTTGTGAAAGGATTGGTATATGTGCCCCCTATTCCCAGAGACGTGGATGAGCTGAAGGCACGAATAACAGAAGCTGTTTCAACCATTGACAATGCAATGCTGGGACGCGTTTGGCAAGAATTGGACTATAGGCTTGATGTGTGTCGTGTGACCAATGGTGCTCACATTGAACATCTTTGAACATTCCATGTAAAAATTGAGATTACAAGCTTTCTGAATTTACCAGATGCGTTTTTATATCCTTAATAGTTTCCGAGATATTCATTGTCAAAATGTGCCCAAGACTTTTGGAACACCCTGTATATTAAACTACTGTACCTTTTAATGTTGCCATAGACCTTTAAATATATCTATGTGCAGCAAGATGTAAAAAATCATGTCTCTACTACAAGCCAACTTCACTAATTTAGATTATAAATGCTGTTTTAATTTTAAATACTACTTACGCTTCTTTAATAACTTCCATAATTAAAAAAAATTTTCTTGTAATTGTTGCAACAAGAGAATTTCTTTTTTTTCTTTAAATAGAATATTATTCAATATAAAATCGAAATCTCCATCTTGGGTTTGCAAACCTCGTAGACCAGCTGCTGATTATACCGGTTTTGATTCTTTCTTTTATACATCTGGTGTGGCTGATGCCTTTGTCACTCTCTCTGGTCTCTATAGATGCTTAAAGTTTTCTGTCTTGCGTAATGTGATAATGATGTGATGATGTCAGCTTCACTACAAAAGCGGAGAGCAAAGATAATTTGTCCTTTCTGGATACTTTTTGTTATCAAGAAACGTTCAATTAATAGCACCGGATCGATGGCCTTATATCCGTTTCAGCTTTAATGATTGACGTAAGGAACAAAATCACCAATTTTACATAGTAATTACACTAGGTTCATTTTGTCAGACATTAAAGACAAAGTATAAATAGCTTTCTAATCCCAGAAGGAATATCTTTTAATATTACTAAAACAGAATAATACATTTTACAAAACCCACTATTCAACAAGGACTCTTTATCCCAAACCTTTATAGCATTAACGCAATAGTTACTCTTATCTTTGTACAGATTCCTAACATCTAGTTATCTTGTTTTATGAAAAATTTAATTTGTACACAACGTATTTTCTAGCGGTATCCATTTGTTATCGTCCAAAAAATGTTAGCAAACATTTTTTTACCTACCACCAAAACTATTCATACTGTTTATTTTTAAAAAAATATATTTGTGATATCTTTAATATCTGGAAATTAATTTGTAAGAGGGAAAAATCAAATCTTTACAAATGTTTCATTTGTTTCGTACTGCCAATAATGCATGCTTTCATTTTTTTCCAGTTATTCGCAATTTCCTTAAATGAAAAGATGAGGTTTCATCTTAAGACTTGCACGGTTTATCCAAATAAATGCCAACAATTCTATGCTATATTAGAAAAGGCTTTCCAGCATATGGACATCGGATTTGCGGAACATCTCGTGGTTGGGCGATTGGCCCTCGCAAAGCTCTCGATAAAGATTACATTATATTCCATTTTTTCCTTTTCTAAAATATGGAGTTTTAGCATTATCATTCGTTGTGTTTTGCCTATTCTTTCTTATGCTGTAGAGTCGCCGCATGAATAAATTCTTTCACTTAGTTTATTCCCTTTTTTACGGTTCTTTTTGGTAAACTACATGTTTTATAAGTGGTTCAGCAGTTTTTGTGTCCACCAATTTCGGTTTCTGCCTTTTGTTTAGCTTTACGTATTTGTTTTTATTTCTTGCTACTTTTAACTTTATTAAGAAAACATCTCCCTCTTCCCCGGTCCCTGTTCTTTGTATTCTCTAACAAATCCGTCTTGAAGACAAAAAAAGAGAAGAGAGATGAAAATGTTAAATTTGATGCAACATTCTAAACATTTTCACGACCACCGAAAACATTCAAAAAAAGCAAATCAAAAACAAAAACAAATTTATAGTTTAAATATTTTAAAATATTTATTATGTATACATTTATTTATTTAGTTATTTTAACAAGATAAAAATTGTAAATAAAAGTGAGAAACAAATAGTATAATGTATTTTGAGGTTTATAGGCGCACTCGGTGTAGAGGAGACTGGATTCGGTAAATTGGCAACTGAAAAGAAACAAAAATAAAGTAGTCACACTTTTATAAAAATTAGAATTTGTATTGGTTGGATAAATATTTATAGGAAAATCACTTTTTTATACTTTTATTAACTAGAATAAAATCATTGCATTATGGAATAAAACTAGAAAAAAAGAGTTGTTAACCTAGACGTTTACTGAATGAATAATTGCCTACAGAAGCGCAGGAGTTTTACAAACTTCTATTCAAACACTCTTCTGCATTGCTTAGTGTAATGATTGTTTTAAACTGACTATAACCAAAGAGCAGTTCTAGTGTGTGGGTGACATCAATTTAAGCCATGATACCACCCTTCCACCCGAAGCCTGAAAACAGATAAACAAACAAACAAAAGAACACCTGAGATTTGTTTACCTGTATTCTAGCCTTTTAAATTCTGAGTTTCAAAAACCTGTAATTTTGTTTACTTCTTTACTTAAACAATTTTTTCTAGCTTTTAAAAATGTTTTGATTAATATATGAACGTTTTTTTTTTCAGTTTTGTTGAAATGAGCATCCAATTAATGTCTACCATCTCGCAAGAAAAATTTTAGTAGGCCTTCGTTAACCATCTAATTGTCATCTATGATACAGGATTTAAAAAAAAACAAAAAAAAAACAGATAAACTGTCGGTTGATAATGTAGCTACTATTTACGAATTATCTCTATATCTGTTATTGTCTTTTATTTACATACCTTTATAAAACCAGATTCTTTATGTAGATTCTTGTGATTTCTTTTTAGAATATTTGATGCTATCCTGATGTGCTCTATGTGTGCCTTTACGTCCATTTGGTGATGCACTATTCATTGTTATAGATAAATAGATCAGAAGTAAATATGAAGCTAACATGGACGAATTCAGTGTCACAGGAGACTTTGAAATCAGGAAAACCACGGATAAGGGATACAGCTATTGATATCAGCTTAAGCCAGGTTGCTCCATGCAAGGATTCGACGTCAAAGATTCTGAGAACGCTGACTCTTAAAACTGCGGTTGCAAAGGAGCCAGACAAATATGTTGTAACTTATACTGATGGACCGTCGGATGAGACTTTGAAAAATAGCAATTATGAGATCCACCCAGTTTTTCCCGAAGACTAAAGGAAAAATATCAATTCAGGCACCGGCAAATTGCCAACTTTGTTTTTAACTAAAGGCCATCTCTACCGCCACTGAGTGCTTTTGTGCTGATATTGTAAAAACTTCCTGTTTATAGAAATCCAAGCTAAATCCAGCAGTTTAATTGAAAATGGTACTCCGTGTCTGCTCGGTAATTATGTGAAAATACTCTGATCCTATCTTTCTGCCAGTGCGTTTTGTTTCATTTTAATAACTTCTATTCTACTCCTGCTTGCAGATTTGACAACCTTTAAGGACCATCTCTGGGAGCTTTTGCAGTTGGAAAAAGAAGAAGATAGTTCTGTCCTTCCTGTAGTATTGCTGTAAAATATCCTGCTCGGTAATCTGTCCAACTCCTTTTAATTTTTACCCTAGAAATCTAAAACACGTTTAATTGAAAGGAACTTGTGTAGTTGGGTATTTATTAAATTGAAAAAAGAATATTAATTACACTTTTCAACAATCAACGACAAAAATAAATATATGAGCACACAAGTAATTAACTATTTCTTTAAATGCACATCCTTTATTGGAAGAAAGAAGAAGGGTGATAACTACTGGCATATGTCAAGTTGTTTCTTTTATTGTCAGTATATTTTTACTTTTTATCATTATTTAAACGCTTTATATTATTAAAAGTTTATTTTTCTTTTTTTCATTTTTCAGAGCTACACTGAACAGCTTTGGTTTCGCAACATATTTCAAACGTTAATAACTTTTCTGTAAAACTGGGACATTATTCGTTACGTCGCACGTGCCACATTATACAGCATAATCGTGTTCTTTTAGGATATCAAAAGTTTGATGTCACATTGAAAGCATAATAAATGCCTGGGGTATTTAAAATGAAAATAATACTAAATTATCTCTATCAGTGTTCTGCGTAGAGGATAGTGGGGGAAGGCTCCTTTTAGAATATCGTATTGTTGAGTCAAAGGCAGCAGTACTGGCTTTCCTAGGGCGAGAAGAAGCAATGATGTCATCAGAGACTGACTGCAACGTCTATCGCAAGGGAGATGAATTCCTATTACGTAACTGCTGTGCGAATGACAAATAAAAGGCCCAGGGTCATCATCCGCAAGCTAGTTAATAAAACCACCCAATTACAGACAGGAGAGGCAAAATTAACATCGATACAGGTTCTTTTCATCAGCAGTAGGTCGCTTTTTGAGTACGAAGAAACTTTAGGGAAAACCAGGTTTTATCTAGCGCCATCATCAGCAGACTGCAGAATGAGTAGGTGTATCGCATCTAGGAGCTTAGGTTTCATGTCAGAAAATGTGTGTGTCAGGGTGGGGTTATCGTGTAGCGTGGAACTAGGAAATGAGAGCGAACCATTCTGTGCAAAGACGGTTTTACCGACTCAAGTATCAAGACGGATGTTCTCGTTGAACTTCTTCGCAAGGCGCCGGCAGCCGTTTCCACTCTTTCGGGAAGATAGCAGAGCAGATTTTGCACCAGCAACATCCCTCTCCTCCGCTGGTTCGTTCTTGCACTAAATTTGCTCGATCCAGTACCAAAAAAAAAGAGAGAAATTTCCTGCACGAGGCACATTTCGCCAACAGTACACCTCGTAACGCGCCCTATCATTAGTGTTTTCTCGGGTAGCCTCCAGATGGATATCGCTTTAGTTTTTTCACGTCTAAAAACCAGGTATAATAACCGGTGAAAAGAGAGAAAACAAACGAAAACAATAGGTAGCCGATCGTTCCACGATATTTGTTGACGGATACAATGGAAACGGACAGCTGACTAATAAGGAGACAAGTTGCTGCGGGAAACGTTGATAATACCTCAAATCTTCTAGTGGCAGCCGCTCACTAGTGTCTCGTTAACGCATCTGTTTTCTTCAAAAAGAAAAGCCAAATCTCCGGGACAGGCCATCGAAGGGTAGGAATTGTGTTCGAAGCAGGGAATGAACCTGTGGCAATCGGCCGGATCTACATTGGTACCGTTCGGCCTTCTGTCGCATAAAGGGTCATCTGCAACAAAAACCAAAATAAAACTCTTTTATTTATGCTCCGCGAAGAAACTAAAATAGTAGACAAGTTGTATTTATTGGCTGAATTGCTCAAATGGAATCCGACTAAAATAGCATCGCCATGATGGTATCCGGGCTAATTAATTATACGCCGTAGGGTCAAATTTCTGTCTGTCTGTCAAGAATGATTGTAAGGTTTAGCTAAGCCTTCATAATAATCTATTTCTGACTTTTATTTTTGGGTACACCTTCGTGATAATCATATATAACATCTAATATGTAAATAAGCTACCTTTGATTTTAGCTCTGAAATTTTTTTCTCGGAATTCGTGTAGTTTCGGGAGTAACTGCTGTTTCTTAAAGAAAATCTGTGCGGTCCAGGGTCACTTCCTGTCGTCAGTACCGCGCATGCCCGCTGTTTTCTTTGACCATAACGCCTCCTCCAGCACCACACTGATGGCGATCCCTCTGGAGCGGATGGCGGCCCTCGGCGTTTCGTGATGTGTTTTTAGGAGTAGTAAATCCAAAAACAGGGTTTCGCCTTCGGGAGATAGAAAGACCAAAAGAGAAGCCAAAGACCGGCTCGCGGTTTTAGCGTCGGTTCTGTTATGGACTCACTGTAGCTATTTGACAGTCCCCGTGTCTATCTGAAATCACCGCTCGGTTCTAGTCTCGGCCCTGACAGCGTTAGACGAACGAACGAGTCGTTTCAAAGTTTTTCTTTCAAACTTTGGCTTTCGAGACCGAAGAGATGAATTAGATGGCGCGCGAGCGAGGACGACGCGTTACCGCCGGGGTGCGTCAAGAGAGACAGTTCTAGAAAACAGTGGCTGCGAGAGAGAAGTGGAAATACGCTCATTAAGAATAACACAACCCGTTGTCCGTCTGATGGACTTTAAATACATTTGCAGGACGAGAGAAATGCACTTGTTCCGGGGAAACCACTGGTAATCATATAAAGAGATGGAGCAAGCGATATATCCCAGATCAAAAGGGACACCGTAAGGCAAGGATTCGAATACTTACCCAGGATTCCTCCGTTGAGTATTCTCCCGCAGTCGTCCAAATAAGAATTCACAGCGACGCAGACCTGACTACTCTGGGAGAAGACCAGGGTGACAGGGCAGTAGAATTTTTGGGGTTGGTGTAGTGGGACGCAGCTGTAAAAGACGCTGCAGTTTTGCGGATGTCGGATGAAATTACTGGTAAACTGCGGTACCTTTGGACACTGGAACTCATCGTCGGTCTGGGCCGTGAGCGAGGCTACAGAAGACAGAGCGAGGACGGCCGTGACGTAGAAGAACATGGTTACGAGGTCTCGGTACCTCACACGGGCCGTAGCCTCCTTATATACACGCTGGAGATCTGCCCACCGGACTCGGTGACTCAAATCTAGTTCTTCCTTTAACCCGACACCCCATTTTTACACAAGACGGGCCAATGAAATTTTCGCATCTTTACGCTTTATTTGCTCGGTTTCCTTTTCTTTTCCTCGTAGAAACTAGTCATTTGTTGTTAGTTAGTTTTTTTTTTCACTTTCTCGCAAGGAGAGTTTTGACTGTCATAACATTAAGAACACAGAAAGCGATGTATAAAAATTGTAAAAGACGGTATGTACTCAGGCATTGAGACGATGTCGATACGGGCGCGTGAAGTGTCACTTTGTTTGCAAAATAGAAACCAAGCGGTACACACATTAAGCTGCCGGTTCACCCATTAAACTACATTTACCTTATAAATTTACACGCGCGCACACGCACACACACACACACCACCCTCCCACCAATTAGCACAAAATTTCCTCAGAGGACCGCGCAAGCAATAAACATTAAACTGAACGGGAGTAAAGTTAGATTTAGTGCGTGTCATTATCTAGTGTCCTGATATCTAAACAATGTTATCTAATCAATCAACTGTCTGTTTTTAAGGTTTAATAAAGGCTTATAGTCGTGACCAAAACACGTTTTATATACAGCTTTTGTTATGGTTAGCAACGAACAACACCGGTAACGTCATTAGGAGTATTATCACTATCAACACCGGTAACGTCATTAGGAGTATTATCACTATCAACACCGGTAACGTCATTAGGAGTATTATCACTATCAACACCGGTAACGTCATTAGGAGTATTATCGCTATCAACACCGGTAACGTCATTAGGAGTATTATCGCTATCAACACCGGTAACGTCATTAGGAGTATTATCGCTATCAACACCGGTAACGTCATTAGGAGTATTATCGCTATCAACACCGGTAACGTCATTAGGAGTATTATCGCTATCAACACCGGTAACGTCATTAGGAGTATTATCGCTATCAACACCGGTAACGTCATTAGGAGTATTATCGCTATCAACACCGGTAACGTCATTAGGAGTATTATCGCTATCAACACCGGTAACGTCATTAGGAGTCTTATCGAACCATTACAAACCAGAATCTATGTTCACTTCCTGTTTACACAACAAAATTACAATTGGGGTTTCGTTTTTTTCTTCTTTTCTATTCGTTAAGTAAGTAGGTTAAATTGTTAATGATTTTTTCCTGTATTCTTCAGTGCGCTAAAAAAATCGATAGGATTTTTATTGGTGCCATTTTTGCGCAGGAACATCGACCTGACCTCCTCCCCTCCGACCGCGTGTCTAACCTTGATAAACGAGTAGAAAAACAAAATCAGAAAATACCTAAAAAAAATCAGTCAAAACCTAGAATGTCTCTTAAAAGCTCTGTAGTGGTTCCTGTTTCTTTCTTTTTATTATTATGAAAGTCTATTTTTTAAATCCTGTCAGTCAAAGTAAGAAAAGTGAGCTCCTACAAACAATAGAAGCCCTTTTTTTTTAACAATTCAACTGATGTTGCAGCAGGAATAGACAGGACCAATTTTCTCGGTGGCGCCCCTAAATTCCGCATCGCTCGCGCACCAGGAAGCGGTAGATAGCGTGTTTACTCAGGTACCAAAGGTAATGAATAAATAGATATACCTAGATTCGTTTCGTGGTGCTGAGATATATTCACTTCTGTTTAACGTTATCATCAACGCTATCGCAAAACACTTTACTTTTGTTTTTCTCGTTTCCATTTCCCTTGAAGATTTCTGTCCAGGGCCCGCCATGACAGTGGGATAGACTTCCGTAACCGCACTGTGTTACACCCCCCCCAACCTACTTCCCTCTTTTACCAGGGCTTGGGACCGGCAGGGTCTTCTCCTAGCGAAGTTATCGTGGTTTCTATAGAGAATCAAATATAAAAGGTGGTAAAATTCACGTAAAGGTGATTTTTCTGCTTGCCTGTCATCGAAGATGAAGTAATGATGAGTTTTAGCTCAGGTGTGGAAAATAATGGTCTGGTCGTGTCACTTAGAACGATTTAAACTTCAAAACTGAAATTAGGGAGACTACTCACAGAAACAAAAATGACTGTTTTAATAATCGGAGGTGATATTGATATTAATCGGCTTTCGTAAGATGACTGTAAATAGCATATAACCCAGACTTAAAGTTGATGAAGGTTAGTTTAAAAATTTATCTTTGAAATCAATATATTCCAAATTAGATATTTAAAAAAGTAATGCAGGAAAATTCTTTTAAAAAATAGTAATAGAAAACGCGACTTATGAAAGGCTGAGGATTTAGGAATAATCTCATCCGATCTGTATGCTAGTCCTCAGATGTGTAAATCATTATTAGTCATGCCAGTATAGAGAAGTGTAGGTGTGGATATCTTCTTCGTCTTATCAAAGGCACGACTGTCCACAATGGTATCAAAGCCGTTTCAAAGAGTTTGCATAATTACAAATAAAAGGCTGATCTCTTGTTTACTTCGCTGTTTGGACAAGTTTGATGAGCTTTAATTGTAGTATATAAAATTTAAAATTCCAAAAGAACAGATCATAAGTGGTTTTCATTGAGGGGAATTTACAACAACAACAGCAACAAAACTTGGGGACAGCAAAGAATTCGTTTTACGTCATTTTATTTTTTTTAAAGTTTTTCACATAACGCGTTAATTCTTGAAATATTTCATATGATAAATTTTGTTAAAAATCTGTCAGCACTTATTATTTTCCAACAAATGAGGTTGCATCGCATGTAAAGCCTCCTCTAACCCCGACTTGCCTCACAAGCTAATCCCCGGTTTATGTCAAACAACAAACAAAGAATATTCTAATTATGCGACGTGGATCAATACTATTTATTCATTTCAAATCCAGCACAGTGTTGGCCAAAAATCTGTGCATCTTCCGAAATAGTTCTATCTCAAGTGGGATTACACCCTCCAATTACTTTTCTGATTTACCATTTACGCATTTCTTTTGTTAATTTATGTTCTTTAGTCAAAACGTCAGTGAAAAGTGAGCATTTACTAAAGTTTATTACTCTATAGTTGCATCTTCACAAGAAATTACTAGATTAAGAAGAATACCTTGGTCCATCGGGAGCGAATTAGCACAGCAGCTAAAATAGCCAGGCAGACCTGCTACTCTAGCATCTTTTGATAGCCGCCTAGTTGTTTGTATTTTTAAAATCACATTCTACAAGTAGCCCTCACTCTTTAACTTTGGAAAGCAATAAAAAGAGCCCTACAACATGCGATTTAAACCTTGACCCTTCGAATGCCGGTGCCAGTAAAGATGATGATGGTGATGTTGTACGTAAATACGTGACGGCTGTTCTGGATAAAGATGGAAAAATAGTATCCAAAATTTTTAATAAAGTATAAATATAATATCCGATTTCTTTAAAAAAATTAGCAAAGTTGATCAGAGTGAAACTCTATGATTATATTAGTAAAATTAATGGTGAAGCTACGGGTATCTTTCAACATATTATAATGTATTTCGTCCACCCTATCCTCCCTCACAAAAAACGCAGTGGCATTAAAAAGGTAAGAATACTTTATAAAATAAATCATTAAACTAACAATCAATCAGTCAATCAATCAGTCAATATCTCTCTCTCTCTCTCTCTATCTCTGACGTCATCTCTCTCTTACTGACGTCATATCTCTCTCTCTGTAGAGGGGGGTGTAGGTATATCACGTGCAATATCGGAAAATCTCGCGGTCATGAGAAGTAAGACTTAATAATTTCCTTTCGAATGGACGTATACGTACACAAATATGCATATCCAACAGAGATTTAAAATGATATCTGCGAACGTTCTGGGCTTCAGCTAATCTTATAAAGTTTTCATAAAACAACTTTGCACGAAGCATAACCAATCCTTTCCAAAAAAAACACACTTCCTATCTCCAGAATCTGCGTAAATGTTGGGTTGTTTTTTCCTGCAGTAGAATTTAGTTTATTTGAGCTGAGTCAATGCAAACACTCGGCCGGCTTCGCCCGTCCGATCTTTCTGCTGTTTCAGATAAAATAGACGACACCCCTCCTTCCGGATCGTGGTTTTTTAACTACTTCCTGAGAAATCCGACCAATTGTTTCCCGTCTTTTCTACAAAGAAACTGGTAAGCGTTGATCCTGGGCAACAGTAAGACAGACAAACAACCAGATTCTGTGAAGGCGGTGAGCGAGTGGGTCGGTTCACTGACCCCCGAGCCAAATCAAAACGTTTTAACGCAACCTTAATTGTTTACAAATTTCTCAAGAATTATGTCCGTGTTTCATATTTCCGTTCAGTTATTTTTCACACGTTTTGGCTTCCAATGAAGATTTCGGCCTCGCGAAAGTCTAAAAACAGCTAAAAACAGTTGAGAGAGAGAGAGAGAGAGAGAGAGAGATGGCACCAGTACAGGGAGCGAGAGAGAGAGAGAGATTACGTCAATACATAGAGAGAGATGGCACCAGTACAGAGAGAGAGAGAGATGGAGAGAGAGAGAGAGAGAGATGGCACCAGTACAGGGAGCGAGCGAGAGAGAGAGATCACAAACTTTCTTTTCTTTTTCTTCCGCCTCTGTCATTCGCCTTTTTATTGGATGCCTTCATATGAACCGGACACACGCGCTCACAGGTTAAAGGTCAAAGCAAGGAGTCTTGTTTCTTAAAATAATGCCTAAAGGTCCTCTGTGAATGAATGAACCTATCAGAAAAGAGAAATTCACCCCGCGAGAAGTTCACGAGCGGAATATAGCCTCGACAATTTAATTCACCCCGCTTAAGTCGTCCTTACTATGTACTAGTAATTTTCGGTAATCTTCGGTAATGTTCGGTAATGGTCGTAAGTTTTTCGATAGCCAAAATGCGTGCGCAGAATTTTTTTGTTTTTTTTTTTTTCAAACAGGTTCAGTATTTAGTTTTCTTTCTTTTTTATTACAAAACAGCAGAAAATATGTCAAGCACTTTGTCATAAGCACCTGTAAGTGATGAATTTTTTTTTCCGAATAAGACCTTTTTTACGGTAATTGTGGACGAAAGCTGCTTAACGGAGGGGGGAGGACTCATATTTCTAAGAGCCGCCGTTGGTGAGCGATCTTACTCCCGCCGCTCCCTTTCTAATTATAATAAACTACAAAATGGCGTCAAAATACCCGGCCGAAGTGCGAAGTGAACGCGTGTGGTAATCATTAAAGCAGCAACCTTGTGGCATGAGATACGCAAGCACCCAGTTAAAAGGATTAATCCGGAGGGCCTGTATGAGCTAATAACGAGGTCTGTAAGATCTCCAATCACTAGGTAGGTTCAGGTATCGGTTTATGTGTTCTAGTTGGTTCTTCAGAGCCGGAATTATCGCGGATACCAGTTCAGAAGCTTTTACATGGGAGAATTATGGCAGCGAGTCCATAATAGGGGCCACACGGGTATATTGGAAGCAAATTCCACACTAATTACTTTAAACTGAGGATATAGATATATATATATATTAAAAATTTATAGTTACAGCATTGGCTTTAATATAGCGTTGTCTTTAGCTCGACTAAAGTAACTAATCCCTGGTTAGAAACCATAAGCTAGAATCCCGTCCCCAAAACGAACAACCATACAGCACATACCGAGTGGATTACTAGCTTCCATAACCCTCAAACTAGTGTCAAGTATTTAATTGGAGTTATCTGGCGTCATCGGTTGACCAAACATGTTTTATTCCTTCTTCGAAAGATACCATTTAATTTAATTTTTTTTATTTTATCATAATAAGCAAAACCAAACCTAACCACACTCCTACTCAGCTTAGTGTTTCGCAGCCGAAGAGCGACTTCTTTCCGCCATACCACTTGTAAATCTGGGTGGTAATGTTTGCATTCGTCATTCCCACCTCGCTAATCCTGCTGATCTACCTTTCCCACGCGTCGGAAATGCTACGCTTCTGCTAGAAACAATAACAGCAACGCCATCTCTCTCTCTCTCTCTCTCTCTGTAATGACATCATCTCTCTCTCTCTCTCTCTCTGTAATGACCATCATCTCTCTCTCTCTCTTCTCTCGCTCTGTAATGACATCATCATCATCTCTCTCTCTCTGTAATAACATCATCTCTCTCTCTCTCTCTTCTCTGTAATGACATCATCTCTCTCTCTCTCTCTCTGTAATGACATCATCTCTCTCTCTCTCTCTCTGTAATGACATCATTTCTCTCTCTCTCTCTCTCTCTGTAATGACATCATCTCTCTCTCTCTCGCTCTGTAATGACATCATCATCTTCTCTCTCTCTCTGTAATAACATCATCTCTCTCTCTCTCTCTGTAATGACATCATCTCTCTCTCTCTCTGTAATGACATCATCTTCTTTGTACTGGCGTTCTCTCTCGCTCTCCCTGTAATGCCATCATCTTTCTCTCTCTCTCTCTCTCTCTCCTCTCTTCTCTCTCTCTCTCTCTCTCTCTTCTCTCTCTCTCTCTCAGAAAGACGTCTCTAGCTCTCCCATCACAAAGAAGAAATAAGGAAGAAAGAAGAAAGAAAAAAAAATCAACAATAACAGTAATCAAAGCTGCCCAAATTAAAACTACAATATTTAGATACGTGAAATATTTTTCTTTTTTTTTTAGGTTTGCGTCGAAGCTTCATTAATATTTGTGAGCAGTTTTTAAATCAAAAAATTCTAGAGAGAGAGAGAGAGACGTCAGTACAAGGAGAGAGATGATGAGAGTGAGAGAGAGATAGAGAGAGAGAGAGACGTCAGTACAAGGAGAGAGATGATGAGAGAGTGGAGAGAGGAGAGCGGTCAGTACAAGGAGCTAGATGATGAGAGAGAGAGAGAGAGAGATGATGAGAGAGAGAGTGTGTGGATAGATCAGTGCCCATATAACCGCCAAACTTTTTTATTACAAAGTTAAATAAACAAGTGGCATTTTTCGTGTTTTATTAAGGCAGAAGAGATGCTATTTTCCCCGGTGATTCCTCGGATTCATGGTGATCTTTATGCATCGGATGCTGGAACATCGATTTGGCGGAAGCCGACCGAGTCGATAGAACAAACCGGATGCTCTTTTCCATGTCTGCAACAACAAAAAAAGAGAGAGAAAAAACTGAAAGGAAAAGAACGCGCGCATGCTGTTCTGTATATGAAGAGACCAGTTTGCTCTGTAAAGAGAAAGTAAGATGTCTGACTTGCTGCGTAGTACAGATGCAGTCTATTGTAAAACTATATACATAATTTAAACGAGCTCTTCTGGTCGTGGAACTAATGATGGTACAACACATATAAAGCAACTTGACTTGAAAAGTACTTCCATGATATTTATCCGTCTTTTTAAAGTAGCTCTGCTACTTGAGCCAAGTCATTGTGGTAGTATAAGATTGTTCAAGTTATTTGCTTGCAGTTCGATCGTCTAAGTTTAGTTACCGATAATCTAATCCATGATAGGGCGACAATGCGAACAGTACAATAAGCCATCGGGACTCACGTCGAGATAGGGAGACATTGTAGACGTCACAGATCCTTTTTTCTTCTCCCCCCTACTTTTAAGGGTAAAGGGATTTCCGGAAGTAGTAAGTCCCGTGTAAGCATCTAGGGAAACTGGTTTACTAACTTATTCCCAGGTCGTTTACATTAGATTTAGAAAGCTGTATAATCCATCAGTACTTTCACTAGTTTATCCTGACCTGTTCTCGTGGATCATCTTTATCCGGACTAAGTTTAAGTTTACAGATTACCGACCCCTCCACGCGGATTACGCTCCTTCAATCAACACCGTTTACATAAGCAAAATGAACGCTTCGCATATCTGGCGATCTCTTTGTCTCTAACCTCCTTTATCCTCTGATTCCTTTTGACATTTTCAAGCCTTGCAGCCTGGGGGACATGTGCCCTTCATTTTATTTTGAAGTTTCAAGATTCTCATGTGGTCCGTGCAATCTACGTCGCATTATTTAGCAATATCCTGTTCACTCTCTACTTTCTGTTTAGGTTTCTGCCTAAACTTGACAAATGGCGTGTCTTTAGAGTTTAGACGCTCTTTTGCTTACCACTGAGTTTGATCTTCTCATCACCTCTCGCATAGATCGTCAACGCATATAGCATAAAACTCCCATTGACTTCATGTTTCCCCGGTCCTCTAAAGATATAGGGAAAGAATCTTAATGGACTAATTTCTAAAATATTCTGTCAGTCGTTTTTATTTCATTCATGATTTAAAATCTGTCGTCCAAAATAGAGCCTTGCTGCCACCGGAAACAAATATTTGTCGCAAACACAATATTTCATAATACTTAACCTTGACAAAACATTGTGTTATACTTAGGTATTTTTTTAAATCACCACCAGTTTCTGAGTCAGAATTCGGTTGATTTATATCCAACACTGATGTCAAGGTTAAAACGACTACTGTACATTCTACATAAAATGTATACTGTATATATAAAAGATTTATGCCGCTTTTCTTCGGTTGGATTGGCTGCGCTTCACATCTCAGAATCCGTAACTCTATTTTGGTGCCAGATAGCGGCTGGCCCTTGACCATGAAAAAAATTCCGAAAATTTTTTCTTCTCTGAAGGTGCAATCAATCTCATCATTATCCTCCATCTCTCTCACTTTCGATTTAACTACCCGAAAGTAAGGGCAGGTAATTCTTACATTACTGATCCCTGAATTATGAGAGGGGGGGTCATAGTTTTACACTAATCTGTTTGTTCGCCCATTCAGTCTCTATTGAATTTGTTAAAACCGTAATTACCCTATTATTTATTTTCGTTTCCGGCAGATCTGTCTTACTGATGAACCCATTATAATATCTAACCAAACAACAACAAAAAATCTAAGATTTGGGCTGATTCGTGTAAAAATCTGTTAGTGACGTAACCGCCACAAGACCATATTACACACACACACGTGGTTTTGTTTCGAATGGTCTCGAGCTGTAAACGGTACGCCAATTCCGATTATAAATCTATTGGGGTGGACAGATAGATACACCAGACATCGCCCGACACACGTCTGTGTTTTCTGCCTGTTTGCGTTGTGAACGAACGACGTTCTAAGTTTAAAAGTAGGTGACATGCGGGGAAACTGCAGTGAAATTCAAAAGACATCAGAGGGGATCGCGAGCCTCTGTTCGCTTTTAGTAAATTCAGCGACTTATTTACTTGAAGGTCAGTGAAATTCATCAAGCCACCGACGGATCCGACCCGATTTCTGTCATTAATATGGAGTGCTGCTCTCTGTATTCAAAACTAAGTAAAGCAATCAAAGCAAAACAAAAAGTAGAATTCGACCTTGGCAGATAATTAAAGCTGGACCGCATGAAGATACTACAGTATATCTTTGCAGAATACATAAGAATTCGATAATGGAGATTTTTTTTTTACAATGGGCAACGATTTGTTTAGGTTGTCTAAGGGAGCTAATTTTTTTCTTCCTTTTTAAATTAGTGGGAAATAACTCTTTTTTTTTTTTGCCGTAAATAAATTGTAACCGGTAAAGGGAGGTAATCTATATCCAATTTAATTAGATTGGAGTATTTGAATAATGTGTAAAAATTAAATCAGTTTACATCTCGATTTTAAATCGGTAAATAAATTTATTTTTACAGTATTTTTGTAACTTGTAAAAAAAAGAAATAGAGAGAGAGAGAGAGGTATTATTTATTCGGTTTCAAGTTGGATAGAAAATAATATTTTTTTATGCTTGTTTGCAAATGACAGGAAATCGAAAATGGATAAATAATAAATGTATTTTTTTTAAGGAAGGGGGGATTTTCCTTCTTTCATTTGACATTTAAAAAGGAATAAGTAATTTTTATTTTATCAATTAAATAAATTGGCGTCGGATTAGCGTAGCGCATTTGGACGTAAAGGAGAAGGCCACAGTTTGTGTTTGGGAGCAATGGATTCTCTCCATCTCTCTCTACATTATTCATATTCCAGTCAGTCTTTTGATGTTATGCTCGCGCTAACTCAGTAAAGGAATTTCAGTAGCGGATTCCTTACGTCAGGCACGTTTATGATGGTTACTGTTCCCGCTGCTGCTTATTTCAGCTCATTCGCCCTCCCTTTGGCAGTCGAATAATATTCAGAATACAGAAATGACAATTTTTAGGAATATTCAGTGCGTCGTGAAGAGAGAGAGATGGGTTATTGTAATTAATTTTAAAATAAACATGTATCATCACTTAATATTGTAAAGTTTTCGCACTATATATGTTTTTTTGATTGCTCTAGGAGTCACAAAAATCTGATGGACCACAGGAAAGGGAACTACTACAGTTGGGCGTACAGACTATTAATGTGCAAACCAAGAAAAGGAAGTAGCTAGAGAACAGAACGTTACGGTACTAAACAAGAAAGGTAAGTAGGTAGAGAACGTTACAGAACTAAACAAGGGAGACAAGTAGGTAAGGAATTCTAAAGTGCTAATAATGGAAGGCTAATCAGAGAACAAAAGGGTATTAAAAGAGGGTAAACAGATAATAAACGTTAAGATGCTAGACTAGGAAGATAAGTGGATAGATAACGTTGTGTTACATGCAGGGAAGATAAGCGGATATAGAACGTTAAGGTAAGAAACCTTAGGATAATAAACAATGAACTTAAGCAGGTACTGGACGTTAAGGTACATAACAAGGAGGATAAGTGGCTAGATAACGATAAGATGCAAGAAGGAAATTTGATTAAGTAGATATAGAATTTTAAGGTGCTAAGATACGTTATGGCAAAAACAATGGATAATGTTAACGACAATTAAACTCAATGAGGTTAACTGGCTGGTGGCATATGGCGGTAGTCTCTCTTACTGTTTGTACATCGCTGCTAATAAACGTTGCTGCAGTGAGCGCATGTATGTTATATTGTGTCGTGTACAGAATTTACAAATTATTATTATTATGTTGTTGTTGTTGTTGCTTCCAATGACCATCAGTTAGCAAATCTGTTCTAAAATAGAATAACCTAAGGCTCTGCAGCTCGACACCTAGAGGCTATGATAGTAATTTCTTTTCAACTCAGAGAGAGAGAGAAGAGAGAGAGATGATGATGTCAGTACAGAGAGAGAGAGGGAGAGAGAGAGAGAGAGAGAGAGATGATGATGTCAGTACAGAGAGAGGGAGAGAGAGAGAGAGAGAGATGATGATGTCAGTACAGAGAGAGAGAGGGAGAGAGAGAGAGTGTGTGTGTTGTGTGTTACCTTTTTAGATGTCATTTCTGTTTGCACGGTAGAAGTTTAAGAGAAAACCTAATAGAGGTTTGTCCTTTTAAATTAAGGCTGTTAAGGCGTATTGATACTAGCAGATTCCGGTTACGTACATTTTAAAATTAATAAAAATTCCAATGATAAACTGTCTGAAGAACAAAACCGGTTTCTTTTAAACGGTAATAGGGTAAAAAAGACATTTAGTTTCGGTGTTGAGACGCACGACGAGGAATTTACATCAGAATTATACCAAACAGTATCCGTGTTACTTCGCAGTAACAGCTGCTTGCACCATTCTCGAGGAGCTTTACAGATTCAATATCGCAATTCCCATATTAATAAAGGATTCTGATATTTGCTTGTTATGGAGAGATCTACAGACACTACGCATGGACATTCTTTCAGGAAAAACGGAAGACTTAATACGATAGTCTAATTTGTGGTGAAAGAAGGAAATTCAGTAGAACCCGAAGTCCAGCGATGTCTGTCTGGAAATCTGTAGGTGTCGAAACGATAAGCGGAAGCCAAGCCATTCTCTACAAGCCTCGATTAGGCGTTCGGTTGCCGTATTTACCTCCGGTCCATTTTCGGGGGAACTGAAATACTTCACGATTTGAGCCGGGAAGCAGCTCGTGATTTAGAATCGGCACCATCCGGCCTGCGGCGGGAGAAACCGGCTTAATGGAAAGTAACCCATGGTATTACGGAAGACGTCAAATTATAGGGTGTAGCCGTAATCCAACTCCTCGCTTTGTGTCGTATAAGGGGGGGGGGACGGCTTACGCGATAATTAAGACAATTAATTATAACTGACGGCGGCCTTGCACGAAGCAATAAGGAAAATAGGAACATCAAATATTTGCAGTATCTGTCCAAACGTTAATTGCATTGAATCCTAAACTGTAACTACGCGATCGGGTCTTGGGAAAATATAATTACTGGTGCCAAATAATTATTTATTTAACAAAGTAGCTGGAACAAATGTGTTTTGTTGTTTTTTTTTGAGTTGGGGTTGTTTCGTAAATTGACCAATGCTTATCCGGATATTGATTCCTAATGTTTTCTTACTCAGATTCATGGTGTCTTAGTGATGATACTCAGGCAGAGAAAGTTGTTTTTTATAAATTAATGCATTTTTTTTTTAAAAAAAGGAAGCGTTATCAACATTCCCGACTGAAAAAGATTGCATTAGTCTTGAAGTGCAGTTTACATTCGTTGTTTTGAACGATTCTCGCTATTATAGTTACATTTTTTTACATAAATTAAAATTTTATTACGCTTTTTTTTTTTTTTTTTTTTGCTGAAGAAAGTCAGTGCCGCGGTTATCTGCTAGGAGGCGCTGCCAGCCGCGACACGAGAGGGCCCGGGCAGTTCCGGTTTCGGCAGGAAAAAAAAATTCTTACTAAAAATTCTTCCATTCTTAGATGTGGGAGGAAAAATTCACGCGTGCCGGCCAACTGGTGAAGAAACTCATGCCAGGTCGGTTCGCCAAACCGAGCCGTTCCCACAGGGAGCGAACTAGTATACTAACCACCGCACCACCGCGCCGCCCCATCGAAGCGGTATAGAGTTTCTCATTCAGAGCTAAAATGCAACTGAAGCAGGTAATAATTATTTGCGCAGTCTTCTTTGAAAAGAAAGAAGAACCATGCGCACAATTTTTCATGCAAAATGTTTCAATCAGTAAATAACAACTCCATAAAATTTAAATAATTTATTTGTGAAATTAACTATTAACAATTTCATGTTTCGAACAAGATTTCCAGTAGTTTGGGGATTATTTTACATGTATAACGTTCTTGCTCACATCAAATATATATATATGCCGATAACATGACTTAGCAAATTTCTTCAAATTGTTACTTAAAATAGAGAAAAATTCTAAAATACTTTCAACCAATCGTTACAATAGAGAGACTAAAAACCCATATTCAAAAATTAAAAATGGACGCTACTCCTCTTCTCCTCCTCTTCCCATTAGCGCCATTGGCCGTGCAGCTGGAATCGCTCGACTCGTAGTCGCATTTCTGCTTTTCCACGTTGAAAACGAGGCCCTGGGGGCACTGCTGACTTGACTGAATGTTGTTCGAATCGCAGGAGATGTACCTGGTGCAGTCGTCTGGGTTAACTAAATGGTTGTGCCCCCGGTTCCGGGCTTCATTGCAGGCCGCTTGGTATTTGTTCCAGGTGTCTGCAAGCAACAACAACAAAAAAAAAATCCTCCTTCATGTATCGATTCGGGTCATCGACATCCAGTCTCACGATTTTTTTTTTTTTTTTAAAAAATACGCTTTATAAAGCATTAAAATATTTTTCTCATTTTTGTTTAAAAACCGACTAAATTACTTTAGGATTAGAATAACTACAGAGACATTTGTGTAAGACTTTGGAACATTTCTGACAGGTTTTTAAATATTTTCAAAAAAAATAAGAAGTATTTCCACATTACTCGTTCGTTCATCTCATTACTTCATTTTTCATTTCCTGTTCGTGTATATTACATTTAAAGAAACTGTTTCCACAACTAGAACAGGCAAACAAAATCCGTGCTAGCTAATATAAGTGTCTTAATCTTATACAAGACCCGGAAGCAAGCTACCTGCCGTCTTCACCGGAACGACATTCGTTATCTTCCATCTTTAATGTCATGTAAATATAATGTAAAGACCACATGTCGTTGACTTAATCAACCCCGCGCTGTTACAGATTCTTCTGAGACACCTCATCCACGTTGCTACCTGGTGGACGGCCAGGATGCTCCTTAACTCCCCGCGCACAAAGGTGATGCGAACTTGCGTATACTACAACAACCACTGCGACTGTTTACGGAAAGGTAGAAACTCACTGAGCTATGTCGGCCTCTCACGTAACAGTACATTTCATCGGGTTGGTTTAGTGCAGTGGTTCCTGACGACTTCCGCTTCCGCCGCGCCTAATAGGGTGTCAGCAGGCGAACAGTTTCGCAGATTGCTGCGCGACGGTACCGCAGATCTAGCGGCAAGAAGCGTCATGACTCTGGGCGCAGAGAACAGCAGCTCTCGAAACCAACAGGATGCCTTCAACCTTAGCTGTCCACCGGTCCAATCACTACCAGTATAATTTTAGTTTTTCACACATGCGTTGTCATGCAGGAAATGTCTGTAGTTTAAGTGCCTATGATTTCCGTCTCTTAACTATCAGAATCTGTTGAATTATTTAAAAGACAGGAGGTTTGATCACAGACGGCTTCAGTTTCTCATCGAATCCCGGGGTTCTCAGAATACGACGTCGGCTCGTGTATCTTCGGGTACTTCTCAAACTTACCGTTGTGACCTTGAGGGGTAGAGCGGCTTCCGCACTTTACTCGGGTAGACCAGCTGCACGTTCTGTTTCGCTCCAAGTACAGCAGTCCCTTTGGACAGTATTTCACGGACATTGACGTTCCTTCCCAGCATTCCACAAATCGGGAACAGTCGGAAGGTTCCGGATTGCTTCCGTTCTTGTTGACACATCGTGGATCATTCTTGATGTCTACGAGCAGAAAAAAGGTCAAAAAGTTCATACAGCTGTACTTCTATCTATCGTCTTGCTTTTTAAAAATATTTTCACAAAACAAATAAATCTACACAAATGATTTTAATTAACTTTTTTTTCTTCTATTTACTGCAAAATGTACTTTCCAGGCTCTAGGACTTATCTATAGTCAACCAAGGACAGAAATAAAAGACTCAGCTTCATCAAGAATAAAGGGGAACAAAAAACCGAATATTCTTTTGCATTACTAAAGCTAAACATCTATTGTATATATTTTAAAAAATTATAAAATACACTACCACTCAAAAGTTTTGAATAAAAGGCATATTTACCAACAAAAATAAAAGAAACTTACGAATAAACAAACTATATCTATAAATAATTAAACTGCTTTAAATTCATTAGTTTATCTACCGAACATTACTCTTATAAATATTTTGTCTTTGAAACATTTAACGACAAAATAGTGTAATGTTCTATCGGCAGCGCCTGATAGGTGCATCAGCTGACCAGTCACGTGACAATACAAAAGCAAAGATTACAGGGGGGATGGGTTTTAGCTGCAATGAGTGGTGCAGAATATGGCCGAGGCAAGAGAGAAGCTTCTATATGCGACCCAGAGTAGTGAAGGAAAAGGACTGGAGAATTTTCCGAACAACTTGGTGCATTCAACAGTGGTGTCCATTTCTTATTGCCTGAGGATAAACTTTGACAAAAAAAAAAGAAAGAAAATAGGAGGAAAAGAATAGAATCGAGGACCGGTGACCAATTAGGGTAACAAGCACGCGGAATGAACGTTCCACTTCCGGAAACCATAGAGCAGCTAAATGGCAATCGCGCTTTTCTTCTCTCCGGCGAACTGAGATCACTTAGCTGTAGAGAAAGAAGGACGACAACTCAGCAAAGCTTCCTGAATTATTGTACTGTTCCATCAAGAAAAAAAAACAAAACAAACTGTTTAATGTTTAGAGTTCTGCTTGTTTTTTGTTTTTTTGTTGTTGTCCAGACCCAGAAATATTTTTTTTTAAAAATCTACCGAGCTAGAACGCGGTCATCGAATACATTCCGCGCCGTCTGTCTTACAGCTGCCCGGTTAAAGTTTCTTATAAGAAGCCTGAGCGAAGAGAACCCGTCCACATTCAAAGCGAGGGACCGCAGCGGTTCCGAAAACCATCGGTATAATAAACCCTGCAGTCCTCAGATGTCTCCACTGACCCTGTATATGGAAAAGGCAGGGGAGGGGGGGGCGTCTCGTCGGAAGTGTACAAGGTGTGACGTCGCCGTGAGAATGTATCTATACCCGGCAGAAGCCAGGTAATTCTGACAGAAGCGGTCTTCGTCATAATCAAAGGTTTTAGTTAACGAAAGATCAAATTTGTTTTTGTTTAATACAGTAAGATGTTTCAAAACACTCGGTTTTCACGTAAATCTCTCCTCCTCTCTTGACTGTGGTAGTACATTTTTTTTACACGATAAGACAAATGATTTTTTTTTTTTTAACCTAATGTGTATTATATCTTTATATAAACGATATAGTCTTTTCTCGCTTAAATCGCATGGTACGCGTACATTATCATCTCAGTTATGTCAAATCAAACCAAGGGAGAAAACCCATAAATCGCATGGTACGTGTACATTATCATCTCAGTTATGTCAAATCAAACCAAGGGAGAAAACCCATACATGAATTTAATGGAAGTAGAGACTGGCTCTCACGAGCTGTCTCATTATTTATAGCTCATGACCGGGAACCAAATTAGATAATCATCAGTACCGAATTCGCAAAAACAGTAAGCACATAACAACCCCCCCAAAATACCAATTAAGAGCCCAAATACTGATTAATTTTGCGAATAAAACTGCTAGAGATGCAATTTCGTTCGAGCATCTACGACTTTAAGCACGTGGTAAGTTAGTGACGTAGGAGTTAAAGCAGCGGCACCCGAAGGACTAAAAAATACTAGCATTTGATTCTTTTTTTTTTTTTTTTTTTAATAAATAAAAAATTTATTAATATTTAAACACAACCTAAATTTCAAGTTCGGCCAGTTAATGCTGAAAACTGGATTTAGAAAAACAGTTTTTAACGGTTAGTTCCCAAAATTAAAGACCGTAGATGCGTCCAATCAGAAGAGAGACGAGTGACAAGCGGAGAGAGTTTCTGCAACTGCCGGCCCCACTGGCCGGGGTGGCGGGTGTCGAGCCTCCGGGGGTCGCGTTCGTACGGACCGTACCAGCAGCCGATGCGGTCGCGCCGATGTCGCTCGCGGTGGACTTCTCCGCGCCGAAGTTCGCCGTAGAGTCGGCGGAAGAAAGAGGAATCGCGCTTGGACCGCCGGTGGACTCGGAGCCGACGAGGTACACGACGCACAGAAACACCAGAACTTCCAAGAACCATTTTCCCGAGGCCATGTTGGTGGGAAGGGAACAGACGAAACCCAGAGCTGCAGTCCAACGAAAGGTTTTCGACGATGCTTCCTATCGACCCCTTGGGGTTCCTTTTATTTCAGGAAATCGATTTTTAGACAGATCCGAATAACTGTCTGAAGAGTAATATATTTGCATAGCACGAGAGCGTGCACAAATTTCTGAATAGTATAGAGTTAAGGGAATTTGCATTGAACGGGGGGGGGAAATTTATAACTATTTGAGAATTCACGGAAATTTGTGTAGGACACCAAAGTTTGAACTGGCGTTCCACGTTTGCGATTTAATCAGAATAACAATCAATCAGAGAAATAATTTAAATAAGAAAAGAGTTAATACATAAAATGAGACTTCTGCGACATAAGGAAAAAAAAAAACATATTTAAACCTTGTTGTATAATATCGGGTTTCTTAAACTCAGATGATGCCATTTTAGATATTTAGTTAAAACATTTGATATTATCAACTTTAGCCCGAAAACTTCATTACTTTCCAAAAAAGCTGGGAAACTAATAATGCTAATTTAGTGCAAGATGAGAGAGAGAGAGAGAGAGAGAGAGAGGGGGGGGAGTATTTATCCAGTGCTGGATATTATTCCAATTCTCTTCTCTTAGACCATCCTGAACATCACCTGGAGGGGCCCCATGTTTGGATGTAGGTACTTCAGAATATGGGCGAGGTTTTAAGCTGCTGCGTGATGGCCTGAAGTCCCCTATTTCTCCGCCCCGCCGTGCAGTGCCGGCTATTCCCAATAGTTCGTAAGTATCGAAGATGCTCGGATGTCTGGCATATTTGTAAGCTACCTAAAGCAAAACTGTCTCGCCCTATTAGTTGAGAAGCGATGAGATCTGTTAGTAACGGAACTTAATGTATTCGGAAATTCTGTAATAAATTCGAAAATGTAGAGTCTCTCTCGACAAGAAAAGCGTGTACTCCATGGAACTACGTGGCGATTGGTTATGCTCCTTAGTTAAGCAAGATGGTTGGTGTGCGGAATTGTAATTGTTTCGACGTCTATTTTCCTACTCGTACTTCAGAAAAGAAGCTTTTTTTTTTTATCGTTAATGATGGCGTTTGAAATTGAATTATAAACAGTAGTGATTTACGTTAGAATTGTCTGAACTTCAGCGCTACAACGTGAGCCGCCCACCTGACATCGTATCATCTTTGTCTGTCTGTTAACATTTCGATATGGCTTCATATCTCGTTCAGGTATGCGTTAGATGGCAGTACAAGTCTCTCGATTCAAAGCTGTAAGTAACCCAGAGAGAACGCGAGATGTCAGCGAACCTTTTCTCAGTTTGCAGGAAAAGAAAAGAATCTAATCACTCACTCGAGAAAGAGAGAAGGCGGCGACTCTGAAAAACATTTGGTTGGAGCACGGTCACAGGTATGTCCTAATTACCGGGACGCTGCCATCTTTGTTTACCCAGCTGATACTTTACTATGGGTAAACGTTAGAAAAAAAAGATCTCGCTATTTAAATATGCATTTACTCGAGTATCGTTTTTTTTTCTTTTAAAGTTGGTGGTTGAAGAGCGAATATTTCAAGTAAATTACCTGTCACTTTTGAGATGCGAGCTAAGCTAATTGTTTGATGGACTTCTGAATTCAGCTTTCTCTCAGTGGTTATTTCCAGCCGTTCCGATACATAGCAATTAATTCCAGACAGGACGAGGAGCTGACAGTCTTTTGACGACTATAAGCACGCGAGAATTGGCTGTGCAAACAGCCAGTATGTACGTAATTCTGTCAGAAGGGTTCTTGGAGGAATTCCCACGCTCTCGCTCATCTTTTACAGATGTTCTCCCGTACATTAGAAAATCGTCTAGACTAATTAAAGTTCAATCTTATAAGCATCATCTAAACTGATTATAGCTTGTTCAGATTTTAAAATTAAATTATTTAATAATATTATTACTATAATTAAAAATTAAGTACAATTATTCGATTACAAATCGTTTAATATCGAAACACTATAAATATGCTGCACGCAGCAGGCTCATAATTTGAGTTGTCTACCTTGGATTGTTTTTCGAATGTTTCTTCACGGGAGATAAATCGGCGAGTGTTTCCGGTTTGTCTTTTTTTTTTTTTGTCGTTTCAGCGCATTCAATTAAGTCGAAATAAAACAGATTGTCTAACGAATTGTTTTTAAAAAGATGGAAATGCTTATTCCAAGATGATAGATAGCAAAATTAAGTGATACCAATTGGCAGTAGCGATGTTAGGGTGTGAAAAACATTTTGGTGCAAATATTTTTATTATTGCACTTTTTTTTAGATTTTCTTGTAAAAAAAAAAATAAAAAAAATAGACAAACATACCAGGACATCCCGAAAATTTCGGCCAACCGTTAAAGAACTAAGCGAATTAATAATAAGTTATAATTTATCATGGTGTGTAATCACGCGAACTCTGTGATTTGAAATGGTGAATGCCGCACCAGGTGGCGTGTTCCATGGATGGATGGACGCTCTTGGGGTGATCTCTGTGTACGGTTCGTGGTTATAATAAAACCACCAGAAAACGGTATTAACCGCAGAACGATCAGATTTAAATGAATTCTATAGAGGAAAAGCGATATCTTAGTTTGTTCAAGAAAATTAAAATCACGAAAACAGTTGTACTCTGAAAGGAGTGATTTACTATTACCTTTTTTTTAAAGAAATAACATGATGCGACAGACGGTGGATGAATAGAAACTGAAAGCTTCGCTCCACCATTAATCACAGAAAATTTCCCACAATGCAACGCTACTACGGCCGCTTCGCCCGCGAAAGAGAAAGCAGCTTTCAGTAGTATTGGATTGAGCAGTTTTTTTAAAAAAAAAAAAACAACTTTGGAATATTATAGCATCTAAGTCATCAATTCTGGAATTTTGTCGATAGTCAGACCAGGGACTTCCCTAGTGTTGCAATGTTGGGAACCTTTTTTTAAAATAATCGGCCAATAGAAACTTGTTCCAGATGCTTCTTTACACTTCCAATCTGGTTTTTAATTCATTCAAATTTTCTTTGTTTTTATCGTGTACTTTTCTTTTTCAATCAGATTCTAACAGCCCAATTATATTTGTTTGTTTGTTTTTTTTCTAATGCATCCATTGGATGAAAAATTCACCTGTGCGTCATCTTTAATAACTACATAAAGAACCCAGCAAACCATCTTTAGAAGTTATTAATGACATCCAGAATCTAGTATTTTTACTGTGATTACTTAAACGCCGCATAAACTATCATTAAAGATAAGCGAGTAAGTTTTAGGTATAAAAATTAAAGATGACCAATTTGTGTGTGTGTGTGGGGGGGGGCTTTGTCGAAGGAAACGGCTCTAAGTCATACTGAAGAAACAAAGCTTTAAAAAAGTATGGCTTGGCTATTTAAAAAATGGATAAAACTAATACAGAATTTAAAAGAAGACGTAAGTTAGGGGTAAAATAGATCCAGCCCCCCCCAGGCAGATCTTACTCTATATAGTGTAACTGATGTATTAGAAACCGAATGTATATTTCCTCCTCGCTGGACCGGAAAGTAAAAAAAAAAAAAAAAAAAAAAGTGCCCGTTATGATAGACGGGCTTGCATCTTGAATAATAGCCCGGAATTACTCGTGTCTAATATAAGAATTAATAAAGATAATATCTTTGTGCCAAGCACCGTTTGTCCAAAAAAACGAACCAGGTGAATGGCAACCGAAAGAATCTGGAAATACGAATTTCGATGCTAGATCGTCGAAGTTTCGTTTAATATTCTTAGATGACAGAACGTGAAGCGGTTTCGATCACCGCCCCAGTCAAACAGACTTGCTCTTGTAAATAAAAGAGGGAATGTTTACCGGAATCGCTTGTGGAAGTTGTTATAAAAGCTAGCATCTAAGACTGGCGAACTTTAAAATCTAAAGTAGAAACAGCGCGTTTGTAATTGTTGCTTGCTTTAACAAGTAATTATACCGTCATGATTTTACGGATTCCTTTCCCATTTATTTTGGAAACGTTTCCGAACGATGTCAAAAATTAAATCGTTCGTCGACAGCTGCTTTTTTTTTACCCTCTAACTCACCGGCCGATGCCCTCTGGGTTAAGTTTTCTGAACAAAAGTGGGCCCCGGACGCACGGCTACCGCGGAAAGCACCTGCGAGAACCTCTCACCGTCTAGATGCGGGTGGAAATCGGCGAGAGTCCGGGAGGGGGGGGCGCGCGGGGCCAGGTACGGAAGAGAGAAGGCGGCACGCCAGGGAGGCAGTTACGCCCCTACTCTTTACTGGGTGGCGCTCTGACCACAGCTCAGGAGCTCCCCGCCTCAGGTAACTTGCTCTGCCACGCGCCTAACCCCTCCTCGCTCCCTGAGTTGGGAGATCGGAATTGGTTCTTGTAAAGAAGCGGTCGAGAAAATTCTAATCAATAAAAGTACAAATGGCGTTATGTTATCCTGCCATTGGTCGGCAGGAGGAGAATATCCACCTCGAAACAGATACCGTTCTGTTAACTTACTTTTTCCTTTTTTTAAACTGTTATGGTAACTTTGACCATATACAAAGATTAATACAAAGTATAAACAAATATATAATAGTTATTAATATTATATATAATATATATATATAGAGAGAGATTGATGTTCGGAATTTTTGCATTCTCTCCAAGATGTAGGTTTCAGCAGGGTTGTCTATTAGGTATGAATTTGTGAAAAGAGGAATTATTATTATAATTATGTATAGAAAAATGTGATAGTCAAAGACCAGATTGGTAGTTGGTCTGGTTTTAGCTAATAAAAGTTGGAAAGAGACTAGGATCCGATCCATACAGTTTTCGGCTTCTCTCTAGCCCCCCTCCAGAACTGGAGAAACGATACATTCTTAAGCTAGCTGACCACCGTCTACTCCCCCCTCAATTCTTTCGCTATATTCTCAGCAGGACGTCTTACAGACTGTCCAAATAATCCATGTCTGTGTTTCCTTAGTTGTGGATAAACGCGAAGAAATGCATTAGTTCACTGGAAATAGGAAAGATATAGTTGATTTATTCCTAGTTACCCAAACTGCTATTCTTACGTGACTGCGCGAGTAGTAAATTTAACTGGGTACTTAGAAAGTTGAAATATGGTACGTAGGTTGGCTTAGAGCGCATCCGTGGTGAGTCGCTCATGACCAGTACGGTTTATTTTCTCGTCGTCGACCGCACTACACGACCGGCACTGTTTCGCTCGTTCTCGTCGCATTCTCGTCGTCGACCGCACTACACGACCGGCACTGTTTCGCTCGTTCTCGTCGTCGACCGCACTACACGACCGGCACTGTTTCGCTCGTTCTCGTCGTCGACCGCACTACACGACCGGCACTGTTTCGCTCGTTCTCGTCGTCGACCGCACTACACGACCGGCACTGTTTCGCTCGTTCTCGTCGTCGACCGCACTACACGACCGGCACTGTTTCGCTCGTTCTCGTCGTCGACCGCACTACACGACCGGCACTGTTTCAGTTTATTAGCCAACAAGATCACTCATTTTACCATCTTGACTCGTGGATCTATCATTTACTCGGTAAAACTTTAAAACTAAACGATAGCTACTACGTGATCATTTACTGATGCATTTTAAAACCTCGCTCAGCAAATAAAAGATTAAAGATTGGAAGTATAAATCAGTTGTGGCATTACTTAGGAGAAATAGAAGAATTAATGTTTCCGTTGTGCTAGAAGGAACCGACTGTTTCAGGCAGACCAAAGCGTAATCCACCCCTCCATTTGAGAAAATATGAAGCTAAAAAAACCCCCTAAATCCCGCCATGGCGTCTGGAAGCCAAAATAAGGGGAACTGATTTGCATGGCGGTGAAGGCTCTCGGACGTCCACTTATTCGGAATGCGGCAGCCATTTCGGTTCTACCATCCACCGCAAAACAAACAAACAAACAAAAAGACACAAGCACTACTGCTAATGAAGGGGGAGAAAGTGCATCTGCCATGGAAATTTGGCGATGCTCGACAGTAGCTTGGCTAAAGCAGCCAACCTTTCGTTCCATACTTACTGACTTTCATCAGGGACTCGCATTTGCTCCAGTCGTACTCGTCCGGCTGCGGCAGACAGAGCGAATAGTCGCCGCCGGCTATGTAAGACTCTCCGCAGTAAAAACTTAACGACACGTTTCCATGGACGCACCAGTGGTTCACGCTACAGTTGGAGCTGTCCCTTATCCATTTTATTCCGGACACGGGGCACTGGACGGCCCCGGTCGCTCCAGGCGGGAACAGGTAAACCACGCACGCTGCGCTTAGAAACGAAGCGAAAACGAGTCTCAGGCGAGAGAAATTTCTCCACGAATCATCCATTCTCTAGCCGTCGACTCCTTATCAATTATAGCCGTACTCCAGAAGCTTCGTGAATATATATTTATACACCTCTTGAAATTGAAGGATCGCACAAACAAGTTCTCTTTTTTTCTTTCAACTTTATTGTTTCCCTTTTTTTCCTAGACAAGCGAATTTATTTTTAAATCTGTTGGATTTGGGCTAATTGGAGCTTCTCAAATATTACCATATATAGTAATACCTTCATCACGTGATCGCCCCCCCTTTTTTTTTAATTGTTGGTGTTATTTTTTGCCACTTATCTTAAATGTTTGTCAAAGGAGTGTGTCTTATGGAAATTAGCACCTAATAAAAGCGGCGGATTAATTTTAGACATGTGACGTCATCAATAGTTTTAATGGCAGGCGAGCGTAGGTTGGTCGTCGGTGCTAAAATTAAATTTAAAAGTGTAGAATGAATTCATTTCGTAATCGTGTTGTGCATGCACCAACTAAAATTGGAGAGGGTTCCATTGACTGCCGACAGGTTTGTGCAGCCCAAGTGCTTCCATCATATAATCATGCTCATTGTCTCCAGGTGTAGTTCAAGCCAGGTAACTCCACTTGCATATGCAGTTCCTGCAGCCATTTAAATGGACTGCTTTTCGACAAACTGAATTTCCATACTGCATTTTTTCTCACTTTCTCTGCTATTTGTATCAATCAGAAAAAAAACAAACAAAATGCATAGTTTATTTACCAACAGAAATAACTGAAGATGACCAGCCAGTCATAAAGAACCGTGACTGGACGTCGAGTAAATACCTCGTGGAGACAGGTTCTTTTCTTTATATCCTTTATATTCTTTATGTAAAAGAAAATATTTTTTTCTAAATAATAACAGATTATAGTCTCCAACAGTCAATGGAATTTCTATGAAGGCATCGAATCTGTCCCTGGACAAAGTCTCGCTATTTTCTGCGGCATCTGTACCCGAAACCTACTGGTAAAGATGAACTTTACTTTAAGTTTACAGATAAACTAAAGTCTTATTTATTTTTTTTTTTTAGTGTAAGTTATTTGGAGCGGGAAAGAATTGCGACTGTTTATTAAATGAATCCAATCAATATGTGTGAATAAGTAAACAGATACTAGATAAAGCTGCCAAAGGGGACCTTGCGGGACACTGTTTTACATGAATAGAGTATCTAACAGTCATCAACTCACGTAACCACTAATGGGTTATTGGTTCGTGCATGAAATGGAAGATTTTACTGAAGATTCAGTAAATCTTTTATCAGAATTTTAGGAAGGTAGAATATTAAGTAAAAGAAATGGCTAGAAGGGAAATCTTAGTTTTCATAATTTCCGACCGTTGGAAAATATACACACAGCTTTAAAAGTATCGTTGGATTTCTTTGAGTTTGTTTGCTTTTTTGATTGGTTATTTGTGATTTAGAACGTCATTTGGACGGAAAACCTCTTTTTTGTTGTTGTTTAAACCCCGGAAATGACCTTTAATTCGACTATAATACTCCTTTAAATTCTAATATAAGTGATTCTCGCAAACCTTTTTTTTTTTTTTTTAAATAGTACATGAGATAATTTTGTAAAGTATTCCTTTAAAAGTCTGAGTTTGGGTTTTTTGGAGGGGTTTCGTCCTTTAAAGACGATATTCTATGTGGGCGATCGTTTAGGACGAGCTGCTAAACTTGAGAGTAATCGCTCGGTAAATTCTCGAACGTATTGCGGCCGCTGGTGAAGCAAATCTGTCGGTTTTTAAAATTCTTTTTGTTGGTGTGCCCTCCCGTCACCTTAATGACTTATTCGGTTTTAATTGGGGGATCCCGGAGAAAGGAGCTGCGGGTCTGAACGGAAACTCGCCCCTCGGCAAACGATCTCGACCCGACCTCCGTGAGTCAACAGGCGGGAATGATGGGATCAGACGACACCAGGCCCGACCTCCCCACTTAAAAGACAACAACAATATTTAACGTCTGAGAATATCGTGATTCGATTTTCAAACAATCACCCCTCCCCCACTCCCTCTTGTTCTTTTGTTGGCGCGGCTAAGCCCGTATTTACACAGAAGTTAAATGGATGTATGAATAAACGATAAGAAAAGTAAGCAAGAGGGTGACGCGGCCAAACGGTTCAAAATGGCTACCGTTACTGACGATTTTGGGTGTCACATATAAAGCTTATCAGAAAACGACGTTACCAACTTACTAATAGCTTCCTGGTAGACGATTTTGACTGAAACTCGCATAATACGAAAGGATTTGAACGTTTGCAATTTAATCTAAGCATATTTTATCGGATACTAATTACTAATCAAATAACCTTGAAACAGTCGAAGGTCAGAGGCTTAACTCCACACATTTAAAACCTCGGAGTCCACCGTACTTCTGTGAATGCCTCCTTTGTTTTGTAGCCGAGGGGTAGGAATTGGGGTTTGGACCTCGCAAAGGGCTCAAGAATTCGAAAGAGATGTTCAAGTATGGTGTAGTTATCACAGATTCACTGAGGCAGGGATCATTACAGTTTCAATAAAGCTCACGGGTCTACCTTCCTTTATCTAAATCGTTCATCTTGGGCATCTGTCAGCCGGCCGGCCTCTCTACTGAGCGGGTTTTGGAAAAATCAAGGTGTAGTAGTTATGTTGTTCTAAATAAATAAACTAATAATGTATTAGTTTATAAACAATTAAAATCCTTTGATAATATTAAATGTCGCAGTAAGAACTTCTCTCGTGCGTCAGTGAAACCGAATTAAGTACCTATTTTAGACGTTTTAAATAATCTAGAGACACCTGGATTTAGAATTGCATTCAAAGAACTTAAGGTAAGCGATTTCTACTATATGCGTGCATATTTTGAGATGGAAGAAAATCTTTATATTTAATTCAGTTCTTTACAGTAATTTCTGTTTACTAAACCATTAAAATGCCTTCGTAGTGTAATTGGTCTGATATGATGCAAAGTGCTCTTATTCAAAATTCTTCGGGTTTATACAACCAGGATTCATATTTGAGGATTAAATATTGTTTATTCTGCAAACGTAAAGAGATTATCTTGGAGCATAAAATCTAGATCTAACATAATTTTATTAATTTTGATTCTTTAAAAAAAAATTTATGCACGAAATCTCGATTATAAACCAAAGAAATTAATTAAACAGAAAATCAAACAATACCACACAAATGCATTCATACTTTTTATTATTATTATTATATTATTATTATTATTATTATTATTATTATTATTATTATTATTTATTATTATTATTATTTATTATTATTATTATTATTATTCACATTTTATATGACAAACAGCAGTGTTTCTTTTGCAGGAAGACGTCATAAGCAGAAGGTATGACGTCACAAGCAGACATGGCGTAATAAGTGGAAGATATGACGTCATAAGCGGAAACTTGGCAAGTAAAGATTAAACGAGAAAATTTGATAAAGTTTAGTTAATACAACAATTCGTACCCGCGATACACATCATAATGGTTTGATTAGCATGAAATATAAAATACCACGTGAATTCGTAACCTACTTTAGCCTTAACAGATGCAGAATAGACGAGATGTCAAAATTCATAAAAGCAAAATTTAGAATTTAGTCTGTTTAACAGTTGGCGTCTCGGACTTTCGACGGTTCTTCGCAGCGACCCAGACTCCTGGAAAACACCAGGTAGCTGGAGCAACTTTTCGGGTAAGCCAGGCCGCCCTGACATTCGTAAAACTTGCTGCAGTCCGTTTCGTGCGGAATGTTTGGGCTTTGTCCTTGGCGGCATTTTTCCCCAATGGAAACTTGTCCTTCTGAATTAAAAAGCAAATAAACAAACAGATAGGTATAAATAAAGCTAATTAATCTTAAAGTGAAACTGTTGATGGCCGCATCGTTTCAGCATCGAAGACGAAACGGATTACTTCTAGAACAAAAATGCATTTCCGGAAATTATCACTTGTTGCAACAAGTCTTCGAAAGAAAGAAAAAAATACGAACGCAGAATGACGTCAGTAGTGGGTGAAGAGTATTGGCTTACTTAGCGAGATGGGGATGGTTCTGTCTCGGCACACCACGTTCTCGGGGTAGTCGCAGATGCTTCTGGCGGTGGAAAAGAGGAGACTACCGGGGCAGTTCTGAAGAGCCACCGAGGTCCTGTTACGGCACGATATAAACTGTGCACAGTTCTCCGGGTAAGGGTTCTCTCCGTTGGGGTTCCCCGAGCATCGTGGGTCGTCTGCAAGCACAAACGCGTTTATAAAGCGGTAAAGTAAAAGTGAAACTGTGCATTTTTTCCTGCTGAGGTCATTAGTGTAGATGTAGCATTTGAAATGCAACACGGGGGTTACTTTAATCTACGGCGAAGCTGGAGAAGCAGCGCCTGTCACCAGGGAAACGGCTGGAGTTGGTTTTCGCAGCCGCAATCCGGTCCAACTCCCAGAGACTGTTCCAAGATGGAACCTCCACGTTCAACCACAATTCGGAACCGGAATGAGAATTTATCATTTCGCTACAATTTATAATTATTTTACGACACGCAAAGAGAATTGACTAATTATGAAATAAATGAGAATAATTACTCGACAGCTGAAACGAGTTAATTAAAAAGTGCAGCGGTTCTCTACTGGCAAGATGGCGAGAAGGAAGCTGTTTTAAGTCTGCACTATAATTTATTCTCGGCTCATAACACCACGACTTACATAATCTACGAACCGCCGCTGTTGAGTTGTGTACCCCCCCTATTATTACTTTAGCGCAATTTATTTTCCGTTGACATCAGAATCTTGTTCTTGGATACTCTGCAGATCCCAAAAAGACAGGAGAAATAAGATGATTAACAGGTGGAGAAATCTGTAGCGGGGGACGGCCATTTTAAAAAACAAAACAACAACAACAAACCCTGGTCCCAACAGGGTTAATAAGCACCCTTTTGAAAGCTAAACCGATTGCCAGCGGCTGTACTTACCGATGCTGCCTTCAAAACGGCGTCCGCAGCCATCGAAGATGCTGTCTTTTAGCACGCACGAGTAGCCGTCGGTTCCTATCACTCGGCCCTGCGGACACTCGATCTTGTTCACGGCTCGCCCGTTCACGCACATATACGACACGCTGCAGTTGTTTCGATCGACCTTCCACGCGATCGCCCTGGCGGGGCAACCCTCGTCTTGGCAAAGCGCGAAAACCCAATAGCCCGAGAAAACCAATGCCGCAAAACCAAGGATCATCATCGCCAACACCTCCACTTCTTATCTATGCTTTTAATAATATGGTTTTCTTCTGAATTTTTAAAATGATCCACAACCCCGGCCGTCTCATCTATTTATATATTTATTTCTACAGGTGTGTCTCTCTACCGGATGCACGACCCCCCCCCACCCCTGATAGTTCGTTCGTTCTAATTTGTGCACTTCCGCCAAATGTGGACTCTAGGGGCCGTTCCTTTCCGGTAATCAGGCTTGACACGATCGCGCTAATAGTGGACTTCTAGCGGGAGGAACCTTTGACATTTCCGAAACCTTAAAACCTTTTCGAAGAAAAAAGAATCATTTCTTTAAAGTAGAATTCAGAAGTTGCTTCCACAAACAACCATGATGCCATACATTGTTGCTTCTTTTTGTTTGGTTTTTTTTTTTTTTTTATACTAAGCATTAAATTCCGGAAGAAGTTATTTTGTTTATTTTCAGAGAAGGTAGGCAGAAAAAGGCCAAAACAGTAGCCAAGGGAAGTAACTCTTCCACAGATAATATCACGGCTACTTGTTAACCTTCCTTGCACTAACGCGCATTGATATGTAGAAGAGAAAAAATGGCACTGGCGTGCAGGGAACCGTTGGTTGCCTCTGAAAAAAAAAAAGGGGGCGATAGGCGAACATTTTAAGCCGAAATTATTCTGCTATGAATGACCCGATGTCTGCGAGAGGACCAGCTATTTTAATTCTCCCTTGAGAGGTGAGCCTATTTCCAAGCACTGCTCCAATCTAGGGGAGTTCCCAAATTAAAAAGTAATTCTGACGAGTTGTCCCCCACCTCCCTCTGCCTTAATGACCGTGTTCGGTCCGGTTTTAGTGACCAGCTGGAAAGACGGGTTCCTTTAACAAAGTTGATGCCAAACCATTTCTTGTTTATCACTGGAGCGCGTTTACGTTAACAAAGATAAAGTCAGCCATTCGTTGTTGTAAGTTCAGAGATGGTTTCAAGCCATTTTTGGCGACTGACAGAGTTGACTTTAAAAATTACTGCCGTTTTGCTAGATGTATCATGTTTAAGGCTGTAGAGCTACTACAAAAGAAAACAGGTTTTGCATAAAACTATATTATGCGGTTACTATAATAAATCTAATCATAAAAAAATATTTTAGAAATAAATAAAAGGAAAAAAGTATTAAAGATAGGGAAACGTCTTTAGTAATGTTAGTAAATTCGTAAATATGCTAAGAGGATTCATCACATTCTCGGTTGTCATACAGTCAATACTGGTAGCTTTACTCCTTTTTTGTTTACCTTTTTATCGTGCTAAGCTAAATATCTGCTTGGGCTCCACAAATGTATGCAATATTTCCACCTTATACAAATATTAAATCGCTAATGAGCGCCGACTGACTAAAATCCAAAGCCCGCTAGCTCCACGGATCTCTCTGGTTTCAGATTTTTGTCCTACCGGTGTAGACCGAACAAGTCGTCACTCGACGAACTGTGATCTCAAGACGGGGGTTTAATAAATAGAGGCACAAAATCGACGAGTAGCGGGATTAAGCAGAAAGGTTTCAGGCATCAGACAGACTTTGGTTCTTTTCGCGAACAGTTGACAAGAAGCGAAAGATTTGTCTATAACTACCGAAGAAATGTGAAATGGCAAGAGAGAAAGATCAGCATGTGTGCCGAATCTTTGATTACTTTATATCATTTATTTATAGTTTTCAGCAATAACTGCAAAGAAATATAAATAGATAAATAGTTATTGGTAATACGTTATTTACGCAAAGCAGAAGACTAGTCCGGCTATTGTCTATCACCTATATTATTTTATTCATTATTGTAAAAAAAAAACAAAAAACTAGTGAGTCGCATGACGTCGATTATAGCCTCATGTGTATGTAAACGTATGACGTCGATTATAGATATCCTCATGTATACGTAAACGCATGTTGTCGATTATAGATAACCTCATGTATACGTAAACGTATGAAATCGATTATAGTTTCATGTATACATAAACGTATGACGTCGATTATAGATATCCTCATGTATACGTAAACGCATGACGTCGATTATAGATAACCTCATGTATACGTAAACGCATGTTGTCGATTATAGATAACCTCATGTATACGTAAACGTATGAAATAGATTATAGCTTCATGTATACGTAAACGTATGACGTCGATTATAGATATCCTCATGTATACGTAAACGCATGACGTCGATTATAGCCTCATGTATACGTAAAGTATCACGTAGATTATAGCCTCATGTATACGTAAATGCATGTTGTCGATTATAGATAACCTCGTGTATACGTAAACGCATGACGTCGATTATAGCCTCATGTATACGTAAACGCATGTTGTCGATTATAGATAACCCCATGTATACGTAAACGTATGACGTTGATTATAGCCTCATGTATACGTAAACGTATGAAATAGATTATAGCTTCATGTATACGTAAACGTATGACGTCGATTATAGATATCCTCATGTATACGTAAACGCATGTTGTCGATTATAGATAACCTCATGTATACGTAAAGTATCACGTAGATTATAGCCTCATGTATACGTAAACGCATGTTGTCGATTATAGATAACCTCATGTATACGTAAACGTATGGCGTCGATTATAGATATCCTCATGTATACGTAAACGCATGTTGTCGATTATAGATAACCTCATGTATACGTAAACGTATGGCGTCGATTATAGATATCCTCATGTATACGTAAACGTAGAAATTACTGGTGCTGTAGTCCCGGTTTTCCTTATTATAAAGATTTTATATGTATAACTTTGACAAAATTTCATCTAATTAATTATTTTTCTAATTATATAAATGTTTTTTTTAATTTTGGTTGTTAGGAGTTTCTATGATATGATTATTTTTTTTTTACTTTAGTTTTTGCAAAAATATTTTCTGGGGATTCACAAGTGGATATTCGTTGCTATAGCGAAACACAGACGGGGCCGTAAGTAGGAAAGGTATGGATGCTGTAATAGTAGATATATTTATGTTTTCTAGTGCAAATTCCTGAATATAATACATAGATAAAGCCATTTATCATAATTCGGCACCCTTAACTTTCTATTTTTATGTAAATGCCTTTAAAATTTGGAATACAACTTTCCTCTTGCATGGCAAATGCAATCTCATAAGGAAAGGTAACTCTCTGCGTTTGCTTGGGGAACCTTTGGATGAATTTTCGTCAAATTTAGCAATTCGAATATTTTCAAAAAAATTCTAAAAGTTAAAACGGGTGGGAAAATATGCAAAATTACCAGAGCGACTAACGCGAGTAAGGAGATGTGGACTCAGCTATTTTGGTTTGGGTATCGAAGAAATCATAACAATTTTCTGCTAAGTTGGATTGGAATAGCAGATTTAATTATCAGTGTTTAATAAACGAGCACTTACAATGTTAGTGAAGGCGTGTATCCACCTGGCCGAGACACCGTGATGCTGTCTATATATTTTTTTAAAATTATAGCTCTATTTTCTAAAGGTCCTTTTAAATTCCCCGCGCTTAGGAAAGCCTTAGTGGATGTAGCACGAACATCTGCTTAAAAACAAACTCCTCAGTGGATTTAAAATCTTTTATTTTATTTTCTGAGTGATACAGATCAGTTCACAGGACGGACTCCTGTCGGGCGCGTATTTTTACAGTTGTAAAACCGGCGTCGACGCTTCTCTCTGGCGTCGCTGCCACTCCGCTGAGCTGACTGCTGCGCGCACGACGAAGACCGGTGATGCTGGTCTCCTAGTTCTGAGCCCTGCCTCCGCAATCGACATTGGATCTCCAGTCGCACCTCAACTTTTTCAGCGAAAAGGCGCTGCCGGACGGACACTTGATGCGAGCCACCACTCGGCCGTAGTTACACTTGTAGAACCGTCCGCAATGGGTAGGGTCGGGCACATCTCCGTTGCTCGCGTCTTCGCAGGGTTTGTCAATGGTGGGGTTGGCCGTGGCTGGAATACATTGAGATTAGTACATTTAGGCTTATTGCTTACCGGCGTTTACCGACGCGACCTTTTTATTAGCGCAATCGCAAAATACAATAAAGGGGGGTGGTGGTTAAAGCCCTTACTCACAGACGATCACGTGGGAAGGGATCTGTCGATTTTTGCACTCGTCAGCCACCAGAAAGCCGAGCTCACAGGTGTCGTTGCGGCTGGAGAACAGCGTGTTCTCCGGACACTGCATCGTGGCCATCACTGTCCGGTTATTGCAGGCCAAGAACTGGGCGCAGTTTTCTGGATCGGGGTTAATCCCATCAGGGTTAATACAGCGGGGATCATCTGCAAAACAACAACAACAAAAAAAAAAGAGAAAGAGAAAAGGGGAAAAGCGGAACAAAACGTAAGACTGTTGCGTGCTTTTGTTTGGCCGTCGTTTTGTTACCTCACATTTCCACCGTCAGCAGCCATTGTTGGCTGAACTGAGAAATTGCGCATTTCTTTGTTGCTATCATCACTAGCTAAAACATAGCAACCAAAATAAATGGGTAAAACGGCAAACGGACAGTAGACAAACCAAAGTATACTTCTGACTGAATTTTAGGATATTTTTGAACTCATAATAGCAACAAAAACAATTTAGATGCAAAAAAACACATAGCATATGAACAGTATAATAAATCTGTTTTTCACCACAACAAAGTGGATGCAAGATTCAATATACAGATGCAAAAATACATATATCTGATAAACTTTGACTTGGATCTTTGTTTCATAAAAATAACTCCACTTTGTACTTCAAAACGCCGAGATATTAATAGTAGTAGCCTTGAGCTATCCAGAAGACTTCTTCCTTGTGGAATAATTTCAATGGATGAGAAATGGGCCAATAAGATGACGCCACATATCACAGAGAAGTCAAGACTGTTGAAGACTACAATTTTTGGAATTTCTGTTGTCAGGATGGCAAGAAAAAGTGCCAATCGATCTTTAAATGTGATCTGCTATTTTTGCTTTGAGAAAGGGAGGCCTGACAGATAGAGAAATTTCCAAAAAAATATGGAAATTTCAACATGGGTGTTCAATACACATTGCAAAGCCGTTGGACAAAATACGGTCGTGCGGCTGCGAATATAACATTCCTTAGATCTTCTAACATAGATAAATGGCCGCAGGTGGGAAAAATTACATGAACATTGAACTAAAGAAGGCTGAGTCAAAGTTTGAGATGTTTGGGTCCAAACGTAGACTGTATGCGGGCAGACAAGTTGGAGAACACTTGTCAGAACGGCGTGGTACTGATACCATTAAACATGGAGAAAGTTTGGGTTTGGGATGTTTTGGAAGTAATTGCAATTAGTGATCTTTGTATAATTAATGGAGCACTACCACACTGTTCTGCAAAAACATGCAATTCCTTCAGGCAGTCGACCGATAGGTGCCGAGTTCATTTCGCAGCAAGGTAATGACCCGATACATACTTTTCAAATTATGCGGACAATATGTGGAGAATAAAAGAGGCAGGCTATCCTCTAAAATCTAGAACTAGCTTGGCCACTGCAGTCACCTGATTTATCACCCAACGAACTCATGGGATGAACTGGAAGAAAACATCCAAGCGAATGATGCCACATAACAAAGCTATGGGAATATCTGCAGACAGCCCGAAACCCAACAACACCGTGATATTTGTCAGAAGTTACTTCGTAGCCTCTCTACAATTTGCAAAGCTGTTATCGAAAGAAGGATGTGAGCGACATTTTGATAAAGCAAAAATTAAACTCAAAGTTTATTGAATATATGTATTTTTTAAAATCCGAGTATCGAATTTTGCATTTACTACGCTACGGCGGGAAATAAACAAAAGTATACATTAATTATGAATTACTTCATTGCATTTTGCTTTTTTTGTTGTGTGTGTGTGTGGTGTGTGTGTGTGTGTGTGTGTGTGTGTGTGTGTGTGCGCCGCGCTCTCTCTCTCTCACGGCGGACAATATTACAAAATTCCAGTTTATATTTCTGAACTTGGCTTGGAGACTAAAGAATAAAAGAACGAACAGAGAAAATAAAACGGATATAAATTAGAATAGAAATGAAACCATATTTTTTTAAAAAAAATATTCCAAATTTCGAAAAATATCTCTGAAAACCGAACTTCGAAAGTACCTGTTGGGTAGAGAGTGCGAAAGATTTAGAGGATTGTAGAATTTTTAATGAATTTTGCTAAATAAGGGAATCAGGTCAATAACAGTTTATTAATAAAGGTATAAAATTCTTGCAGACGGGTATAGCTTTAGAAAAACTGAACTAGAAAATGTCATGTTTGGTACAGAGGATTAGTCAAGATTTCAAAACTTCGAAGAAAGTTCTCCCAGCGCTCACTGTAAGTCATTTATATATATAATTGCGCTTGCAGGAGTAATTGATTTTGTTTGCTTAAAATGATGAGGCTGGGAAAACCTAAATCCTATTACGGCTCATATGATTATAACCAGATTACAAAAAATCCATATGCTTACCAATTGTTGTATAACCTGGCGCATCGGCGACCGTTTCTTTTTATTTCGGTGAACTCGTCCAGGTTCTGTTCCTGACTCTTTCCTCTTTTTTTTCTTTTTTTTACGTGTCAAAGGAATGAATTTCTTCCTGTTTTTTGTTTTTTTAATCAACTATCCTTCTTCAAAGTTTCACGCCGACTTCCCAACTCCCTTTTTTTTACACCTGAACGTTTAGATCAGATGAGGAAATCTACTGTTAAGATAAAGCGACAACGCCGTTGTCATAGGCCGGTCTACGAAGGAGACTCTGGAGAAGAAAACACTACGCCATCTGCTGGGAAGCGTTGCCAACATAAGGCTCAACTTCGGCAGGAAAATCCCTACTAAAAAAAAAAAAAAAAAAAAACAAAAAACAAAAACAAACTCTTTTTTTAGATGCGGGAGAAAACACGGGCTGCTGACTGGGGGGGAGGGAGGAATGAGGTGAAACCATGGCCAGGCAGGTTCGCCACACTGAGCGGTTTCCAGCGAACGCAGACTCGGACCCTCAACCTTAGCAGTCCATAAGCTAGCCACTTGACTACCCATCCCCAACCTAATATAATGGGAATAAAGAAACATTTAATGGAAATAAAATAATGTACCTAAGTAAGTTTAGCGTATTTTAAAATCGCATTGACCTGATTCCATTGGCTAGATGTGTATCCTATAATATATATACTCGTGAATGCGCCAACTAACAGCTGATTTAATGTTGTACTCTTGTATCTTTTTTTCATATAAACAATTCGGAAACATCCTCTCCCCCTTGATAGACTTACAGCCGGTTATCATTCTTCCTTACAACAAAATATGGGGTAAATACTTACAAAAACCGGACACCATCCTTCTCCCAATAATAATAATTAAGAAGGCGCGTCTATAATTCTTTGTCGACTGTCGTTAGTACGTTTACTTACTGATAGATAGCGTTGTTGGCGTCTGGTTGCAATCATCCCATTGGGACATGGGCTCAACGCACGCGTGGCCAAAGTTTGACCAGATGCGGCTGTCGTTGCACTGTATGGTCCAATAACGTTTACCCTGCACGCAGAAGTGAACTTTCGTGCAATCATTGCTGTCCCTTGTCCATTCTGACGACCACGGGTCCTTGCAGCCGGGGTCCACGGCGAAGTTATCTTCCCCTGTCGTCACCAGGACACAACCCGATAACAGCAGCAGGCAAAAACTTCCCACGGCGCTGGCGTTCATGACGATTTTTAAAATAAATTAGGCGGCTGACTAAACCGCATGATCGCCTTATCGAATTTATACGAAAGTTTATTGATTTACGATCAATAATGTTCATGTAGCCCTTTTCTTTTAATGATTCCTCAACTGAAAAACGTGCCGAAGTGTATTTATTCTATTCCGTGAGGTTGCGCGTATCTGTGCTTCCAATGGACTTCACGGAAACCAGAGCAGGAAATGCAATATTTGTTTTCGTCTTAAAGCTAACCCACAGCGAGCTTTCCCCCGTAAACATTGTCTTTTTGTATTGAAAAGAAAGAGAAGATAAACAGTTAGCGGAGCGACTTTAAATTCATTTGTTTTCAGATGCATGCGTACGCTGCACGTATCCGTAATTGTTCCGTTGATATTGGGCGCAGTTACGGTCAAGGGCAATGTGCCGATCCGACCCTGCAGACGACCGCCGTCTCGTCACGTGACCTGCTCTGCGAGGTCGAAACCGGTGGCTGAAATCCTTCGTCGGACAGATGGAACAGAAAAAAAAAAAAAAAAAATTACGTACACCTTATCAGTTTCTTTAGCATCTTTTCCCCATCATGTTTGTTGTGCCTTCTTCCAATGTTGGAAGGGATGGAGAAGAATAGGGTTATTTTCGAGAGTGATGCCTAGGGTAACGTGGCGGTTTCCACTAAAGCTTAGGAAGAGACAGATATGGCTATTAGATTGCGTGCAAGATTTTCCTCTGGTGGCAAATTTTCGTTTTTGGCTGTTATTTCTGGTTCTCCCGCACATGTCGATTAATGCCTATGATTTAGGTAATAACAGCCATAGCATCATTCGTCAAGGAAAATTACGACTAAGGCTGGAATTGCCTAGTTTAGATTATCGTCTCGTTAGGGGGGTGGTGGTGGTTGGTCTGTTTAATTCGTCAGATGCTTGTCAGGTAAGAAAAAAAGTAGCTATAGATATATTCCTTTGACGTGAATAATGTACTCTGTAGTAGCTCGTAGTAATCCTTAAAAAAAAACAAACAAAAAAACACAAAAGAACTGCTAGACTGTACCATATGTGAGACAGCTTCGCTTTTTTATTCTTGCACTGCTTCGCCACGCAAGAAAAGGCCGACTGTTAGAGGCATCAGTGATTTGAAGAATCTGTTTGATGTCTATTCTAATGTAAAAGAGGGCATTTCCAAGTTTTAAAACTTCCTTTTGATTTTCTATATCCAGCCGTCATTCAGACAAAAGATTTAGTTTATTCATTTACCCGGTTATCTACCCTATTTGTCTTTCAACTGGCTACCGAAGTAGCAGATTCAGCTGGAGACACTAAGAGAACTAAGCTGCGCATGCGCGTACTTAAAATGGCTGCAGCGCAACCGTCACGCGCCAGTATGCAGCGGTAAAGTTGTAAAGACTGGGGGGGACCGTTTCGGTCTATTATCTGCGCTTTTAAAGCTAACTGGCTTCGATCCCGACTGGTTACGGTTTTGGTGGAGGTTATAGTCTATTAAGGCTACAGTGTCGCGCGAGTGTGATTAGGTTGGTAGGTCGGACGACGGGTAGACAATTGGCTGACGAAACGGTAAGGGAGGTAATGATGAAATGTCTTAACACCAGAAATCACCAGTATGGATATGGCTGCCTCCATCAGCTAGAAACCCGCGTACCAGTTTGCCGGTTACGAATGGTAAAAAAAAAAAAAAATCTCCATCGAAGAGGATTTGATCTGAAAATTTTATGCGGACATACAAACGGCTGCGGACGACACGATACGCGTGGAGGGAGCCCGTTCACCGCCCGTTCCATCTGGAACACAGCATCCGTCCGATTCACGGCGGGGGGTTCCTTGGCATCGATGCAAAATGTTTCATTACATCTTCTTCAGACTGCTTCCATCTGCCGCGTTCGACTTATCTCGGTGTGTTAGCTGCCACCCCCACCACACCACAGCCCTTCCTTACCCATTGCTTATCATGACTAAAGAGATGGAGAAAAGTCGGGGCAGCGGTTCGACAACAAGAAGACGAAGAGACTGAGAAAAACGTACGGTGCTAGCGAAGCTTGGGAGTTTGTTCGTTGTTTTTTTTTTTATTTTATAAATAACACCTGTAAATGAAGAAGAAAGATCCTGAATAGAACATTGGAACATTATCTGACATAAGTCTATTGCGTAGAATGAACGTGTTAAAGTGAATTCTAGCTGCTGATTCTGTAACTTTTGCAGTGGCTAAAGCCAATTATCAGAGAGCTTTTAAGTGTATCGAACGACTTCAGAGACGAGCGCGCGCGCGCGCACACACACATGCACACACACACACACACACACACGCACACACATACGCACACACAAACACGCATACACACACACGCATACACACACGCATACACACACACGCAAACACACACGCCACGCACACACACGCGCACGCGCACACACACACACACACACACGCATACACACGCACACATTCACACACACACACACGCACGCACACACACACACATACACACACACGCATACACACACACATGCACACACACGCGCGCATACACCGCACACATTCACACACACACACGCACACACTTCACACACACGCACGCATACACACACGCACACACATAACACACACACACGCATACACAAAAACGCACACACAACAAAACACGCATACACACACGCATACACGCACCACACACCACATACACACGCGCGCGCGCGCACACATGCACACACGCATACACACACACACGCACCACATCACACCACGCGCGCGCGCGCACACATGCACACCCAACACACACACCCATACAAAACACCCAGACACACGCACACATTCACACACACACACGCGCACACACATTCACACGCACACACACACACACCCACACACCACGCACACACATACACACGCATACACACACACGCACACACACGCACACCTCTCTGCTAGCAGACTGGTATCGAGGATTTAAAATCCTTGCCTTACGACTCGAAGATGTCTATACGATTAGTACAAAATAACTATATCTTTAGGAAGAAAACAAAATAGCACAAATAGGCCATAAGTCATTATGCAAACTTCGGTACAGTTATTTTCTAATCTTCTTGCACGAGCCTTTATCTAATAACATTTGCAGGGGTTTTTTTTTATCAATATTACTAAAGAACTTCTTTTCACTGTATCTCTAGAATAAATTTTCGAGTTGTCAAAAAAAAAAACACAAACAAACTAACTAACCGACTGGTTCTGAGTTAATAAAACCGCAATGGTAAATATAAATACCTATATCTGCAACACTTAAAAATAACAGAGTCACCGAAACAAACAAAAAAAAATTAAAATTATTGCAAACCAGACAGTCTCCGATACTTATCCTTCGAGTATCCACTAATGGCCAGATTCCGCGCACGTATGAGTGATGCGGGAATCTTATTTATTTTCAGCTTCTTTTTGCTCTCCGGGTTCTTTCGAATAATATAATAATATGTGGTTAGCACGTAGCGGGTATATTTCTCCCCTTTGCTTTAATGTCCGTTTTACAGGTAGGATGCAGGTTTTGTAAGCACTTTTACCTGTAATCTTTATTTTACCCTACCCAGTGGTACTACTTTCCCAGAGCGATTTTGTATTTGAATTTGAATTTTCCGACCCACAGCGACCTAAACGATCACCCAGGAATATCCTATAGGGAACAAATTTGGGGTTGCTGTGGCCAGTTCATAAGTATTTGTTATTTGTATGTTCGGCCAACAAGACCTAGTAGTCCTGACGAAATGGGCAATACACAAAATGTGATGGCAATCGCTTCCTTTTTCATAATTTCATCTGCCTTATGGGTATTTCACTAGGGTTTCTAATTCCGCCACGATGAGAGATGGTACCGAGTAGTCTCCCTTGAAGCGTTCACCTTGATATCGCGCAGTACATTTACCCTTCGTTTGAAACCAAATACCGGAAGTGGAGGCTTCTATGTTCAAAGAACTGCTTCTCAGTTAATACTGGACCTGTCGTTGCCCCCCCCCTCTGGTCCATTTAAACCTTTAAGTTTAGTTTCTTTATTTAAGTAATTATTTCCACCGATCAACACCTAGCTTGAGAGCAGTCAATAAGATCGCTATCGCTACAAGCGGGTGCTAATTTTGAATTATCTATTAGTAATTCCTGTATAGAGGCTCAAATCCAGCAAACCGCTGTGACTCCTCTACCTGTTTGTAGCATCGTAGAAATACTCAGGTGTATGCAAAACAAGACGACGATATACAGTGGCATAATAAATTTAGGTTAAATAGGATTTTTAAAGAAAGTTTTAATAATAAAATATACAATATAATACTAAAACAACCAGAAAGAAACAAAAATAATAATAATAATAATAACGGTTCAGAATTCAAGCGACACTGGTATTAATATTCTGCTAATAACATCGAAGTTTGTATATTTACGGAATATCCCTGACAGTGCTGCTATCTCGGAGCCTTTCAGGCATTCCAAGCTACCTAGATGTGGTATTGCGTCGACGTTTCGACGAAAATGTCCTGCCGCCATCTTCAGAATATTTCCGTCATGGTCGTTAACAGTAAAGTTTAAAGGGGCAGAACCGACTGGTTTCGATGAAACGTGTTACCGAAGACCGCGGTCGGACGAGTTCACCGAATGTGTGCTCTAAGAGAGAGAGGGAGAGAGAGAGAGAGAGAAGAGAGAGGAGAGGAGAGAGAGAGAGAGAGAGAGAGAGAGAGAGATGGAAGAGAGAGAGAGAGAGAGAGAGATAGGAGAAGAGAGAGATGACGTCAGTAACGAGAGAGAGAGAGAGAGATGGAGAGAGAGAGATGACGTCAGTACAAGAGAGAGATCGAGAGAGAGAGAGAGAGAGATTAGAGAGAGCTAGAGCTAGAGGGAGGGAGTGCTAGATGCGGGATCTGAGAGGGGGTGGTAGGTTAGGAGATTGGGGGATAGATAGGAGCAGAGATCTGCTAGAGAGATTTGTTCGATGGGAGGAGAGAAAGAGATAGAGAGAGGCTCGCTCCGATCCTAGTTTTTCCTCTTGAGGTTTGCTGAACGTTCGACGATTCTGTCCTCTTGGCCATTATTCTGTTTCTGGCACACTCATTGTTTGCGGCTGCCTAATCCCCCCGGTGCCTTTTCCTGAACTTCACTTCCAGCCACGCGCCCAGTCCTACTGCTCGCATCTAACCGCGCCCGCGACGAACCACCCAGTTTGAGTCGTTTTCTATCTTTCCTCCCGAGTCACGTTCACTGTAAGTAAAACACGTGGTTAAATTAAAACGACTCGATTAAAAATAGACTTTCAAAGATTGTGTCAACACAGTTTTAAAGAGAAAGGAGAAGAGAAAAGGAACTGAAACCCGGGAAAGGTTTCGAGCGGTTGCCTTGCTTATTTATTTGCTTATTCTGGAGGGCGGCGCGGTGTAGTAGGGTACGTCTGTACGGCCGAGGAACAAAAGGACGAACTCGAGAACGCTATACGGTAGCTTCGAGTGCCTGCGAAGATGATGCGCACCGGGTGTTCTTCCCTCTTTATCAGTCTAAACTGGCCCCGGGTGAAGAGATGGCAAGTAGAGAAGGTAAAAAAAAAGAGGAAAAGTAAAAGATGTAGTAAAACTCTTTTCTTTCCAAAACACACCCATATGCTCGTACGATTCATTTTTTTTTTTTTGGAGTAATTAATAACTACAATATATATATATATATAGATATATATAGAGAGAGAGAGAGATGAGGAAATACGATCAATCACGTCTCTATCCCCGTGTGATTTTCATGGAAAACGGCATAGCTTTCTCTAACTTTGACGTCAGCTGGAAAGTGATGTTTCTTCCCTGAACAAGCGATAGACAGGAATCGGTGACGTCTTCCGCTTACGGTGTTTAGCACGATTCCGTGTAGCAGTTCCACGTCGTTTTACAAACGCTTCCGCTAGAAGTCGCTGTTGTGCCCCACGTGTCAGCTAAAACTATTCTTTCTTTTAATCCCATGTTTCCTTTCCTTAGAAAAATGTAATCCTTGGAATCATTATTGTTTTACCTAGAAGCCGGCAGATATTACATCCTCACAAAATGGTCGACGATTCTCTTTGCATATTGCGCTATCTGGTCGGTGACAAAGAAAGTTTTAAAACTTATATACAGCGCCCACCCACCTCTGGCTTCCTGAGAGTCCTTCTTACGTCAAGAGATTGTGAGCCTTTCCCTTTTCGGATTTGTGTCGCCATTTGAAATAGAGGAATTATTATGATAGTCGGTTCGTTCCTCAGTCCTTCCGTTCGAGTCCCCATTACGACGACATTTAGGAAAACGCAGGAAACTAGTTCAGTCAGTAGTCCAGCGCACCAAATAAAGAATATCGAAAGATAATCCTTCAGCTACCATTTACAGTCTCGAGGTTACTTTTATCTTAAAAGCTAACTTTCATTTTTCAAAAAAAAAGACCCCAAAAAACGCTGATATTGTATTTCTATATATTTTAACAGTTTATAGGTGTTAAGGAGAAAATATTTTTAGGATTTTCTTCGGTTTCGTTGAATCTAGGGAGAAGAAAAGAGAACATATTTCCATCTCTCTTCCCCATCTCTTCTCTGTACTGACGTCATCTCTCTCTCGTCTCTCCTCTCTCTCCAAAAAAAATTCTCTCTCTCCTCGCTCTTCGTCTCTCTCTTCCTCTCTCTCTCTCTCTCTCTCTCCCTCAATCTCTCTCTCTTCATCTCTTCTCTCTCTCCCTCCCTCTCTCAGCCTCACTCTCTCTCCCATCCACTCCATCTCTCTCCTCACTCTCTCTCTCTCTCTCTCTCTCTCTCTCTCTCTCTCTCCCCCCCATCTCTACTCTCTACTCTCGCTCACTTCAACCCATCACGTACAACACCCGAACCAGACTCCAGTTACACGCTACACCCTACTGACCCGAGACTCCTTCGGCAAAAACACCTGTCCCAGAACAAACAGTTGACTTGGAAATGTCAAGCACCTGACATCGAATCAAGGTAAGCAAACTGACGCTCGTTGGCACGGTGTCAAAGACGAATGTCTCCAGAAACCGACACTGACGAGCGCGTGTTTGCTAACAAACCTTCGGCAAACACATTTTGCTCTTTCATGTACAGGATAGTACGACATCAAATATACCCAGTGCCTCACCTAGCTCCCAGATTACTGTCATGCAATACCTGTCTCTTTGTTAATCGTACTATTTTAAGAAGAATGCTAACTGGTCGTAAAACTGTAAATGGAGCTAGATCAGTTTTCATAAACGATTCCATTCTGAAAACCACCACTGTTATATATGAGAGAGAGAGAGAGAGAGAGAGAGAGAAGAGGAAGTTCCCATTTCGTTGTAAATTCAATAACGGGAGGTGTCATTGACACAGACGATAATGTTGATGTCTGCTGATGCACTGCTCAAATGTATGACGGCAGATTGTTATTTCAGTCAAAAAAGAAGAATACCTACTTTACACATTTTAGATAAATTATTTGCGTAAAGAATCTGCTGGATCTATCACAAAATTTAGGTAAAATTAATTAGTCAGGAAAAAAAAATTTTTTTTTTAAAAAGTGGAAATAGCCTCCCCTGTAGCGACGTTTTCCCGAAGAAGCCTTCACGAGACTTTAGACGGGATCCACGAAAAGCCACCGACTTGCAAATTCTCGCGATTTATTTCGAGCGAGTCGCCGACTGAGCTTTTGGTGTAAGCCAAAGAAGCATTAGCCGGTGCTTATATGGAGAAAAAAAAGATGACAGTTCCGCTTTAATACGTCTCCCATAATCCATGGCATTGATCTCACTGATTAAAGGTCGCACGGTATATCATTCGCAGTTGGTTTCCTGTCATTCTAAAAGGAGGCTTCAGACTTTAAAGTATTTGTCCAATGAGGAGGGGACTTGGTTTTGTTGGGTCACTGAAAGATAAAAGATGGCATTTGATTGGTTGAAAGCACTTAAAAAATTTTTTTCTTACTCGCTTTGCAGAAATTTGAGAGAAATCTAAGCCAGATATTTTTTCTCCCTTTCCTAGGTCATCATTGGTGAAGAATGAAGCCGTACTAACTTCACCAACCTCAGTCTTATACAAATGGTCAGGTAATATAAGTATTTTAGAAAGCACTGAAATATACGAATAATAAGTGTAGATAACATCTTTGTTATTATTTAAGTAGGTAAAATACTGATAAAATTACTTCCATGCGAAGATGTTAAACATTTTAATAAATCCATTACATTTCATAATAACAAGGAAAAGAAAAAATCAAAGAGCAATTTAAACTTTCTTCTAAATACAAACGTAAGCGTTAGAACTTCGCGCAAGCTCCCCATGTAATAAAAGCACCGTGAGCTTTAAGATGGACAGCTGGACACCAGGAGATCTTCAAATTTTACATATTTTGAAAACCGTACCCTTTTTTATGTCTTCTTCGCATATTCACCTGAAAAAAAAAATACTTGTACAAATATTTAAGATTTTTGGGTTTTCGGAAATCAGAACTGGATTGTCCTTAATAAATTCACGTTACATTGAGTTGACGGTTACCTCGTAATAAAACGATCGGACCGACGCTTTGCTGCTTGCCAGGTAAATAGGAGCTACGTTGAGGGCGGCAACGAAAGGTCTTCGGTAAAAATCGTGCATCCAGGGAGCAAAAAGTGGGGGGGGACAGCGATCAGGTTGGCAGGGAACGGTCCTGTCACACGGGAGGAAGTTCTGTCAACGGTAGCGCAGGTCCTTCTTCTCTAAGTTCAGTTGGCTGACGATGTCTTGGAGGTTCTGGCTCGGGTTGGGCCGTAGCCGCCTTCTCTTCCGGGGGCGAGGGCAGGCGCACAACGATTGTGAAGCGATCTTTTCTCGAAGGAACGGCCACGGTTTCTCTTGAAATGTCGAAGGTAGTGCGGATGTGTAAGAAATTCTCGATTCCTGAATTCCATGCATCCATTATCTCAAGAAACGAAAACAAACTTAATACTAACAACTCCCAAATGTTTGCGTATCAGAGATTACGGAGTGATGCATTTACGATAAATTCTAAAAGGTAGGGAAGTCTCAAGGCGCTCGGGCTGCAAGAGGTAACAACTTGAAACTCGACTAGTCTCATAGTAGGCCAGACGACCAAAGGTGCTTTATTAGCGGTAGAATTTTAAATCGCGCGGAACAATCCGCGTAGTGCAGTGTAGCGCCACCTACAGATTTTAAATTCCTCGAGATGCATAGTCTGAAGAAACTAACAGACTTCTCACTCCTTTGAATTTCAATTTTGCCACAACACTTTACCATCTGACGATGCAAGATTATTATCGTCATTTAAAGGTTTACCTCTTAGTTAAATTAAAGTATAATGGGATTTAAAAAAAAATTTTTTTAATACAGTGATCGACAAAAGTTTAAGTCATCGATTGACACGTAAAATATGTAAAAAATAAATATTCAAGTACCGGCCCTGCACTGAGAGAAAAGCAATTTATTGTTCTTCTGATTAGCATAAACGTCAACACGATCGGTAGTAAGCGTTTTGCATACTTCCGCTTTTCTTACATTATGACAGAAACCCATGGCGACAGAAGTTTAAAAACGAATCAAACATATTCTAGATTTTGCCACAAAAAGAGGATATAAGACTGAGTTTATTCATTTCTCCTAATAATGAAAGCACTCACTTAGCATTTAATCGGTGTTTGTTTGTTTCACGTGATTAGTACTCTTGTTTAATCAGGTTCAGGGTAGATTTTTAATTTTTCAAAATTACTAAAAAAATTTTTAAAGACTGATTTCCCAAACTTTATGCTGCTTGTTTTTATATGGGTATCTGGTTATTTTCTGATTATAATTATGCTGCGAGCAGAAAGCTCTTTATGTGTTACTTATAGGAATAGTTCGGGACTTTACCTCCATCTTGTAAGAGAACCTACAGTACGTTTCGACGATCCTCCCTCTGTCGTCATCATCAGGATACAGTCCTGGGATAGACCACTTCAGTTGTACGTTAATTTTAGTAAATATAAACACCTACTGCAAACATTCAGTGCAAATGAATACCATCCCGAGCCCGAAACAATCCATCTCCAATTACATCCTGATAATGACAGGGGAAAAAATATCATCGAAACGTAGTGGGTTCGATAGTTAGTTCTACTAAGAAATAGTGGGGAATGTCCTAAGTAACCTATAATTTAGATGGCCGGTAATGTTTTATTTAAAACTTTAAAAAACAACTCTGTAATTATTTTTTTTTAAATATTTAATGATATTTACAGGTGTTTCTCATCTTTTCTCCGAAAATTCGAAAGAAAGCCAAACAAAATTAAGCTTTTAAAAAAAAAAATCGTTTTATTTGAAAATATTGTTGTTGTTTTTTTTAAATTATCTTTGCATAAACGATTTTACATTTTTTTTAAAAGATTTATATTTCGTGTTAACAGCGTATAAAATTCAGAAAGTTTACCTGTTTATTGGCTTCATTAAAAAAAGAGAGAGAGAGAGACGACAGGAATTATAAATGAATCGAAATTTGCGCACTTATTAATAAAAGAAATTCTGTGAAGCAAATATTATACTTTCGTCCGCAGTATATTTTTTTTTTAAAAAAAAAAATTTTTTTTTTTGTTATTATTATTAGCGCTTTACCCCGATCAACCGGCTTTTCTAATTTCACTATCCGCTGTTGTGACACTATTTGGTTTTACTTCGGAGACGACGACAGCCTTAAGTGCGGTTCTTCTTCGCGTCTGCTTCGCCAGCTCGGCTGACGAATTAAAAACAGAACTTCGAATTAATCGAGAGCCATTCAGATCGGTCTGGTGGACTCCTACACGAAACCCACCTGTTAACATCGCTATTTTTGTTTTGGGAAAGAAAAAAAAATATATCGGAAAAACGTATTTTTTTTTCTGCCAGCCCGGAAGTGCTTGTCCGACATTTTGTTTTGTTCTAGTCTGATCCAGACACGTGACTCGCCTTGAAAACTAGAATTATTTTAAATCAAAACTTTATAAACGTCAGAGATTAAAAAACTATTTCTATGCGGATGCGATACAGGAGATCAGATACATTAAAAAGCGCTTTATATAGCGGTTGCAGACCAAAACGTTAGACACTGAACTCCACAGAACAGTTTTAAATCCTCTCTCGTTCTAGTGGAATATGAGCAAAGTAAAGCTATTTTTGCATAATATAATAATAATAATAATAATAATAATAATAATAATAATAATAATAATAATAAAATTATCAAAAAACAAAATATAAATATAATTTGGGAAAAATATTTTCACATTTGAAAAAAAAAGGTGTGGTTTCCTGGCTATGGAGATATTGTCCGAAGACCAGTTTAAGGTCGACCAGGGGTCACAGCCCTAGCAGCTTTTGGCTCGCCGGAGTAGCGTTTCAACACTGACCAACAACCCAACTTGCTTCTGATGTATCTGCGGCCGCAGAGGGGGTCGGTATCAGTCTCGACCGTAAACAGGAGTGCCGTTGACTGGCGTCATGAACACGTTGCTTGGACATCACATGACTGAAGCCATGTTCTCTTTACTGGTAGCTCAAGATGTAGACTTCGATGTGACTCGCAGCGCGTACTCGCCTAAAGTAAATGAACACGCAGCCAGCCTATAGACAACGCGATGGCTGCTAAATGGGCTGTTTCGGGGGAGGTACTCTGATCGCGATGACATACGGGGACGGGATTCTGAATCTATATCAGGGCATTGCGCCGGTGCGATTTGTGATAACTTTATTTCAATAATCCACCGATATCTTCGAGACCAAACCAGTACTTGTTCGATACGACCAGCACGTTCTCCGGAACTATATCCCACCTTTCCAAGGTCACTTTAAAAGCTTCGAACTTATCTGATAAAACGATTGACTTCATTACCAAATTGGTTTGTAGGGTTATAAGCTGAGTCGGGCACCGCCGGCCACACCTCCTATTGACGACTTCTAATTCATTTTATTGCATCAGAAGGAGTTTGTGCCGATCGTTTGGCGTCTCCAACAGGTGATGTTACAAAAGCAAAACTTTGACAAATAATTATTATTATTATTTCTTTGAGATGTTTGTGTCACTTTTATATGTTGTAAATCTGCTGCCAGACCACTTTGGAGACCGGTCCTAATTTACACTGCCCTGTGAACGCCGATTTTAAATGATTACCTCGACAGAAAGACATTCCCCCCCGACGTTGTGTTTAATTGCTGTAGGCTTTCTCTTCATCTGCATAGATGAAATACGGGTCTTGGAATACATTTCGTAGATCAGTCTTTGGCACGTACAAGATCTCAAACATCGCGCCTTTGAACAAAGTATATATGTTCTCCTTACTAAGCATTCTAGAAATGTCTTTAATTCTTGGGGGGGGGGAATAACAAGAGAAGCGGAACAGAAGAAATAAATAGATTTTTAATTAGAAAAACTAGTTAGCCAAGCTTTCGCTCTGTTTAATTAACTAGCGATTAAAATATGCAAAACCTGATAGCGGAGCTGGTATATTTAATAATTCATTAGGTAGGATACTTTGGTAGGGATTACATATCTCGCCTCTTGTACTCTTTTTTTTTTGGCACTAGAGGGCGGGGCACTCGGCCAGATACCATTATGGCGACTCCATTTCCGCCGGGTTACTTTTGAACGTCATACCTACCTCGAAACGTGGATTGCGCATTCCTGAGACAAAATGGTGAGCTGAATAAAACACGGTCGTTTATTCTATTCTATTTTGCATCAGTATGTGGATGTTATGTAACGTGTATCTTTTATGTAGGCTAGTAACCGTGATACTAATACCTAGGTCGGGACGAACGCTAAGGGAGACAACCTTCCTCGTGTTAGATTAACCTTTGAAATGAAGAAGATTTAAAACAAGAGTGAATAAACTTGTAACGAAATATATTTTCGGGTGTCATTAACGCCACCTTTCCATACTTTCTTCTCCTTCCTTCATGAAATTTAAAGGATGAACATGTATCAGTAAATTGAAATTCGAGAAACCTGTAAGATGGTTAACGTTAGTATTATAAAGGTCAGTTAAAATTCAGGCATATGCGAGATTAACCTGCTATGTTCGTATTTTAAAAGGAGGAAGGAAGATCCAAGTTTCCGTAACTTCAGGACAAGGGGTTTGTAATGGTTTATCTTGTCTCAGTCTCTTTAAACTGATAGACATCGAAGAAAAGTTTAGCTATTTTTTAAAATCTTAAAAACGAAAATCCTGTACATACTTAAACACATTCTATTTGTGAAAATATTGTTTTTGTTTAAAATGCGAAAGATGCCCGTTTGAATCTATAAATGTTGGTTTCTTATATAACTAGATATAAAGCAGAAAATAGCCTTTTCCTATGTCCCTTTTTGTATATGAATCGAATTATGGCTGGCTTGTTTATATTTAAACTGCTGTCTTGTTTGAAGCGGACATCTTCAGCTTCGTTTACGGAGAGATGCGAATGTAAATTACCCTGAACACAATCGTTATGAGAAACGGATTATTCTCCTTTGCTGACACACTGGAAATGAAAGTAGAGACTACATTAAGGGAGATAATTTGAGGAAAAACCGGATCAGATACTATTCTTTTAGACAGAATCTTTTTATTCACAATGCGTACCCTTTGTAATAACAAACTATGATTTTTAAAAAACAACAACAACAACAAACATAATATCAACAGATAACCAGAATTATTATTTCAATTATATTCATATAATTATTATTCGTCAACTTTCGAGCAAGTAAGAAAAAATACATGCATGACCTTAAAGCGACTCTCAGACTCTAAAAGTTATCCTTTTGTCGAAAAATGTCACGTGGTCCTGTCGTATCGATGGTAAGACGACGTAGATAATGCGTTCATGAAGCTACGATGAAGTTCCATGATCGCTGAAATAACCGTCGTATTCTAGACGCTGAGTTTGTTGGTTTAATTTGGATATTTTCCTTAAACTTCCGTTGTCGATTTACTTACTGAAAGATCCCATTTCGCAAAGGAAAGGCGAACTTTTTCACAAAGATCACTTTCCAACGCAAAGGTTTTGGTATATGTGAGATTATCATTATTTTTAAAATCAAAATGTTTCTAGAAATCTACTTAGCACGCGCGGCCCATACATCAAGAATTCTCCAAACTTCTAGTGTTATTTCCGACTTTATTGCCTTTCCTTACAGTGACTAATTACAGGTGTTCGGTCAACCCTGATTCTAAACTGTGCATACAATAAACAGAAGAATATTCAACGACCTCGAAGGTAATTTGGCAAAACTGGTGGCTAAAACGTGAGTTTACGGGCCAGCGAAGTCTGTCACCCGATGGTTTCAGACCCCAACCTAAGAAAGAAGCGAGGGAACGGACAGACAGAAGGATAAGGAGGCTGGTAAAATAATATAGGAGGGAAAACTCTTGTAAACGCTACCAAAGAGCTGTAGGAAAGTGGACAAGCCGTTATTATTATTATTATTATTATTATTATTATTATTATTATTATTATTATTATTATTATTATTCCCAAATAGTGAGAAATAAGTCAGAATATGTGATTCCCCCTTATTATTATTATTATTATTATTATTATTATTATTATTATTATTATTATTATTATTATTCCCAAATAGTGAGAAATAAGTCAGAATATGTAATTCCCCCTTATGATAATTATTATTATTATTATTATTATTATTATTATTATTATTAGTATTATTATATTAATTATGTATTATTATTATTCCCAAATAGTGAGAAATAAGTCAGAATATGTAATTCCCCCTCCAAAGTCTGGGGATAAATGTTCTTGAGTAATAAACGAAAACAAACTGTATTGATCAGACAGATGGTATGGATTGAGTTTGACGACAGCCAGGATAAGAGTTTAGTACCATGTATGCAGTGCTCGCCTTGGTAATCAAAGGGCTCGGCTCTGGAGTTGTATGACCTCAGAAGAAGTGGGTCAATTGGAATTGATAAAGGAAAACCATGCATAGATACAATGTGTGTACAGAGACCGCCTGGGGAAGAAAAGAAAAACCTGCTACCATCAGCAAAGAAACTGTTGACACGGAAATATATCTTCCAGTTGGGTAATGGTCTCCCAGTACACCTCATACTGTAAGGAACGTTGTTATATAGAAGGCGATGGAATGACGTGTGCGATATCCGAGTCTAAACCGAATTAAATGGCTGTGGAGAGAAATAAATAAGAAGAAGAAGAAGAAGAAAAAACACTTATAATTAAGCAGTTAGAAACTATTCTTGTCAAAGAATGGAAGTCTGTCTCTACCAAATATTTCTAGAAATTTGTTTGTTTTCTTTTTCTTTGCATTCATAGATCATACAGAATTTTTTCTATTTTTCTTTTACATTAGTTGTATTTTTGTGGTTTTTTTTGGCCAGATGCTGTCAACAGGTAGCATGTTGCTTCAGACCATAGACCTCGATCACCGCAGTAGTAATAAAGGTATGTTTGGAGCTCTATTAGCAGACTTTCTTTCTCCGGTTGGCGAGGAATTCTTGGAACGCGTCATCATAGCACATCGAAACATACTATTCGCAATTTGTCCACGGTGGCATATCTAGTACATGTTTAATGACAGGTAAAACAACATCATTTTAAAATAGTAATAATCTGCTGAAAGAATGACAGCTGGCTTTTTCAATGGTTTTCTTCGGCTCTTATCTTCAACAGCAAATACCTCCAAGTTATTTTCTGATCTCACTCGTGTCAATGCAACATACAGGTGCCTGCTTCCGGGTAAAAAAAAAAATTCTTATATGATCAAAAGTCTGTCCCTGTGATTTATTCACCGTTGTAACAAAAGCTGGAATTAACGGAAACTGTCGTCTTTTCAACGTAAAAGGAGAATCTTGTTTTACTCGGCACTAGATTAGCTTGTGAAACAAAAAAATCGTTCACCTTGTTAGTTCCAGCTAAGATCTCAGCGTCTATAAAGTTATCGAATAATCCTTTTACATACAATTAGCCTCATTCCATTGAACAGCCCTCGTACACACACAGACCTGACATCATTAAATATACACGATGACGTCAGAACTTGAGACGACAGGAGAGTTACCAAAGAGCAGAACAACTTTGTTTTACATACGTATATTTATAATACGACGTCTTCTCAGTAATTATTATAAATCAGAATAAATAGAATCATCTTATTATTATTATATATTTTGCCAAAGATAAAAGAAAAACAATAGCAAGAAAGGTACGTAATTCATCCTGCATTTCTGTGAAGTCGCTTCCTTCTATTAATACATGACCTGGTTTCCATAGAGCTTGCATCCAAAATGGGGGAAAAGTTTTAAAAGTTTTAAAATGATAGAAAATATTCACATAAATAAATACGTAATTAAAACATATAAATAAGTATAAGAACGTAACCGATCAAGTAAAACTAATTTTAAAATAAATTTATTAAATACGAATAAAAATATTAATCTTAAAATTAAAAAAAAAATTTTTTTTCAAACATAAATATCGAAATTGAAAATTCTTTCCCCAAAACAGTATTCTTAAAGTGGGATGATGACCTATTCCCGAGAATAAAAAGTCTGCGATTTGTTAATTATTTGTAACCGTAAAGAATACTGTCCAAGAGATTCCATTATTTCAGCCTTGATATAAAAAAGTTCAGCATTAGATTTTATTAAACCCAAATCTCTTACTAGGTCATCCAGTTGTTGTTGATTTGGAAAAATGGGGCTTCTTTGAATTTAAGTCAGAATCATACTTTTCATCTACAGGTGAATTTCCACTTTCTGATGATGAATCCGTTTCTTTGGATTTGGATTGTGGCTATGGCACTGGATGGTCATCACTGTGTGGAACTGGTGCAATGGATGATGGAATATTTGGATACACAATATCATGTCGGGTTTTGGTGTTTCTGAATCTTGACGCATCCATTAGACAAAAGTAACAGTCATCTATGTGATTCTTAGGCTCTCGTAACGATCTCCTCTTAGCCATCCTTCTAGTGCTGATCTGCATGTTCCACAAGCCACATGAGGCACCCACGCTTTATCTCGATCACCAATCTGCATTCCAAAGTATGATTCATAGGCCAGTGAAAATTTATTATTTGATGTGATTATGTGTCTTACTTGCTTTGGGCCAATACAGAATCCACAAACGTAACAAAATTAGTCTGCAGAGAGCTTGCATCTTCGATTTTCAGCCATTCTTATCTAGTAACAGAATTTAAAAATCACCTGTTAAATGCTTTTATTTCATACTGTGCTGAGTGTGCACAAGGATTTATATACCTTGGTTTATGGATGAAAGTTCTTTAAAAATCTAGGATTTTTTAGGGTGTTACGTATTATGCACCCATTCCGTCAACTATAATAGTATAAATATCTCTAATATACTTGACATTTACTAAAAACCAATGCCATAACTATATTTAACATACAAAAATGCCATGGAAAATATGGAAAAATCAAGTTAACTAAATTTGTGTTGCCTAGTGTAATGAGTTACACCCGCTGCAGGTTCTGAATCTGAATTTACAATGTACAAATATGGCCAAAAGACAACGTTTGACGCTGAGGAAATAAGTAAATTTGGTTTTTATACCCAAATTCTATCCGAGATCCTAATTAATAGAGGCAGTGATGAAGGAATAAGAGACTACGACAGTAGATCGCAAGTTCTGATAGTCAAACATCAAGATTGTAATCGTAAAATTCTTTTTAAAACTAAGCTACTTCAGGACCGAATCTTGGAAACATTGAGAGAGAGAGAGAGAGAGAGAGAGAGAGAGAGAGAGAGAGAGAGAGAGAGAGAGAGAGAGAGAGAGATGGGAGAGAGAGAGAGAGAGAGAGAGAGAGAGAGAGAGAGAGAGAGAGAGAGAGAGAGAGAGAGAGAGAGAGATCAGAGAGAGAGATGAGAGCGCAGGAGAGAGAGAGAGAAGATAGATGAGAGAGAGAGAGAGATAGAGAAGAGAGGAGAGGAGAGATCAGAGAGAGAGATGGGGAGCGAGAGAGAGAGAGATGAGAGAGAGAGAGAGAGATTGAGCGAGAGAGAGAGAGAGAATGGGGAGCGAGCAAGAGAGAGATATGGGGAGAGAGAGAGAGAGAGATGGGAGAGAGGAAAGAGAGCCATAGATGAGGTGGAGAGAGCGAGAGCTGGATGTGCGCGCCCGTTTTAAATATTTTTTAAAGCATGAGTAAAAAACATCTTCGCATATTCTAGTTTCGTTGGTGCTTTTTCATTCGGTGGAATTGTTTCCCATCTTTCAGTCGATCACTTCATAAGTGTCGAGTTCTCGAAGCTAGATAACTTTTTCGGGCAACCTCTTGGTAGAACTAACCAATGACCCCCAGCGCCAGCGGGCTGGTTCGGAGGAGGAGGAGGAGGAGGAGGAGAGGCTATTGGTGCTTCCGGTGGGCTGCCAAACGCCTCCCACGTAGTCAGCGCATCCACAGTGATGAAAGTTTTCTTCTTGGTAAACTCTGTTCTCTCTGACCCGTTCAACACGGCTGCGTGGTATCGTCCCGATAGCGAGAATTACTGTACTTCGGTGTTGTTGCAGGCGATAGTTCGAGCTTTCAGAACCAATCTATTAATGGTGATTAATATACGGAACTAATAAACCTGCGCTTCAGCTATCTCTCCCCCCCCCCTGGTGTCATTATTAGAATTTAGCCATGAAAAGAGGAGGACTGTCTTCTTTGCAGTAGATCTCGCAGACGCTATTTGTTAGTGTTTTCTTTACTGTACCACGCTTGGATAAAGATTTTAAAATAATCCGGTACTGACATCCACGTGACTGTGCGGTCACGTGTTTATTATATATCTTTGAAGATGAGACATTTTTTCTTAGTGATAACAGCGATATAAATCTGTTAAATACGGAAGAAAGGATGTATTTGTCTAACTGTTCAAATGCGTAGTCTTGTTTTTAATTAGAGATCGAAGAGAGTTCAATGCTAATCATTCACGTGGTTGTGAAATCCGGATTCCATCTGCTTACGGTTCGGATCTGAAACGTTTTAAACCATATATAATTTTAAAATTTTCGTTTTTTAAAACCGTAATACAAACATCAGTATATATACATTTTAACAGCATCTCGGTCCGATCTCGTTAATGGGGATAACCACTCTTCCCAACTTTTAAATGGGAGACAACCCTAATGCGGGTATTGCCGCGGTTATCCGCTAGAAGGCGTTGCCTATTCCACGCCACAAATGGAGGAGCATTTCCGACTTCGACCTACTAGAACTCTTCATATATTTTTAATTCATATCATAAACGTATTTTAAAGAATCTGCTATTAATTAAGGAAATTAATTCTGTTTAACAAAACGCTACAAATGCATTTGAGTTACTTCCCATAACTTCCATTCTGTTATGGCTACCCCCTCAGTATCCATTATATTGGAAGACCAGGACGACACACACACTACTTCGTACTCCTGCTTGGGTCCAGGTTTTCACACTTCCGGACAGTGGTCATCTATGGGCGTGTCACATCATCGAGCAGCTCAACAAAGAACCATGACGAAATGTGGCTGTCTGCTTGCCCAGATGTAGAGTACGATTTTGGGGTACTGGACAGTAACAGCTGGCAGTGTACAAAAACCTGTAACTTCTACCTCATATGTGAGCATTCTCTGAAAAAGACTTTCTTGGTCATTGGTCATGCGTCAAAAAAAGCACACCCACTGTGCCACCAGGATTTACACTTATCTGGTGTTGTTCGTATAGCAAAGATGATCTCCTTTAACCCCATCAGCACAAAGACTGTAAGACTGTGATTGATGCTATTTTCATAATGTGACACAAAATACCTTGGATATGGGTACAGAAAATTATTTGGTGCATAAGATAATTGCTTGTGTACAAGTTGGAGAAGAACAGATCTGTTCCTGGATTTGGTAATTTTCCGTCTGGCTATGCAATATTTGACTCAGATGCGCTGTTTGTTTCAGTGTTATTTTTCAACATTTAAAGTAATGAAAAGTAGAATATCAAATGTCAAGTGCATTCTTGCTTATAAACGTACTTTTAAAAAAAAAATGTTATTTACATTTAAAATTAATGCATTTCAGCATCTTTTAGATCACTTTTATTAAAAATAAAACTTTGCTTTTATCACGCATAATTACAAAGCAAGGAAGTAATTCTGTACAAAAATAACTTTATAAAAACTTTTTATTTAAAAAAAAATACATTTTTAACAACCTTTATTTTACTACAGGGTGCCCCACAAAAAGTCAGGACATTTGGTACAGTGTATTTAATTGTTGGAAATTTTGGTAGTTATTTAAAACAAAAGCAAAGGATAGAAATTTTGTAGCTTTTAAAACAGAACAAAAACACAAATGTAGATGTGTGTTCAAAATGCTTTCCGTGGGCAGCTGCACAACGACATAGACGGTCTAGCCAACTTCCAGTCGCCCTTTGGATAACTTCAAGCGGGATATTGTTCCAAGCTTCCATCAACACAGGTTTCAAGGATTGTACGTCTGTGACCTCTCTCTGTAATTGAAGTTGATGTAACAGTAAACCCCAACATGGTAAAATCCATTATGTTGAGATCTGGACTTTTAAAATTTCCTGGTTTTTTGTGGAGCACCCTGTATTAGTACAAATAATTGATCTATATTTACTAATAAATAAAATCTAAAATAAATTTAAAGCCTCTTCCAAATATAATTTAAACGCATATTACTGTTTAAGAATTAGAGTTGTCCTCTTTCCTTCATTAATAAAATACAATTAATCGTTCAAAAACTGTTAGAAATATAGTTTTTCAGTCTAGATATTTTAAACATAAAAGTATATGTTTATAAAGTATAGCTTAGCTGTTCAACACTGTCTTGTAGTATATTTTAGAAGGTAAAGCAAAATAAAAAATAATAATACAGAATTTAACATTGTCTGGAGAATCAGGAATTTTGCTTATGTAATCGCATCGTCAGAAAAAAAACAATTGTTTTTTTTTTATTTTTGAACAGTCGCGTTGAATATAATTTTCATGTGTTAAATATTTTAAAGAATCTGTTATTAATTAAGGGAATTAACCCTGTTGTACAAACGGCTACAAATGGATTTCAGTTACGTCCCATGACTCATTCTTAAATAACATAAATTCATAAATTATTCATTCCTAGGCAAACAACTGATGAATATACCACTTTTTTCCAATTGTATTTAAGTAATAATTTGCAGAATAAGTCTAAACTTTACAGTTTCTGTGTTCTTACCTGTATCTCTAGATAATTACCTTTTTTTTAAAGAAAAAAACAACATTTATTACACAATGCAAATAGTACATACAGTAACAGTTTTTTAAAATAATAAAATAAGTTTTAAAGACTATGATAAAGTTTTGAAAAGTAAAAAAAAATTAAAATTAAAGTGTCAACAATTTCACCATGTTTAATGAGTGGAAAAGAAATGATCATGCAGGGGTACGTTTTTCTCTAAAATCATTTTCAAATACTACTACTACTACTACTACTACTACTACTACTACTACTACTACTACTACTACTAATAATAATAATAATAATAATAAAAACCATTCAAAGCGTTAATTAGCACAGAATTAGAAAAGCAAACAAATAAAAATCCTAAATGGTACTTTAAAATGTGCTAAGAACATAATGTACAAAATCTAATAAATTTTAAAATAATTCTCATGGTCATCGTTAGCTCTTCTAAACCACAGACAGACCCATGTGTACTGTACCTTGTTTTCTTCTTCCGCTTCTGTCTTCACTTGGCAGTGGGTCATATGCAACTTTTACAAGGAAACACACTATTTTTTTTCCCATAAAAATTAAATAGTCTTACTAATGAAGCCAGACTGACAATTTAAACTAATTATTTTAAAACCTTATTAGCGAGCTACATTTGCTTATCTTTACTGAATTTAAAGAAAATAAGTTTTCATCTGGTTGTTTATAGTTACATGGACAGAATATTTGCAGCAGAATTAGCAGATGCTGTTTACAATGTATAGTTATATAGTGGTGATAGCAAAAATTGACAACTGAATTTGATTTGAGTACGAAAGAAAGATCTGAGTACTTTTTTTTTCCTCTTTCATTCTAATTCATATCTCATTTTTTTATAGTTGCAAAGTGGCTTCATATAAAACCATTCATCTGGTTCATTGAACAGTGATAAATACAAAAACAAATTGTAATTCTTAATAATGGATACATTTTTTTTTAAATAATGTTTGCCCTGATTATTTTTTAAAATGCAAATAGTGGGTTAAAAATTCAAATGTTAATGCAAAAACTATATATATATAAGAAAGTAAATACGTTTTAAAAATGATAATCCTTTACTATAATATTTGAGAGAGAGAGAAATTGAGATTGTTAGTTACTCTCCCTTTAACAGCTCGCCAGAGGGCGTGAGCGGTCTTTCACGTGAGAGTCTTTGAGCAACATGGAAGCTGGCGAGGAGGAGAAGTCGCAGGCTGCGGGGGAAGGCGAGTTTAATGCCGTGAAATCTAGAAAGCGAAAACTCGCTGAAAACAAGAGGAGGAGGAAGGAGGAAACGGAGGTGGATTCACAGCCGCAGCCCGGAACCAGCGAAAGCGGGAAAGTATCTCCGTCGCCGGCGAAGAGACCCCATCTCCCGCCGATCAGCGGTCAGAGTTTCCTGGCAAGTGGTGACGATTCTCGGCTTGGTTCAGTTCTGCTCAGCTAACCAGTCTCTCTCTCTCTCTCTCTCAACAACCCCCCACCCCACCGTTCTCTTATTTCTTTTCGGTTTTCTTCCAAAAGCCAGTAATGCGCGGCACCAATCTCCCTACCGTTCTGATAAGTTTGTAGTTCAGCACCAAGCCTATCCCCCCCCCTCATCCTCCCCCTCATCCTCCTCTCCCCTCCCACAGGGAAGAGAACTATTTACCAACAAGAACTTTTAAATAATTTCTAAAGCCAACCCTCGTCCCTCATCACCCAGTAATTTGTATAACTTATCCCCCTCCCACAGGGAAGAGAACTATTTACCAACAGGAACTTTTAAATAATTTCTAAAGCCAACCCTCGTCCCTCATCACCCAGTAATTTGTATAACTTATCATCGGTTCATTTGCTGTTTGTTTTGTTTTTAAGTGCTTGCTAATATCGAGTCGTAAAGCCAGCTTATGACCGACCTTCCAGCTTTAGTAACCGTAGATATCCAAAAAAAAACAACAACAACAACAAAAAAGACGTTCAAACTCTTTATTTTGAACACCTCTAAACTAGGTAAACTAATGCTTTCGGTTGTTCAGCATATTCTAAACATTTAAAACCTGGAAGAATTCCAGTGGGTCTTTAAATTCTCTTCTGAACAAGAAATTTTCGTTAGACTTCCCTGAATGTTAAGTATAATGGCGGATGTGTTCATGTGGGCAACTATCAAGCCATCATAGCTCATCCTCGTACATTTCTTTAAAAAGAATTTTTATAAATATCTATTGCTTTGTTTTTGTTCCTTTACTGACTATGGATAAGTTTGTAATTAAAAGAAAGCCAAGAAGATGAAGAGAAATCTGTTATTGATTCTAGTGGAAGAAGTAATATCTCAGTTACTGTTACTCAAAAGACTGGTTCAAACAGTGATGATAATAGTGTGCAAGTTAACTTTATTAAGCTAAGTAAAGCAATCAAAATGCACCAAAAATGATACTAAGTTGAAATATTGCTATGACAATCGTGTTAAATATGGAATTTTATTTCAAATAAGTTTGATCCTCCACTGTTTTGTGTAAAGTTCAACCAAATATTATCGAAAAACAGCATGAAGCCATCCCTTTTACTACAACATTTCTTCATGAATCCTGGTAAGTTAAAAAAAAAATAAGCTCATTGACTTTTTTGGATTAAGATTGAAGGTATGGATAAAAACTCTGAATGTGATTCATATATACACTCAGGCATCAAAAGTGGCCTTAGAAACAACATATGAACTTATTCTTAGTGCTGTGATTATAGCTTGATCCACATTCAGATACAATTGTCTTATTGAACTGATGAAGTGGCAGATGATTTTTACGTGTTGTACAAAATACTTTAGATAAACAATTTTCTTTACAATTTAAGGCAATGAATGTTTCAAATAATGCATAGTTATGTACGTATGTTTGCCATTCAATATCAAAATGAGTATTACTGATAAATACTAGTGCACAAAGGTTTACCTGGAGATGCAACTTGAGAAGAGATTTTTTTTTTATTTTAAATTTTTTTTAAGAATTCATTGTCATCTACAGATGAAGTGGTGTACATGTATATCTACAGCTAGGGCTTCTGCATTGACATGACAAAAATGGCCTCATTGTTCATTTTCACTCAGTAAATCTCAACATCAAATGTCAACACTGCATATATAGGCTTTGGCTGGAAAAAGAATGAGCCCTTGGTTTTATGAAATATTGAAAGCTGTTGTGAAGGTAGTACATCTTATTTTCATTAGTGTTGAATTCCTGTTTTTTTAAGAATAAAGTGTAGGAAATTGGATTAGCTCATACACAATTATTGTTGCACACTGAAGTGAAATGGTTATCATGGCGGTAAGACTCAATATGTCACTTTGATGACACAGTTATAAGGTTTCTTTCAAAAACTAAATCTGATTTAGTAATTTTTTTTTATATATACAAATGAAGACTTCACTTTTTCAGTTGGTTTATCTTGCTGACTTATTCAGTAAACTAAATGAGCTCAACCTCCAGCTATAGAAGTTTGATAAAAAGATAAAAATATATTTAAGGCATGTGACAAAGTCAAAGAGTTTTACCAAGAATCATTGTTTTGGATAGAGTGTACTAAAAATGCAATCTTACAATCTTTCAAACACTTGATGACTTTAGTGAGATAGTTACAGACATTAGTAAACATCATTTGGTCATTCATGCCAAAGCATTTGAGCTTCTCTTCTGAAATTGAAAAATAAATACAATGGATGGTTGAGGAACAAGCATTATCTGATTTAGTTTTTCCCTGTCAAGCTGAAGGCAGAATTAATTGAAATGCTTGGTGACAGGGTTGGTTTTTAGCCACACCATGTGACTAAAAGTGCTTCTAATGTAACTAGGATATTTCTGTATTAAAACAGATGTTTAAATTTCAATGGATAATATGGTACAAAGAGAATTGTAATTTAATAGTATGAGTAACATCTGTAAATGATTTAGGTGATGTTTTTAGGTATCTTAGATAATCTTCATGTAGGTATCCCATTGCATTGGGTGTGAAAGATAATCCCTCTGTGTCAATGGCAATCAAAAAGTAATGGTCCAGGGTTGAGTCACCATTGTATTAGGTAAGAGAATTGTAATTAATCCAGCCTGTTTGGGTCACATTTGGGTATAAATACAGGAGGATTTTAGTCTTAATTTCATAATTAGTCTGAACAGTGATCAATTTTACAAGACAACATGCTCAAAGGAGGTAGACCTAAGGACATTATCTTGGACCATTTCCACCACAATGTGGATGGTTCTAAATTCACTGCTCAGTGTAAGTTCTGTTTCAATGTACAGAGTAACCACATAGGCAGAATGAAGAAACACTACGAGAAATTTGTCAAGCTGACTAGAGCCAGTGAGTCTCAACAAGGTGCAGTGGTGTGTGACCCAGCTACAGTCAATGCTCATCAGCCAGAGAAACGCCCAGCTGCTTTCCACTTTGGTCCTGACACACCACCAGCCAAGAAGCATCAAGCTGACCTTAGTAGTGTCATTGTGCGTACTCCAGCTGTTACCAAAGACAACCTGGATGAAAAAATTGCTGAGTTTGTGTATGGGTGCAACCTACCATTCCGCATTGTAGAACATCCCAGTTTCAAAGCTATTGGCTGGGTTACCAGCCACTTAACCGGGATGCAGTGAGTAACAAACTGCTTGACAAGTGCCATGACAAGTACCAGGCCATCATGAAGCAGCAGCTCAACAACAAGACTGTCACTATGCAGCAAGATGGCTGGAGTACCATCCAAAACGAGCCAGTAATTGCAACATCAGTAGTCAGTGAGGGAAAAGGGTTCTTTGTGAATGCCAAGGATACTGGTACCACCCACAAGACTGCAGAGGCATGTAAAGACATGTTTGAGGACTCTAGATCTTATGGGGTGTCTTTGGATTAAGGTTCAGTACTTTGTAAAAGATAATTCCAAGAGTATGGACAAGATGAGGGAAGAGCTAGAGAAGGAAGACAAGAAGCTGATCACATACGGCTGCCTTTCCCATGCCCTTAACCTACTTGGGCAAGATCTAACACCTGCTCCTATCATGAAACACGTCAGGATTCACCATGTGCCATCAGCCTGGCTTAAGCAGCAGTCAGGGTCAACACGGCCAAATGACACTCGTTGGAAAGGTCAGCTAATCTGCTGGACTCTTATTTTACTAATAGAACATGCTCTATGAAGTTTATTCAAGACCATCCAGATGAAGTAGATAAGGTCATGGACGTGAACCTCTTCAGGCAGGTTAATGACTTGGTCAACATATTGTGTCCAGTTGCTGTTGCCTTAGACCAGGGTCAGAATGATTAATGATGCTTGCAACATTTTTCTTGACCTGAATGAACCAGTTCTGAAAGATCACTGCATCAAAGTCCAGAAGAGGTTTGACGACTTCATCAAACCCTGCCACCTGGCTGCCTACATGTTTCATCCAAAGCATCTGGGTGCCAGGCTGACCCATGAGCAGATCGAGACTGTTAACGAGTGATTAGTCAACAAAGATGAGACTTTCCTCCTTATAGCCATCTCCTTCCAGGCTGAAGCAGCTCCATTCCCTGCATCCTCCTTCACAGATAGGGGCAGAGCTAGCCATCCTGTAACATTGTGGAAAGCCTTGGGCTCATCAACAGCAGTCCTACCAGATGGCTTCATTGACTTCATGGTGGCTCTACAGTCTACTGCTGCTCAAGAAGCTTGGTCTACAGAAAGCTGCAAAACTGGTCTTTATCTACAGAATACTTAGAGGACCCAAGGAGCTGGACTATTAACTTAGTGCTAAAATGGACTTCACATAAGGGAACAATGGATTTTGACCCTTGCTGAAAATGTTTTCCTGTGTTCGTACCTTTTAAATAAATAATGTTTTAAACAAGTATAGACAACTTTTGTTGTGTTTAGTACACGCGAAAAAAGTTTTTGACCTTGCTGATAACTCCCTCTAAATTTGTAGAAAATCTGATTTTTAACTTTTGAAAAATTGCTTGTAAATAGTTTAAACAATTGAGTATGATTCTCAGACCTAACAGCTATAATAACATGCAATAGAAATCATCTTGATCCTGAACCATGCCTTATCCTTGCAGTCAGCAACATTCATCCCTGTATAAAGAAGCTAGTTACACAAAAACAGTCCCAACTATCTTATTAAATAGGACTAAAAGACATCTAATAAATTACATTTTTAAAAAAAATTTGTTCAGTTCATTGTTAAGCAGTTGATTTATTCATATAGTGCTAAATAAAGAAAAATTAACTCAAAATGTTTTTGTCATTAGTCTATGACAGAATGTAACATTGTTATAACTTTTTTGCGAAGTTAATAATAGGACATATTTGTACTATAAATAAAATACTTTCAGGCTCATTTAAGTTTATTCTGTTATTTTATTGTCACTGGGTAATTTTAAATAGATTGCGAAATTTATTCTCTTACATGATAAATAGTTTTCCTTATGAATGGGGGTAAATTTAAAAAAAAAAAGACACTTTCTTAATTTGAAATTTCATATATAGATTTGTCTGTACTGTAATGTGATGCTGATATGAATTGCAGATGCATTTTTGGTCCCTGCCTCTGATTCAATAAGAGAATGTTTTCTATTGATTGATGCATCACTGGGAAAGTTTTGAACTAAAAAAAAGAGAGAGAGAGAGAGATGCATCGTTTTTATAACCAAACCACATTTAAAGGCCTTGCTTTGAATCTGCGTAAGAGATTTCATGATACATTATTTCAGATGAATTCTATAAAACTTTGCCTTTTCATTTTAAAAAAAAAAGCATGCCAATTAAGGGTCAATTTGTTTTAGTACTTGTGTATAGATACGAGGGGTCTACATCTCTCTTGAAACACGCACAACTCTTCTTATACTTTTAGGGTGGCAAAACAGACATCAGGAAGATCCCGGTTCCACCGCACCGATATACTCCACTGAAGGAGAACTGGTTGAAAATCTTCACACCTGTAGTTGAAAAGCTTTTCCTGCAGATTCGATTTAATCTGAAAACGCGACATGTTGAAATCAGGGTTAGCTTTGTGTTTTTTTTTTTCCTTTATATCTGTCATGGGTTTTTAAATAGTAATAGCAAATTGGACCCACTAGGTCTTCTAATGTACTCCCAGAAGAAAACAAAAGTTTACAATTTAAAATGAAAGAGGTGGATTTGGCCATAACTGAGCCTCGCACTCCCAAAAACTGCTCATTTCTGATTGGTGGCTTTATAGATAAAACAAACAAACAAAAAGGTAGAACTTACTCATGTTTCTAACATTGAGTATACTAAAATTATTCATAAGAAATCTTAAAAAGAGATGAGTAGTATTCAGATTCTTTAAATTTTTGTAACTAAAAAATGGTAGGTGGTAATGGATTGATCTCCCTTTGGCTGTTTGAGGGAATATATGGAGGAAACTGCACTGCATGGTGTGGGGGTGTGTGGCTTTAGGCCGTCATGCAGTAGCTTAAACCCCTGCCCATATTCTGAAGTACCTGCACCCAAGATTTTGGGATCTAGGTGCTACAGTTCAGCTGTGAAGAGTTAAATGCACAAACATTTGGAAATGTGTATTGGATGTACAAAAACTCTGCCAGTCACTTTAGTGTAAACCAGAAAATAAAAAAAATAAAAAAAAATTTAAAATGTTAGCCTTGTACTTGGTTCATATTTCTCATGACATTTTTAATAGCATTACAGAAGATGTACTGATGACTGACTGCAGCCATCCCTCATTCACACTATTGGTGTGGGAATTTGTGCCCCATCCAGTCACCTATTTAAAGAGAACTTTTAGATATCGTTACTATAATTATTGGGATGTTTGTTTACCTGCCATTTTTTTCATAAAACAAAAAAGGTCCAGCAATCCTGTTACTCTTCTGCTGTTCCTTTGTGAATTTGCAGAGCATTACCCCAAAGGGTTGATCATTTGTATGCTGCGTTATTGCAGTTTGAATGGGGAGGATAATAAGAACACAAGAATTTTGTTTTTCACTTAAACTGAATTTATTTTAAAGAAAAGATGTAACTTTTAAAACAAATATTGGCTATAAAAAAATGAATAGATATCTACTTTCTTGCATTTTTCTCTCTCTTTCAGACCTGTAAGGAAACACAGGAGATTAGTGCCCTACAGAAGGCATCTGATTTTGTTCGTGCATTCACATTAGGGTTTGATGTTGATGTAAGTATTCCACAAGAGCCACGGTTGGTATGGAGGCCAATGATGTGTTAATGTACATGAATGGCGCTGACTTAGCAGTTTTGGCAGGGGAATCACAACATTCTAAGTAAAATTTTGTTTGTGATTAATGCTTGCACACCTTGTTTTTTTAATACACATATTCTTAAGCAAAATGTTCAGTCGTACAATTCTGAATATTTGTAGTCTAAAAGGGACTAGGGATGGTTCTGTGATGAATTGAGCAGGAATTTGTCAGCATATTATTATTTTATGATTTGCTGCTAGCAAAATGTTCATGCTTCCAGCCCTTAGTTGGGCCTTAATGTGTTTTTAAGTAGTTTTAATCAGTATGGCCATTGGTACAAGACCAGTGCCATTTGTCACCAAAAGATAATTGAGTATAATGTTGATGGTCTTGAAAATATTAGAAAACCATGTTTTATTACAGGATAGTCATATTTTCCACGATGATAGCGGAGGCTCTTTTCTTCTTTTGGTGTGATTTTTGAAAATCTCAAAACATCTGCTTTAGCAAGCAAGGAGTAGAGTGATGCAAAATTAACTTGCCAAAGTCAGACCCTACTGTGATACAGATTCTAATACTTACCCAATAGAATTGCCGGCTTATTCCATAGCATCGACCTCTCAATGATATAAAAGTGATAGCCATTTAACTTGATGTGCTCACATTCCTAATTAGGCAACAAATGAGATTTGGTCACATTTTGAAAACTGGAACTGAATCAGCAGGTGATCTAAAACAGCTGTTAGGTTAGAACAAAGAAATGCGGTTTAATGTGCTTATTGCAAATGCAAATCAAATGGTTCTGGATTTTTGTTTTGCAAATGTGATTAATTATACTGAGAATTATTTTACAAGGACATCTTTAAAGTTTTGTGAAAATATACAAGAAACAAAGCATGAAAAAATCTCTCAAAACTGAACAATTTCTGTTTTTATTAAAATATAAAGTTTGTTATAAACTCTTCCAATTTGCTGGCACTAAAGATGCAGACTATTGCGATTTGTTGGAAACCTTACAAGATCATTGAAGATTTTATATATAGTGCAGATACAAAATACCCACCCCTTTATTTCACTTTGTGCAAAAATAAAGAAGATATTTTATAAGAAATGGATTTAAAAAGTGATATATTTCAGGGTTTTGTAGACCACAATGAAGATGGAGGCTTAGAGTGTACCCAAACATTTTAGCTAGCTATCTTCCTGAAAGTTGAATTAAGTAAAGTTGAGATTTTTTTAAAATGTTTTGGGGGATTTTTTCTGTTTGTAATCTGTTCACTTTTAAATCTTGGGTTACTGTTGAAGAAGATGATCCAGTCTCTGGTTCAATATTTTTTAAAAAAAATCTGGACCAGATTTATCAAGCTACGATTAGCAGGCAACATTTTCAAACATCATTTTCCTCTCTCTCTCTCTCTTTATAGGATGCCCTTGCACTCTTACGATTGGATGACCTTTACCTAGAATCTTTTGAAATTGAAGATGGTGAGTAATAATAGAAATAAAATGTCTTTTCCTTTCATTCATGTTATGAGAATTTTCCATTATTCTGAACCTTCATCATATATGATAAATGGTTGAAAGAAATCAAGCTGAACTGGTTTGAGGATGAACTCACTCAAAGAAAAAAATAATCTGACAGTCCCTTAGTCTTAGAGATTAAAATAATGAGGTGGTTAACAGAATTCTTTAAAGCAGGATTTTTAAACAAATTTAAAAAATGAAGCCACTGTGAGGCTTAAATAACAATAATTTTTAGGAATCTTAACTACAGGATGTCTGTGGTTAATACATGAATAGGGATTTCATTTGATCAGATTTGTAGTGGTGCCATGATATCTGTCTGAAGAGTGTAACCTATAATTACCAGACATTGAAGTTCCACTTAGCTGTTTCCCCTTTTCCCAATCTCTGTAGCTTTGGGCTACATTTCTGACTGGTTGCAAATAGCTGAGGATGATTGTAATGAGAAATTTGACCAGGTATGTAGATAAAACTGTCAACAGCCCGTTTTTTGTTTGCTTTTTATCTTTTTTTTTCAACATTAGTGAAACCATTGAAAGGTGATCATTTATGCCGTGCTATCGGGAGAATAGCGGGAAGAAATGGGAAGACTAGATTTGCAATAGAGAATGTGACAAAGACACGTATTGTTTTGGCAGACAAGTGAGTGCTGATCTGCTTCAGGGTCAATTTTTGCATTTGTGTTAACTGTTTTGTTGCCGGGATAACAATTAAAAACTGTGGTAGGCCCAGCATTGTGGCCTGCCAAACTTGTTGTAAAACGGCCGCTTTGATTCGTTAATAGCAATTTTTTATTACATAACCTAACCCATGTCAAAACTTTTTTATAAAGTGATTTTGATTGATTTACTGCTAAAATAAGGTTGCAGGGAAAACCTTAGCAATAAAACAGTTAAGATAAACTCGTGGTGAAATTTTGAGTTTAATAAAAAAAAAAAACATTCTGGATTTGAAAGTTGTACACTAGGAATGAAAAAAACTGGTTCTACGTGTGATCAATGGACATGCTAAGAAATACTTTTATTTATATGTGCAATAAACAGTTTACTGATTATAAAAACTGCATGGAAAGCTAATTCTAAGTGTCAGTAGAAACTATTAAATACCATTAATATCATTTAGCTTTATTTTAACATGTACAGTACATTTTTCAGAGAAATGTAATGTTCAATGCCCAAAATACTGTTTTTACAATGTGTTTTGAAACTTGACAATTTTTTGTGTAAATGTGATTTTCATTTTTGTTTCAACATTTTTTTTTTTTTTATCATTAGAAAAATTCACATACTTGGGTCCTTTCAGAATATTAAGATTGCCAGGACAGCTATTTGTAATTTGATATTAGGTAAGTAGAATTTTCTTTATTTGTTTAATATGGTACAAACATGTTGATTCAGCAAATTACTGATTTATTGCGCATAAACATAATTTTTTACCTTGTACACTGCAAATTCAGTGAAAATTTTGCATAAACTACTATCATAGTAGTATTGCATATTAAATCATTTAAAACAGCTTGATGACAATAAATGTATTATTATCTTTTTTCAAGTAATGAAACTAGAACTGGAGTGCATTCAATCTAGGACAGGACAGCATTAGATAGATGACATTAACTGGTTGTATAGTGAGGTAGATAAGTAACTCAACACTTAAGTGCAGCTCTGAAAGTTTCTAATATCTTAACATGAGAGAATTTAATGCTCCACAAATAGTCTTTGTATTTGTTTGTCATATGTGAAAGTTTGGATATTAAACCAAATGTATTGATGATAGAAGTGGACTTTTGCTGTAAAGTAATGAAAAAAATTAATTTTTTTTCTTGTTTTAATAGGAAGTCCTCCATCAAAGATTTATGGAAATTTACGAACAGTGGCTTCTAGAGCATCAGAGAGGTTTTAATTTGAAAATAACCAAGTGAATTTTCTCCAACATAATTTAACTTGCATAGGTAAGGACAAGTAGATTCTGCAAGAAACAAAAGTTCCTTCTGATAACACTAAATGAATTTCACAAATAATGTACTATGGACAGTGAAAATGTGGTTCTGGGGCCTAGGTTGGAGAAATGAGCAGGCCATGGAAGTCATCTTTTTTCAACTATTCTTGCATAGTGGGCCCTTGCGTTATTGTCCATGAAAATGAACTTTGTATAAATGGCATAACAACAGGTTTAATGATCTCATCCAGGTAGCAATAATTTTAATTTTGTGGTCACATAAAGTCCTATCTGACCTTGCTCTAGAGTGTAGATTAGCAGAATGTAGTTGATTTTGTACAGTCTAACCAGTGATATGAGTGCCATGGACCTTCTGCAATTCATTTTCATTGGAATGTACCAAGATAATACAGTTACATCAAGACCTCTAGGTTATGTAATAGTTATTCTTGACCTGAACTCGCTCTGCACCAGCTGCGTATGTGTTTGTCTACTTCTGAACCATAGCCTAGGTATTGCTGCTCATTGGTAAAGTTGTCATTAAAATGCCATACTCTTTCACTGTTTGGTAGCTTCATTATGAGAACAATTTTGACATAGCAGTAGTTAAAACAATGGAATTGTTACACGACTCAAGCCTTGAGTTGATGTCTCTTATATTGCTGTAACCCACAAAAGACAAAGGACAGTGCTTGCTTGCTTCCTTTCTTTGGTGCTTCACTGCCCGGTCTGCCCTGGAGGGCATGGGGTGACCAACGAATCAGCACATTGCTGACATGGGACATAACCAACCGGTTCAAACATGATGGAAAAACCGTTGGATGGTTAAATTATTTTGGGGAACCTGGAAGTTTACCCCAACACCTCCCCTTCAAGAAAAATGTTAGTAACGCGTTCTCCGGGGGGTCCACCCACAGAGCTGTGTCCACTTGTCTGTTGGAAGTTTAGTGGAAACGCGCATGGCGTGTCTGCATACCTTGGGTGCAACTGGTGTGGTGGACCCAAGTGTCTACAACCACAGCCAGACAAAACTCTTCCGCCGTCTCTGGAGATGCACTCTGGTCCTCTGTTGTTGGTGATGGCATCATCACATTGTGTTTGGTGTGCAGCTTCTGGCCCATGAGGATTTCCGCTGGAGATTGGCTGTTTGGCAGCACCTTGTTCGGTGTTGGCCGATGTCCCCTCCCCTCTAGATTTGAGGGGGGCCTGGATGCGTTTGATACTGCCCCAACGTAAGGTGGAGATCGCAGTTGGGACTGGTGGTACTATCTTGGGCCATCGAAGTCAACATGCACACACGACCAAGGGTGTTCCATTTCGGGCCAAGGTGTCGGCAGCAGTGATAGGAAGTACACGGATGGTATCTGATAGTTGTCACATGGTCTCTTCTACAGTCAAACTGTGGTTGACAAGGCAAGAGAGTGCATCGGCCTGTCCGAAATCCTCTGTTGTTGTACATGATAGCCCAGCGCTGTAGACGGTTTGCGGAGTGGACGGATATGCCTTTCTTTGAACCGAAGATAGCTACCACTGGTTTGTGGTCAGTGAGCAAGATGAAACGCTGCCCATAGGTAAGATTGTAGAACCGTTTAATTGCAAACACCAGTGCGAGTGAGCGTTTGGGATGCATGCATGATAGCTTTTTCGGAGCCGTTGGGAAAAGTATGGAGGATGACGGCACCCACACCTAAGTTGGAAGCATTGGCTGCCACCACAATCAGCAGCAGATCTGAGCTGAGCAAAAGCACTTTCACACTCGGTGGGGCTCTGACATCACTTCACAATGGCAGGAAGGCCCCATAGTAACTGATGAGACATCCTTTGGTAGTGGCATCTGTTGAATGGCATGGGTGTTCTCCGGATCTGCATGGCGACCAGCAGCATCAAAAATGAAGCCAGGGTATTTGATCAACTCGAGAAAGAATTGGCATTTCTTGGGTCTCAGGCCGATTGGGATCTGAGCCAGAGACGTAGCAGATTCTGTTAATTGTGGTGCCATGGAACAATACGCAACATTGCAACTGGCCGATCAACTGCACGGCACTGGTGGCGGTCTGCGCAGCGTTCTTGTCAGAGGCAGTGTCCAACTGCAAACGGATCGGTTGTCCGTTGATCAGGACCCAGGAGACTGTGACTGACCAGTCTGATTGACTTTGGAGCTTGTTTGTCCTGCTGCGATGAGGATGCCAGGCCCCACAGTGCCAACAGGTGAGGGAGGCTTGTTTTTGTCAGAAGCTTTGCTGGTATGTGAGCCAGATCATCGTGGTATCATGTTTCACGTTGAGATAGCCTGAAGGGTCTTGTGAGGCTCCTGCTCCACCCGACTGAGGAGCTGAGTCCAAATATCGGCATCTCGGGATTTTTGTCTGCAGATAACCCTCAGTGAGGGCTCCCAGCTTGAAGTTGCATGGGTTTTTTTCTTACAGAGCTGGAGACAAACTTTCCATGTGTCCTCGTGGTTTTCATAGTGCCAGAACCACGAGTCGAACATTACACTCGCTGCGGGGCAAGGCCACAGATGAGGAGGAAACTCAGCATCTGAATGAGCTTGAGCTGCTGGTCAAGCATGGCTTTAAAATTGACCGCTTCCATAGCAAGAAGATTAAAAAGAAAAATAATTTTAAAAATCGCCAACCTCATCTGTGCTTCCTTCCTTTCTTTGCTGCTTCACTGCCTGGTCTGCTGACATGGGACATAACCAACCAGTTCAAACATGATTCAAAAAAGGAAGGGAAAAACCGTTGGACAGTTAAATTATTTTGGGGATCCCCCCAACATATATATACAATGGCCAAAGTGACTGTAAATAATTATTAAAAAAAAAACTCGTTTCTGTTTTCATCAATATATAATGAACAAAATACTTGTTAACATATCATATTTTATTAATTAAAACTTCTCTATACTTGGATTTTTAAAAGTTAAACTAATACAGTATGAATATAAAAGTCTGGTACCAATGTTAGCAAACCTTATTAGAACTGTGGATCTCCAAACCCAACCTGCTGCTGGAATTGACTGATCTCATTCAGCAAGTCTTCATCCTGGAGGCCTAGCTGAGATGGAAACAAAATTTCATATGCTACTGAAGAGCTGCTGTGTAAGTTAAGCATCTAGTACGTTATGAAAATTGAAATATGCATGACTACATTTAAAATAAAAAAAGGCAGCAGGAAAACCAACCCTTCTACTAATCAACTAAATTTATTGGTTAGCACAGTGGTAGACTGCTAAGTTCAGATCTCTATAAAAATCACAATACACAAGTTTTACATTTCCCCATGAGGCATGGTATAAAAGATTAATTTTATTTTAGCCTGAGTAAAGGAACATTATTCTAGTAAACCCTTAAATTAATTTAAGCAACCAAGCATTCATGTGGGACTTAAAACTACATTTTAGAATACTTTACATAGGAATCTGCAGAATGGAACATTAATGTGTACATACCTTTAATGCATACTTGTAAGATTGCTCTGCTTCCTTCCGCCGGCTTGTGCGGAGGCACACCAAAGACAAATAGGCCCATACCTCAGGGTCCATGTTGTTGAGGATGTTTGCTTCAGCTAGTGCATCTTCAGCCTCAGAAATTTCTTCCATCTGAAATGAACAATTCAATACTGAAAATTTGGCAGTTTTATCAAACTTTTCCCAATCAAATACCCATTCAAAAAGAAAGGTCAGCACAATTTAATGAGTAATTTGTTTAGGAATATTTCCATGTGATGTACTCTCAGGATATTCAAATAGTTATAGAAAATGTTAAATAAAAACAATAGTCTCATTTAACTCAAATTAAAATTTGCTAACCATTGTGTGATTGTACATACTTACATTTTGGATAGTTACAGCTTTTACAAAATGAAGCAGCAGCAAATGCTTTCATCTTTACAACTACAGAACAGTATCTGTGTTATGCGAACCTGGCACAGACAAATAACCCTGACCATCCACTATTAAACTCACCCTATAGCAGGCAATGCCCACTCCAAGCCATGACACAGAAGATGGGTAAGATTTACAGGCCAGCAGGAATGTGTTTCTGGCAGGCAAAAACTGTAAAATAAATAAAGTTGTCATTTGTTGCTGAGTCTCTTTTGGTTTAAATCCCATCTGAAAGCAAGCAGGTTAAGATGGAAAGGCACCTGTCATAAACATACGGTAAAATATTAAGCTACTTACCTTCCCATCTTGAAGATATATGGAGCCTAGTCGGAGATATACAGGGTGCATATCTTGGGCATCATTAACAAAGGCAAGAGCATGCTCATAACACTCCTGTGCACCAACAGCATTGCCCCCAAGATATTTTACATGACCCAGAATTGCCCAGGTATCTGGGTTCTGGAAAAAAAGTGCAGAAGAATTTTTTTTAAAGCTGTAATTTAAAACAAATACTTTGATGCATGCAATAAATACTCTTATGATCATTACTTAGTTTCCAATCATTGTAGCATTTATATCATGGCCCATACAAGGTCTGCGATGGGAAAAATTGCCTAGCAATTTTATGTATAAACTGGTTTATAGCAAAACTAACAAATACACCCAATATTAGTAAATAAACACTCCCTGAGGCTGAGATAAGCCATGCAACCAGAGGAAGCTTCATTCTGCAGATAACCATGCTACAAATATAAGGCTTGTGTGAACAGATGTACTTTTGAAAGTGGGCTGCATAGTTTTGCAAAGGTATGTTGGTAGAAATCTCCAGTCCAAGAGAAGCTATATAATAACTCTGTTCGTGTGCCTTTAATGACCAAAGCCAAAAAATGGAAACTTTATAAATTGACCAAACAAACATGGCAGAACGTACAGATGTCCACAATGACCATCAGATGTTATCTCCACAGCATGGGGCACAAAAGAATGGTGAGGTTCAAACTGCTCCCTGTACACACTGTCAATGGCAGTGGGAAACACATTCTATTGCACTTTCCTGCTTTTTGGAACTTTTTTTTTCTATTGAGTCCAGATTTTCACAGTTCTCAGATGGATGTCATGCTGTCCAGCACAAGGATTGTCATTGAACCATCCACAAGCCACAAAAGATATGGTCATCTGTACAATTTGGGCTACTGAACATCTGGTCAATACGTCATTCTCAGAGGTCTGTGTCAATAGAAATCTGTCTGAAAAAGGCACTACTTTTATGGATAATGGTGCCCATGTAATGCAAAAACAGAAGAACATTGCATCTCTACCATGCAAGGCCTATCAGATGAAAAACCCATTGAGCATGGGTGGGTTATTTTCTGCCAATTCCTGCGAATGTGTTCTTGTAAAACTATCAGAGACTCCCTATTACAGATTGTGCTAGTAATGAATGGGCTGTTAATCCTGCAAACCATGCTTGCTGATCTTATTCACACAATGCTAATGCTATTTAAGGTTCCAGAATAAATGCTTTTTCAGACTTGGGTGTCTCTATATGTCAAGTGAGTTTGAACCAATGGAAAGTCTTTACCAGTATATCTGAAGTCAGCTTGTTTGGCCAATTTGCCAATACAAGTTTATCCAAATCTCTGTACATTTACTGTTTATACATATAGTAGTGTAATTTATCTCATAATAGTTAATGCAAAAGCATGCAATATTTTTTGACAGGATGTATATGAGGTCTGTTGAAAAGGTATCTGACCTTAGGCTGGGAAAAAAAAAATTATGTACTTGGTGGGGGTTCAATTGCTAATCCCCTTTGAAGTAGGCCCCTTGTGCCTCCACACCCTTAGCCCAGCGATCCTTCCACTGTTCGAAGCATGTCTGGAATGCTTCTTCCGGAATGGCTCTCAGCTCCGCCGTCGCATTCTGCATGATGTCCTCTCGGCTCTCAAAGCAGGAGCCTTTCAGTGGCATCTTCATTTTTGGGAACAACCAGAAGTCAGGAGGAGGAGCCATGTCTGGAGAGTAGGGAGCCTGGTGAATGAGCAAAATGCCTTTCTTTGCCAAGAAACCTTGGAGCAGCTGCGACAAATGAGCTGGAGTGTTGTCATGATGCAGCTGCCAGTTATGCAAGGCCCACAGATCCGATTTCTTGCACCAAACTGCATCACGAAGACATCGGAGGACTTCCTGATAGTACTCCTTTGTAACTGTTTGTCCTTCTGGTGTGTATTCATGATGCACAATTCCTCAGTAGTCAAAGAAAACAGTCAGCATCACCTTGATTTTGCTCCGGACCTACGCTGAATGCTTCCACTGTGATGACTGAGCTTTGGTTTCTGCACGTCTCATCTCCAGTTATCACGGTATTCTGGAACTCAAGATCCCTGTTGCAGTATCCAGCAGGTCCTCCGCAATCTCAAGACGAAGTTGTTGTTGTTCCTGAGAAAGCAGCTTGGGTACAAATTTCGCTGCCACTCTGCACAAGCCCAAATTCTTTTAAAATTGCATGTGCAGAATCTTTACTGATACCAACCTCGTCACCAATTTCCCGCACCATCAAACAACGATCCTCCATGATCAAGGTCCACACTTTCTCAATAACTGCATTGCAGCTTGTTGACGACCTCCTGGAATGCTCGTCACTCTCCACCGATGTGCGGCCATCTTTGAACCTGCTGCACCATTCTTTTATTTGGGTAACACCCATATTGTCACCAAAATCCTGTTGAATTTTGCAAATTGTTTCCACTTGGGTATCTCCAAGCTTTTGACAAAACTGGATGCAAGATCGTTGCTCCACAGGTTCCGTCATCACAGGCGAAATGAAAATGCGACGAGTAAGTAGTACAGCACTTCTTGCGCTGGCTGACTGATGCATGAAGGCATGCGGCTCCACTATGCACACTTTTGCCTCCCTAACGTCATTACTTCTGACAGGAAAAATAAAGTCGGATACTTTCTCGACAGACCTCGTATTCTGTTACAACTTTTGGATGTAGATACAATTTGTTTATTTATAAAAATATTTTTGCTATATATTACTGTTATATGAAACTTCAGCAATATTTCACAATATAAAGATATTACAATTTATAGTAATGTTTTTAGTATACTGCAGAATATAAATTTGTAGTAATCTCAGTCTGTATTATATAGTTAATATATTGTATAAATGATGTAATGTCCCCATCTCACACGCACCTTCATCTGCCTTCATATGTGCTAGACCATTACTCCATTATCAATTCAAAGAGGTATTTTATATAGAGATGAACTTTTTGCCAGCGGAGTGAACATCATTCTGGAAAATCACAACTAGTGTCTGACATACTAACCTTACTACTAAACATTAAAGCCTTGTTAAGACTTATTTCTGCTTCTTCTAGTTCATTTCTTTGTATCTTCAGCTGAGCAAGGTGCAGATGATATTCCTCCTCAGGGCCATCAGGACTCTGCAGAAGTTCATGTGCTAATGCACGTTCTGTAAACTAAAATTAAAAAAATAAAACTCAAATAATGCACTAAATGTCTATGGTAATGACAGCCCCAAGCCTCTTTTTTAAAATTTATTTAATTTTCTTTAATCAACGAGCCTTCAAGTCTTTTAGTACTGGGAGGAAAAGCACTGTTGTAGTAACTTAATAATCTCAAACCAAGGATTCTTCCAGGGTAGTTGACTGTTGCACAAGATTACAGCACCCAAGCTCTCCTTGTTAGTATAAAGTACTTAATGATAATAACAGTAATAATCATCATCAGAAATCTCTAGTTATCTTAATTAATTTAGTCAAATATGAGTATTTGCTAGGATAAGCTACATATGCAGTTGGAAAATTTATCAGTGCAACAAGTTAGTATGGTATTTTAGCAAAAGTATATGTTGTTTGCTCAGAATCATCATGGAGTATTACTGAAACTTTAACAATACTGTTACACCAGCTACCTAGGATTCTTTTTCAATAAGACAAATGTGCCAAAATGATTTGGTAATAAGTGTTCAATGGATATCTGTTTGCATTTTTGTATCAGTATGTCAGTGTTGAATGACCACAATCATGGAAAAGGATATTTCTATGTAATATTATGCAAAATCCCTTTTTAAATATCTTAACTAATTCTTATATTTCAAGTTGAGATGTCTTCAACTACCCTACAAGTTACTTACAGACATGGCCTTGACTTCCAGGAGCCAGTCTGCAGCTTGCATAAAGATGCTGTATGCAGGGACAGGAGTCGATTCTCTTGGAGTTTCTTCTTCCTTCACAACAGGAAATATAGAAGAAGTTCGGTGGGAGATTGCTGAGGACTTTTTCCTTGATCCTTTTGTAGTGGGTGCTTAAAAAAATTTTGTAAAACAGGATAGATAGGATGCTGTGTGATGATAAATTTCCTTATATTTAAAATACAGAAACATGCAGGCAATGCCTATGGCTTCCATAGTGGAATACTATTTTGAATATGGAGCCTTGTTTCAATGGTAAACAGTAGTAACTGCAGTAAACTAGATTAAGTAGCCAATGACAAACAGAGTAGGAACTTCTTAACTGGTTTGAAATTGAAGTTGATTCTAAAATAGATATTAGTAGTATAAGCTTTTACATAGAAATTTTAAATAAAAACATGGAAAACCTGAGCTTGTGTTGTTTTTTGTATTCAGCTTTGTCAATCAAGGCAATAAAATAAAAATAGAATAATATAAAAAAAATATTCAAAAGGAATAAATGTTATGAATTGACAGATATAAAGGAAAAAATAAATCTAATTTGAACAATATTTTAACTATTTGGAACTTTGTTCTAACTATAATAAACAGAAATATGTAAATATAATGTTGTGTTCTAAAAATTAAAACCAAACATTGGTAATTCTAAGGGACTCATTAATGCTATCATGCAGGAGTAGAAATAGATTTTTATTTCTCTGTTCTTTTTTTGTATTTGTTTGCTAAGAATTTTCTGTCAGATCAAAGAGATTTACTGTTAACATATGAAGCAAATGGCAAATTTGAGATAATTTTCCTCTCGCATCAACTACATGGACGGACTGGAATAAACACCAGGGATGCATTTGATATCTATGGGATCTTTCACATATACAAGAAGTGAAAGTTTCAAACTTGAATAAGATATGTAACATTTGATTTGCACAGAGTTTGTTTGTTGCTTTCCTAGAAGAAGAGCATGACTTAATTTTAATTAAAGATTTGTTAATAATTTTATCAGGATAAGAATTTCTTTTTAAAACTTGATGAACACGTTTCATTTAATTGGACAAACTTTCAGAATCACATATTTAAAAGTCTTGTTGGAACAGTGCAGAGCAATCAGGAGAATGAATGCTACAAATATTAATATTTATCTGCATGCATATTTTTTTAATGCACTGACACTAAAAAAACCTTGACAAATTTTGTAATTTTCACACCTAGAAAGGAAAATGAGTTATCTACTTACTCTTCCATGGTAAGAGAAACAACTATAAAGAATAATTGCGTGGTCATGCAACAAAAGTATTGTCAATTTATCTGAACCACAGTATGGGTTTATTAGAAGTAGACTATAGCTAGTTTGTTTTTTTTTTAAGAAAAAACTTCATCTATAAATTGGCTAAAAAGGAAGGTAATTATGGTGTTTTATTCTTGAGTAAAAGACTACAATACAGCCATGGCCAAAAGTTTTGCATCACCCTAGAATTTTAAAATTTTGCTTCATAAAGTTGAATTAGACCTGCTGAATTTGCAATAATATTATGATAATGTATTGAAGCTTATACCACTTTGTAGTTTTCTACATAGTTGGAAATTGACCAAAATTGAAAAAAAAAATCTGACAATCTGAAATTTAAAATCAAATACATGATTTCCAAAAAGCTGTATAGATCATGACAAGTGTAACTTGATTAGAAATGGTCATGAGTACAGTGTCAAGCTATATGAACATGATTTGAAGATAGATTTTATTGAATTTCTAGTTTATGCAAAATATTTGGTTATAGCTATAGTATTATGCAACACAGAACATCTAGAGAACTTAATACGTGCAATTATAAACTATTTATGCTCTTCTCTACTAATATACTCAAGATGTATCTATAAAATAAAAATTGGCTAGGTTTTTTGTCAACTTTTTTTATAATGTAGAGGCCTTAAAACAACATCGAGGATACTGTTAATTTCAAAATATAGGAGCAATTTGTATATTTTTAAAATAATGAATCATTTCAAAGTTGCAATGTTTAAATATTATTATTAGAAGTACTAAATTAGAAATGCCACTTTTACATTTTTGTAACTATACAGTTATTATGGATCACCTATAGTTAGTAGGCCAGCTGTGAGTGGGGTGGGGCTAAGAAGGGTCGAATGGGTTTTTAATTTATTAATAGCCTGTGGCTGCTTTGGATAAAAATTGATTTATAGTTTAAAAAGAAAAGAAAGTAATGACATTTTTTAATTTATGAAAAGTCCCCTTTATTTTAAAATAGAGATCTGGCAGATTTTTAAAACCACTGACACATTTTGCTTCTTCTACATTTTCAGTTGCTATGGTGTTTCAAGAGTGTAAGACTCTAAGACAAACTCCTGGCATGCAATCTAGTGCAACGCTTAGTTTATTTTGTACTGATGACCATGGGCACCAGGGGTCGTTATCCCCATTAAAAGATTTTATTTACAGGTACTGTACCTAAAAAAGAATGTGAATACTTCAATCAGACCTTTCCTAAAATGATAAAATACTGATTAGGAGATTCAAGCCCTTTTCAGTCTTTCTTGATAACTTAAATTATGCGCACCATTGATCGTTTTAATAAGTTTCTCTATTTAAATAGCAAAATATTTTTTATTGAAAATTAACTAATATAGAAGAGCAGTTTTCTTCTCTTTAACCGTTGTTAATTTAAAACAAGAAAAAAAAACCAAATGGTGAAGCCAGTATTTTATTATTAAACTTATGCACAGCATTAGCAAACCAACTCGACTGAAGAGTAAATGATAAATTTTGACCAAACTATTATAAAGATCTCAATATCTTTTGGGTTCATGAAGTCACAGAGAACAGATCTAAAATATTTAAGTGTTTAAAAAATAAATAAATTTCCTACATTTAGAATACTTTTATTCATTTGAAGTAAATATCAGAAATTGTTAACCCATAAATCATTGCTTTTTAAACTAACTAAATACTTAAAAGAAAAATTAACTTTATAAAATGCTATATTTCTTGGTCGGGAGGAGAGCTCCAAGTCTAAAGTTTAGAAATAGAAAAAATAAAAAGACTGAAAGCTGTCAGTACAATAGTATTTTTTTATAGGAATAAATAGATATTGATCCAACCTCCAAAAATAATCAAGTCATCTGTACTTATTTTCTTCTGACTGCATCCCCAAAACATAATGATACCAGCTTCTAATAAAGAGCTTTTGTGAACTAAACCATTTCTACTGACAAAGAATATACAAGCAACATAATTTTCACACATCTTTTGGAAACAAGAAATTATACATCTGATTTTTTTTTTTAGAGAATAGTAGATTTTTGACAACAGTAATAGACATTTTTATGGCTCTTCTACAAAACATTTTCTTAATAAATTTAGATGCAACACTAACCAAGTTGTGAAGTGAAAGTGAAACGAATTTCAAAGACATTTATACACGAACAACTTGGCATGCTAGGAGTTAGCTATTTTTTGTTTTTGTTTGTTGTGTTTTTTTCTAACTGAGACACAATATTATCTTTCAGCAAATGTCAGCATCGATCCTAGCATTTATCCCCAGTACTAAGCAGCACAAAAATTTGTATTTTTAAAAACTTGGAAAAACATTTTATCTTAAACATGCTATGTACTGTCTCTAAATATTTGAACATTTGGGATACTGACCAAAATTAGTAAATTTCTTGTAGATGTTAGCACTGCTCATTTATCATGTGCTAAAAATAAGTAAATCTTAAAAATGAATCCCTATTTGTTCTCTAAAAATTCAAACACTAAGACATGATTTTTCTGTTTGAATTTTTTGAGACACAGTAGTATACATTTATTTACCATGATAAGCCCGCTTTCCACCGGGGGTCTTACGATCTGATTTTCTAGATGCTATCTTAACAACAGGTGGTTTAACATCAACATATGACGTTGAAGATACTTCTTTGGTCTCCATAAATTCATCTTGGCATTCTTGCACACCTAAAATTACATCAGTTTTATTTATATATATATATTTATTTTAGAAAAATAATTACAATTATTTCAAATTTTAAAGATAATTCATAAATTGAAAATATGGGAAAAGCTGGATGAAAACATCCAAATCTGGTGGCACAATACACATTCTTCAAACCATAAGATGTAGAAATGTAAAATTTCAAAAGAATTACTCAAAACCTTTAAAATAGTAAATTTTATAAACTATTTTGTTCTGAGGGGAATTAATGAGCTCAGTAAAAGCCAGTATGCTCAGAATGTATTTAAAAACTCAAGCATGTTGTTTTACAGTGTTATCAAGTAGAACCTGTCAAATTTATTGCTAAATAACCAACTTTACAATAAATTTCCAGAGTAAAAAACAAGGTAGTTCTGTAATTAAATGATGGCCACTGTGTAGTGTGTGGGTTGCTATAAACAGAGCTCCAGTTCTATAATTTTTTTTACACAGGCATAAAACATAAGTTAAAGCAAAAAAAAACTGTCCTTTGCTGTCTGGGTTAAGCTTTGTCAAAGTATTTTAAAAATGTAAAGTATTTTTTTAATTACAAATTAACATTAATGTGAAATAAATTTGTTTACATTAAACAATTTTTTTTCCCTTTTTTCTCAAAATTTAAAAAATATATATTTATCATTCTTCTTTTTTTTTCTTAATGCTCTGAGAAAGTGAAAACCAAGGTTATCTATCCATAACACGGCAGTTTATTCCTGTCTAGTGTTTTGCAGCACCAGTCCACTGGTTTAATTAACTATTGGACTGCTAAGGTCAAGGACTCAGGTGCGATTCCTGCAGGTGACTGACTGGGTTGGGCACAGTTTCTCCCTGACAGGGTTTCTTCTCGCCCTTCGACACCTACTTGCCATTCCCACATTTAAAAATCAAGGTTTCTAGTAGTGGCTTTTGGGTGACACCTCCCACTACTATTACTGGCCACAGAACTCTGGATGAGTGTAAAAAACCATGCACTAACAGCTGTATTTTTGTTTTTCACAGCTAATTTTGAAAATCAAAAAAAATTTCTTCAAACTAAATTTTAAAAAGAACATTTAAATGAAGCTTATCATAAAGAATACTTTCCTAAATCCAATAACACAATGTTACGATTGTATTGTTTAATCAATAAAAGATATTTTAGAGAAATATTGTTATTTCTTGTTAGCAGTCAAGAATAAGCAGCTGTAAGTTTTTGCCCAATCTCTCTGAATTATCTTTGTTTTGCTTCATTTCCTTAGCTGTACTTACGAAAGATACCAGATTTAATATCTTTCATCCAACAATTTTCCCCCTTTATGTTAAGTCCAACATCTAGCAGTCACCATCACCACTAATTGCACACTTTACAAGTCCTATTTGGGCAAATTTTATAAGAAGATGGATAAAGGCAAATATTGAAATCTGCTCATTACTTTGGTTCTGTTTCTCATGCCCCTGACATTATCTACCGTAGGTTAACTACCAAGTTTGGCAGGATCAGAAAAATTATTTCAAAAATTTTGTCTTAATGTGCTTTTCAAGTAAGTCTTGATTCCAGTTGAATGCAATTACAAAAGGTACCCACCAACAACAAGCAGACATCTGTAATATCAAGTAAATCCTGTGAGAAGCAGTCCGCAAATGCATCTGTGGAATAGCTGCATAGCAGTCCTAATCATCCTAATCAAGCAATTTAAATGATAAAAAGACTAATCCGTTTGGAGATTTCCTCACCAGTATATTATTTTTGCTGAAAATGCATAATCTGTTACAGTTGTTTTATGAGAGGATGAAGATGGAACAGACTGATGATTGCATTAAAACTTAGGACCTCCCTACACAAAGTTTAGTCTAAACATGCTAGTGTTTGTGAAATTCTTTAAGATATTTTTTCCCTAACAACATTTGAAACTTTGTCAAATTAAATCTTCATAAAACTGTAGAACTTTCCATTAATTCTGGTAATGTTATTAGTTCAACCACAATGCATTCAGCATCAATGGTAACGATGTAAGCACTGCACACTTGAATATGGTGGCAAGCTTCAAAGAGGCAAAGCAAATAAACTTACCAAAAGCAGTTTGAAATTGAGTGGCTACCTGTTAGACAGTTTCTCATTTGTGGCTGGCCTACCAGAAATCCAGCCAAATGTTTTCTTAAGTTTTTCATACCAATTTTCACTAGAAAAAGCATTTAGAGGCATCTTGCCACACAGCTTTTGATATTTCCAGCACATTTCAAAGTTTATAAGTAGAGCTTTACATAGCAAAAGACAGAAAACACTAATAACATTTGCTCCTAAATTATACATTCTTCTAATCCTGCAAAATTTTAAAGCCACCCTGTACTTTATACGGCCTAATCATTCCACAGCAGTTTTCAATAGAAAGCTTCGTAATTATCTGAATGTCACCTTTTATTTCTTCAGCTTCTTTAGCAAGTTTTTTCTCTAGCTCCTCTTCACATTTCTTTTCCTTTGCACTAGCCACAATCAGCTTATTTGCCTTGACGTAAGACATTTCTGCTTTAATTTCATTGTCGTCCTCCTCATAGAACAGACCTGTCAATAGAAAAAAAGTTACATTAACTATTACAGCAAAGTTGTTTTGTTTTTTTTAAGTTCTTCAAGCTATAATAAACCATAAAAACTAAACCCACTACTTCCTCTCTCACCAAAACAATTCTAATATTTTGCATGTCAACAATGAAATTCTCTTGAGAAAGATTACTGAATTCTTTTTGCCAACAAAGAAAGAATTCCTCAAGTCACTAATAAATATTTTACATTTTTTCTAAGAATTTGTCAATTTTTATTTTGCCACTTGATTAAGATGAAAATGTTTTGCTTAAAAACAGGTTATATCTTGTAGAATCTGTTATTTTATCTAGAATATGTACATTTAACAGACACCTACACTGTGGGTACAAAGGTAATAAAGACTTCATAATAGACAGTGCGAATATACTATCTGAAAAAACAGCTGTGCCTTACATTTTTTTCTGTAGAATGGGAAACTACACAGAAATCTGACTAAGTAGAAAAATGCTTTAAAGAAAACCACAGCTGAAATCAGTAAAGCCCACCATTTCTTCAATTATTAATGTTCAGATTTCCTCTCATTAACCAAAACATACACACAGTACCAAAATTGTTTAAAACATTTACATTAAAAAAAAAATGAAATATCTCTTAAATCTATCATCACAAGGTTAATACAATCCAGCTTTTCCAGTAACCTTATTAATTCTAGTATAACTAACTAATGTTTTGGAAAGCTTTTCCAGACACCATTACCAGAGTTTTGACCGGAAAAGAATCTTTTTGTGTGCAATGATGTTATTTCTGCTGAGAATATTTCTATTTTTGGAATGTTCAAGTATCTTGAACTGGGATTTAACCCTGTGACAAGTTGATTGCTACATAACAAATGATGGTGACATGGATGGATCAACAAAATACAAGTCCATTACTTATGTGCATTAATAATAGTAATCTGAATGGAAAAACTGCTAGCTTCTGTAAATAAAAGTTTACCAGTATCTTTTCATTCAAATCTTGATAATCCAATTACTCACCAATTATTGTCCAAGGAATAGGGCTCTTAGGATCAGCAGTTGTGGCAGTTTCTAAAAATGTCTCTGCTAATTCTTTTCTACCTGTCATGCTACATAGGAGTCCAAACAACAACAATCTTTAAATAAATAAAAAATAACACAAAATTATTTATTTATAAACATCAGTTAACTACTAAATTGTAAAACTGTCAAAATCTATAAATATATGCCAATGTTGGTAAGTGGAGTAGGATGATCCAGTTAATTTTTTTTTAAAATATTTGTGTCTGCCAACTGTTACCAAGATTCTAAAATAACCATATACATTAAGATTAATTTCTGAGGTCATATGGAAAAATGTCACATTTGAGAGAATTTATCCAAAATAATCTTCTAAATCAAAAACATATTCTGTAATAATTTTTTTTCAAATTAATAATGCTATAAATTTACTTTTCAAATTCGTTATGTAATTCTCTTTTTAATCTTTTTTCTAGAGCATTTTAACAAGAGAGAGAGAGAGAGTGAGTGTGTGTGTGTTTTTAAATCAAAGTACTGCACTGAGAATTTTTAAAAAATGAAGGTATTGAATAAGAAAAGTTTTAAGAAAATTAGATGAATGTAAATCAAATGTGACAAGGGGAAAAATTATACATATTTGAAAATTATTATTTTTGCATGTATTAAGGTTTTATCCAACTACTTACCCACTGACATGGTTTGGGCTAATGGAAATACATTCTCGAAGACATTCCTCACACTAAAAAACAGAAAAAGCAAAAAATGTAATAATAAAAGTGTTTCTTCAGCATTTTGATAAAGATCAAACATGAAAGCATATCTGTTACATAAACATTTCAGAGTTCACTATTTCAATGTCTGGTAAATCCAGCTGTAGCAACATATGCACCATTCATTTTCATTTCGATGAAGCCATCAGACTGGTAAGGAATTGTTTGTGGGATAGAGTTCACATAGCCTGAAGTAATTTTAAAATTAAGTGATTCGGGTCTGGGCAGATGACATAGGTAGTATTCCATTTAATTCTTGATTGGCTTAATTGATGTTTACAGATGTTGTTTCATAATACAAGTTGTATGAAATGTTACACCATTTTGTAGGTTGTTGTCTTGACTGCAATAAAGAGATGGCTAAACCATTCAGAGATTTAAAATATTATTTCTGCACTTGTAATTAAGAAAACTACTGTTACCAATGATGATCACAAGGTGTGCTCTCTGAGTAGCTCTGATGACACTCCAGCCAGCTCATCCCCCTACCCAAACAATTTTTTGTCAATACCAATAATCATTTATTCTAGTATGTACTTTGATGCTGATAGAGTACAGTACAGTACTTAGGAGATTCCTTTACTGTTTATGTATGATCTGGATGTTCACATCACCATTACAGATATACATTTAGATTTAAAACAGACCCTTCTATTAAATATTGCATACATCATTCATAGGGCCTTAATGGATTTCATGCTGACTCTACACAAATATCCCAGTTTTAGAATGTGCTCTGGTTTTTGCTGAAAATAAATTTCAAAGATAAACATCATCAATAACATAGTTATAAAGCTACATTGCCCATGCAGTTCATGTGTGAATGCAGCTGCAAATGATACCATAGGCAGGCATAACACTGAAATTGTATTGTACTGAGTTCCTTAGTAGTACACCTATCCTAGAGCTTCCAAAATTTAAATCAGTCTCATCTTCTCATTCAAATATAAGATTGTTTATGCTTAAACTGGAACCAAAAATTGTCCTTTTTGTATGTTGTATTTAATCTGTACCTTTAAACCCCACACAAATGGTTTTTAATGCATTTCAGAACTGACAAAATTTTCATAAACATGCAAATTAATAGCATAAACTTTTAGAGAACTATTGTTTAATTTCGTATGTATAAAAAACATGTACTTATGTCAAAGCTAAAAAATAATATATAAATATCAGAATATCTTAACCAAAACTTTTCCTGCCCTTTGTGTAACACTGGTTAGATCTAAACAAATATGTTATGTACAGCTGTACTTAGACACCACAGTTATCTACATAAGTCAGCTGGTGTCTGAGACCTGTTATGCAGGGTTTTAACAAAACTGTTGCACATCACAGTTACAATTGTTTTTCTTATCATAAGTAATATCTCAGTTTGAATCTTAAAAACTAGCAACTCATAAACAGTGTCATTTATTATTCCAAGTGCATTGTTTCCAAAATTTAATTTCATAAATAGTATTGAAGTTTACGAGTACATACTAGCATTTGCAGTGTATAATTATTATAACATATGCATTTTAATTCTAAAAATGGCACATATATATGCCTGTAAACTTCAAGACAATAACAATTAAAACAACTCTTAATCTAGTCAAAAGTTAAAAAAGATTAATTACACTATCAACAGATTTCAGTACAAAACTTTTTAAAAAAACATCAACCATTTTAAATGGAAAAAAAAAAGTCAAATTCAAAGTTTATATATATAGTGATGACTATAAAACCACAGATGACTTCTTTAACCCTGTCCCTAAAGAAAAGATAAACATGTATAAAAAATATAAAATATTAATATTTTCATTCTTATCTAATTTAATTTGAAGACCATAGGTTTTGCACATTCACATATATTCTGTAGAATAATTGATTAGAAAGTAATTTTCAGTGTTTGTTAGGAACACATGCATTGTGTAGAGCTTGTAGATGTCTAAGCACAGAATCTCTCAGATTGTCAATGGTGACCTTTTTTGGTGCTGTGAAGTTAGTCTTGGCCATCTGGCTTTGTTCACATGGTTCTGCTTGGCCTAGCAAATTAACCGTAGTCAATACTGAATCTTTTTAAGTTATAATAGTTTTGAGTGTATAGCATATTGCTCCATCTTTCTGAAGGATATGGTGATTTCAGTTGAGAGCCAAAACAATATTCCAAAAAACAAATATTTAATGGCTGCAGTTAGAGGTCTACCGATGAATTCAAAATCTGTTTTAACACCCTTACCAAATGCCTACTACACTACTGCTCCAGATCCAACATTTGTGACAGTTGGTTGTAAGTATACTGGGAAACAAGTCTATTAACTTTTCCACAAACCCATGTCCACTTAGATGATGTTGAAAGGTAAAAGTATGATCTGTTGTTAAAAATGCCAATTAACAAGTTATGTTGCATCAGGTAGTTAATGGCTTTATTTACATCCCCTTTACAGATTCTATTAAGCAGTCTTCCCAGTATTCTCAAGTTTATATGCATGAGCTATTGCAAAGTGCATCAAGTTTAAGTGATGCTGCAATTTGCTAAATGGGATTATTGTCAGTAACCCAAGCATACAACAGCCTTCCTATATGTGCATTAATAGGAGTATTTTCTCCAGAACATTAGCATGCAGTGGTTACACCCTCTAGAAAGAAAAAGATGATTTTATGCACAACACTTACTATGGACACTAAATAATTGTGCGATATGACATAAATTAACCAGCCTAGAATCACTTGAATACCTTGACTACATGTGGTTTCAGCATCACACTTTCTAGCAAATATGAATCAGGCTACCTTAGTGGCTCATTTAATAGTGGTGCTAATATTTGGATATATAAAAAGATCTGTATAATAAAGGAGGTAAAAAAAAACAAAAGACTTACCTTAGTAAGGTCTCCATTGAAGAGACAAAAGACACCATAGTCAAACCAAAATTCTGCTTCATTTTTATTGCGTGTAATTCTCTATAAACATAAAATTTTTTTAAATTTAAACAAAATTAATAAAAGATAATTTTAAAAAATCATTTATATGTAAAATGGTAGGCATGAAACAAAATCTTTATTAAAAATACTATGACTCTTTAGAAGATATTAGACACATCTAACAAATGATTCCTGTAAAAAAAAATATGAAAACCAAATGCCAGACTATAAATGTTTCTGACTTTACAAGCAAGCTGGGTAAATAACAAATGACTTTTTCATATTGCTTAGTTTTGATCTACTGCATGAAAATAACATGCCAAGGACATTCAAATAAGACCTGGCTAAAATAACATTGCTGTAATAGTATCCAACCATGTTTCATTTGAATATCTCAAGTAATTCTCAATAACAAATGTGATAAGTAAATAAATTCATGAAAAATATTTCCTATCTTGAAAAAATAAATAAATAGCAAAAACATTTTCTTTCTGGTGTTTCAGCATTCTACTCATTTTTATACTGCTGGTCCTGAACCAGAAAAGCAGCTTAAAACACACAAAAATCAAAAAAAGAAAGTTTAAAAGCTGTTTAAGACCATTTCAGACAACTGTACCTCCTGATAGTATCTTGTTGCCAGTTCAATATTCCCATTCAGTTCTGCCTCCCTGGCAAAGTGTTTCAGCTGAACCACATCTGGAATTGGTTTAGGGATTGGTGGCTGATCTTCTAAAGACAGAACTTCACCAAGAGCCACATGCATTTCATCAACTAGGTAGATGTATAGTTCACTAAGAAAAGCCTAGATAAAATGGACAGAGAAAAAAATGACTAAGCTTGACCTTGAAAACAAAAGATTCACTTTTTCACTTTATACTTAGTTCTTAACCTATGAAATGACAATCAATCTTTTTGGGGAGGGGAGATTGTACTATCTGCTCCATTTTTCTAGGATTTCCAGAATCCATATGCAATCTTTTAATTGATATTTAGAGTATTCAAACAATTTAAATGATATTTATCACATCATGCACTAATAGAATATGATGCCATAAATTATTTGTGGTCATATGGAAAAATGAAATCAATAAGTAACAAGAAATTCAGGTAATTTTATGCATCCTAGTACTCATAAAAGATCTCAAATAAAGTTATTAGCTAAAAATGTTTTTCAAAAAATTATATGTTCATTAACACTTTTAAAATTTGTTAAAAAATATTTAATCACTTAAGACCAAGTTCTGTGGCAATATGTGTACTACTGTATCATGGATTTGCACGTTAGATTTCAAACTCAGATTTTAAGTTTTGGTCATTTTGCCATTAAGGATATGGAAAACTACAAAATGGTGTGGACTTCAATACATTAATGTAACATTATTATGCAAATTTAGCAGGTTCAATTCAACTTTATCAAGCACAATACGAAAATTCATGGCTAACACAAATTTTAGGCCATTACTGCAGATAAGAGCAAATAAACAAATTCAATTCAAGGTATATTTTAAGTTTAAGATCATGCATTTAACCAATTTGTGTGTGCACAGAACAGTATATATACTCAAAGAATGTGTAAAACATTGTAATGTTCAGCAGCCATACTTTGACTAATAGCAAATATGAAAGAAGGCATTACATAGCTTAACTATTTATCAAACATGCTAATTTTATTTACTTACTTTTTAAATTATAGTATAAAATTATTACAGTAAATCTTACTTCAAGTTCATGTCTATCTTCAAAGTTGGTTGTCTTTAGATATTTTTCTCGTACTATTTTCACCACAGCATGTTTCAGCTGTTCCTTGAATGCGAAATATTTTCCAGATGAGGTCAGTTCATATATCATTTTCTGTCGCCTGAAATATGAATCTATTTCCTTTCTATTTGGACAAATATGCAACTTTAAAGAATAATGGAAACTTTAAGAATTAAAAATTAAAGAAAAAAAACCTAAAAGATAAATGTGACAGTCTCCTTATACCCATAAAGACAAATGCGTTGCTGGCCTCACCACTATAAGGAACAGAAAAATATACAAGTGAGCAATTATTTCAATAAAAAATGTAAACATTATATCATATCATATTATTTTTGAGTAATTAGGAAAAACTTGTTCAACAGATTATTTATATGTTTAATTCAATTTAATTAACTTACTTAATACAAAAAGCTATTATATATACCTTCAAAAACTTTAATAAAAACTTAACATTTACAGCTTTACACACAAAAACAAGAGACAAACCTTTCTTCTATGTCTATCTCTGTCTGTGCTTTATCTTCCAAAGGCTCTTGGCCAAAAAGCTCTCTACAAAATAAAATGAATACTAATATGATTTTTTTAAAATTTATTTATTAGTTGTCAATGAAAATTTTACTTTAGATTAAATCAATTCTTTAAATTTTCAGTCATGGAATAACTTAGAAAAAATTATGTAAAACAGTTTTTGAAGTTTCAACTCTCAGGTGAGATGAAAGGAAACTGATTTAAACAACCTTTCCTTGGCTGGTTCTCACTAATCAAAGCCATTGTTTGTATTATGTCAATGTCTGATTCTCACTGATAGTCAGACAAGCTTGGGGTAGAATTCACATACAGGGCATACAAAGTCTTTGAGGGATTAAATTTTTAATAACTGTTTAACTACATAAGATAAAACAAAAAAAAATTATATCACAGAGCCATATACTTAAAGGGCTTTTTTTGTTTTTTCTTTTACCAAAATGGCAACAATCAAGAAAGTTAACTGCATTTTGTAGTTTTCTGAATTTAAGTTGGTTACTAATAGAAAAAAAAAAAGTTTATGGCACATTACAACAAGAATCTGCCATCCAAAAACTCCATTATAAATTAGAAGAAAACATTTTAAAAAACAGGTTTAGTTAGTGACAAAAATCTCTGGTAGACCAGGCACCAGTTAAGAAACCACCAAATACAATCATGGAAATTAATCACTTCAGTGCCTCACAAGAATTCAACATTCCTTTGTCAAGAATTGATTAAAATTTTGAAAGTGAGGTTGTATCAACAAGGTACAAATTGAAGCAGTTATCAGTCAAATCCCACCCCAACAGCCAGAAAATGTGTTCAGAGAATTGAAAAATAGAATTGAATGCTGTAACAATGGCGGTTATGTGAATGTGTAAGGCCTAAGTGCAGCATCACACAAAATATATAAGCAAATGGCTTTGTAATATAAATTATATTTTTGTAGTTAAACAGTTATTAAATACTGTAACCCCTCAAAAACATTATGAACACCCAGCATTTATTTCTATAGTTAGTTTGAACAAACTGACAGCCATGATTGTGGATTTGCAAATGAAATATCACAAAAGGTTTATAAATCATTTTTCCAACATAAACCTATCTTACCAAAGTTCATAAACTTTCATGATCACTTTTAATATGCAGTACCTCATGTAGTTAACTTTTCATTGTTTACTTCTTTTTTTCCCACTTTCTTATATATTTGATTTTGAAATTCAGTTAGAAATATTTTAAATTCATTAAATACAAAAGATTTTGTTGAGTATTTGTTTGCTAGATTGATGAGATAATTTGTATTTTTTAAAGAAAACAGTCAAATAAAACACTAAATTATAATTATTCAATGCACTTTAATATTAGCAAACTTTTGCATTAGCACTGGTGTTTTAAAATTTAAATGCAGTTAAAGTTTTAAAAATATTTGGCATTTTTAAAAAGTTTTAATTATTTCTACTGATTTTTGTTTAAGATCTGTATAATAAATGCAGACCTGAATTCATCTAAAAGGAGAGCTGCCACATTGGAAACTTGCTTGTGATAGTCTTCAATTGCCTGAAACATTAAAAGAAAACAGAAAGGGTCTAGAATTCAACCTTGCATAAAGAATTTGATCCTGTGCCTTTGAATTTGTTAATAACAATCATGTTCATATAATGGGGGATCTAAATAATGCACTATCAATAGTCAAATTATTACATCAGAATGGAGGAAAAGATGGTGATTGTCCAAATAGCCCTGAGCCACACAAGTGTAGAACTGACAACTGTGTGACACCCTCATAAAAAGTGATATGAGAGAACCAGGAAGGGGGAAGTAACAGATGTATGTGAAAGAATTGCAACAGTTCTCTGCTCTAGAGTCACCAAATGCCAACTGTCTAAAGGGACAAAGACCAAACCAGAGAGCATTAGGCTTCAGTGACATCCAGCCACTCTGCTGAAAGAATATCCTTTCCCATCAAGGCAAACTGAATCAATATGCTCTCCTCTTCAAATGACCACATGCAACCTCAAATGTCTTCTAGTTACTGTTCAGCCACAGCATCTCAGTGAAGAATAAAAGCCACAAGGACATTCAATAAGTACTGTACTTCTACAGATTGTAGAAGAGTTAACCTGCCTGCTGGTCTAGTAATCATATTAATATTAGCATCTGCATAGTTGCAATGTGTAATAACATTGTTGAACAAATGATCACTTGTTCAACAATTTGCATTTTAAATTTAAAATTAGTTCTGAAAATAAATTGGAACACACATATTATTATTATTTTTATTCTTTTTATACTTTAATTCATAAATAATGCCCTTTAAATAATAATAATAATAATAGATTATTTATTTATGTTGAAATAAAGAATCAGTTTTCAATAAAATGCAATAATATTAGAAAAGAATCAGACAGAGTAATATAATGTATATTTGCTACACCACCTAGTTTATAGATAAAACTAATTCTGTACTATGGCTATAAAATAACACTGGCTAACAGTTTTTCACTTTTTTTCTGCTGACTAAGGTCTGACACTTGTCTTTAATTTTTGGGCACTGATTTCAAAAATAAAAATCGGTTTTTGCTTATCACGTCAAGTTTTTGTTCTATGACATTTTGCATTTGTTCAAGTTTTTGTTCTATGGGATCTTAAAACGGTTAACTTTTTACTTGGTCAACAAGGAGGATACATGAAATATCCATGTTTCTTGTGCCTGTGGGATAGTAGAGCTAAGGACAGGCATTGGACTCAGAAGAACTGGCCGGTGAGAACATGCTTAAATGTCGGAGAACCAAATATCAAAAACCAACCACTAGTAAATCGGGTAAAAATCATCTTTCCGCCTCTACACATCAAACTGGGTCTAATGAAGCAGTATGTTAAAGCTCTGAGCATAGAAGGTGGCTGTTTTAAATATATATGCACAACATTTCCTAGCCTCAGTTATGAAAAAATAAAAGCTGCTGTGTTTGACGGGCCACAAATCAGAAAACTGATGAGAGATCAACATTTCACAAGCTCCGTGAATAATATGGAGAAAAGAGCATGGAATTCTTTTGTGGCTGTTGTGAAAAATTTCCTGGGAAACAAAAAAGCTGAAAATTACAAAGATCTTATTCAAACATTCCTCAAGAATTTTCATTGTCTGTGTTGCAACATGAGCATAAAGGTTCATTTCTTTAACAGTCATCTTGATAAATTTCCTGAAAATCTAGGTGACGTAAGTGATGAGCAACGTGAAAAGTTCCATTGAGATATACAAGCTGTGGAGGAACGATACCAAGGAAGGTGGGATACTCACATGATGGCTGACTACTGTTGGAGTATTAAAAGAGACTCTCTGGAAATGAAGCACTCCAGAAAAGCCTACAAACGAAAATTTAATCCATGAAGGAAGAATGTGTCATTTGCTGATATCAGTTAATGTAAATAAACCCATGTCTGTCATCATTTTGTTTGTACAGTATTATAAATGAAATGATAAGAATATTCTGGATTAGTTTGTGCCCATTTTTGACTAAAATTCATTCAATTCTAGCATCGATTTATACTTTTTTATTTCAATATTTTGACCTGATATGTCATAGTTAACCAATATTTGTTAATCTCAAAATCGATTCATGGTATTGTTGTTGGAATGGAATGGTATTCTAAATAAAATGATAAGAATAGGATAGAGGTGATTGTGGAAATCATTGTAATCGGGTACTTTTTTATGGTGATTGATCGAAAATGAGGTTATGCTGTAGAGCAAAAACTTGACATGATAGGCAAAAACCGATGTGATATTTGAGTTCAGCCCCCCCCCAAATTAGTCAGAAACAAGTCTCAGGTATAACTCAGCAAAACTTGTGTTGACCAGTGTAATTGGCACAAAGAATAATAGTAGTCATTACAAATATATTGTTTTTTTTTAAAACTTCTCTATTTATCTGGATAAATTTTGACCGTAATTACTAACTTTTTAACTAACTCTCAGACTACACAAGGTTAAATCTAAAAAAAAGAGAATATTTCAAATAAATAGTTATTATTATATTGTAAACAATGCAAGGTAAATTGTCAGCAGATTATTTCCCCTTAGTAGAGTTACAATAGTAAGACAGTATACCCTTTGAGCTCCTCCAGTTCTTTTAGGAAACAAAGGTCTTATGGAATATATTCACTAACCCTGTAAAAAAAAAAAAAATCATTTAATTAAAAATATGACAAATTTAAAGCTTAAAAATACCTTCATTTTATTTATATAACTTTAATTTCAGTCTTGAAACTAAGTTAGAACAATGCAAAATTCGGTCTGAAAATCAACAGCATTCTTGAGTGACCATAAATCATTAAGTGCTCCCACATCTTGAATTATTCCAAATATCTGAGAATTATAAAATAGTTTAGAACCAGAATAGAATGTGACCCTATGGTAATTAACCAATCTTAACAACTGTAACATAAATTTTAAAAATATTACATTTCCAGCTTTATACAAATAAATGTTTTAAATATTAAAATGCCTCAAGCTGTAATATACTAAAACTTTCATGATTTAATGTACTTAACTCTCTAAAAGCTAAACCTGTTCAAAAGATATAACCTGTTAAGAACTTATTTTTTTAATTTTTAAGTTGTTTTTATTTTTTAAAGTTATTTGACTTTCAGACTACAGTCTACAAAAAGTTAGCAATGTAAAACAACATATCAACAATTTTTTTTGGTTGTTTTTTTAATAATTACTGTTTTTTACATCCTAAACAATAGATTAATATAAAATATCTTAGCAAGGAAGTGATAATAATTTCTCTCTTCTTATTACTTAATGTAGGCACATAGTTTAAGTAAAAACAGATATCATTCTACAAAATTGGATTATCTACATACTAAAGACAACAACATGCACTGAGCCTTTGATCCCATACTCTTCTTACCGATTAGAAAGTTCTTCAGATGTTCGTTTTGGAATCAGTGGTTTATCAAGGGAAATTTCCAGCATGATGTATGAATTTGCTTCCAGGTAGTGCTGACCTTCAAGATTCACAGAAATTGGCCCACTGGAGTCTATTGTAGCATCAATTCGAGACATTTGACCTGGCTGGGATATAACACGAGGCATAAACATGGTTGCACCATGGTGATATAAATTATTAAAATGTAATTTTAGACAACCATGAAGCTTGTTATTAGAATCGAGAAATTCTTAATTATTTTTTTTTTTTTTGTATTTCAAGACATCCACAATATTACTGCCAATACATAATTATATTTACACAAGTGGGCTTTCTTTTTTAACCTTGGCAGTAAAAGATAATTAGCAGTATACTAGTAAACTAATTATTAACACAAAAACACCAATGTAGAAAATACTGTACTGATGTAGTTAATGCAAGTAGCCAAAATTCTGGAATGATGTACACTATTCACACTTCAGCACAAAATCAAAACAATAGCTAAATTAAATATTGATAAAGCACAATTCTTAAAACTTTTTTAAAACAGTTTATGATAATTTCTTACCAGAAGTCAAAATTACACAAAACCTTTTATATAATAGTGACACTTCATTTGTAACAAAATTAATACATTAATTTTTATTTTACATTAAAGTATTCCAAAGCTTAGTTTTTTTTTCTTCTTTAGTTATCTTTTGAATTTTTCAACAAATTATTGAGATGCAGTATACAAATCACCAGTGTCAGCATGTGAATATAAATTCTATATTGTTAATGAATTTTAAAAAAAATGGTAAGCAAGAATGAAACTTTTACAATGTACAAACTACCAGCAAACTCAAAAATATAAACAAAAGGCAATGTTTAAATGCTCTATTCTATTTACTTGATGTTTTGCTTTTTCTTATTTTTCAAAAGTGCACGTACAATATATATGGTTTTAAATGCAAGAAAAATAGCAAAATCTACTTACAGTAATCACAAAATTTCATTCACTAACAAATTTTCAATAAAATGGCATGAAATATAATCTTGATGCAAACAAAAATTAAATGTCACTAATTACCATAGACTAGATTATTGGAGTTGTTTGAAGAGATATATAGTTAACCTAGTGGGTTTTTAGAATTTGTGCATTTTCAACTCAAAATGGTTAATAATTCCATTTTCCATCTACTGAGTAACCAAAAAGTTTCTTCCTGCAGTTGGTTGCTTATAACACTCAACCTATAATGCATATATCAACATTAGTAAATGTGCATATGTTACCACTAATGAGTACAATCCACTATTGTACTGCTATTATAGACAGTAACAGAGAATTCTCAGCTATTTTGAAAGTAGCCAGCTATTATATGAAATAGTTTAATGTTTACAATTGTGAATAATAGCAGTCAATGTTTTTCTTTTGCCTTATGGAAGTGTTAAGGTTATTTTTTAAGCATTAATCAGAATTTATTATTATTAAATGTTTCAATTTAAAGTGCAGAGAGAAAGGACTGTGTTGATATTTAGTGCAGGTATTGGATTATAAGGAGAGAGAAATTCATTTCGTATTCCATGTACTGCTGCTGTAGTTTTCTCCAAATATAAACTTATTTTATTTCTGATACTTCCACTTTAATCACAAGATGCTATACTGCTATGTCATAATGAAATAACTATACAATTATATATGTACAGTTTATGCAATTTTAAAAGACAGCAGTTCCATAATAGCCAGCAAAAAAAAAGTATGATCTTACAATAAAACTACTATGCATGTAATAAATAACAAAGCAGCATTTTTTGGCAAATATCTCTTTGAAAAAATTGTGCATATGTAAAAAAATCTAAATTCTGTCAACTCAATGAATTTCTGTAGTTTTATTTTTGTTACAATATTGTTTCCAAAACTTGTGACTACCATTTCTTATATGACCAAATTACAGCAGTATCCTCAAGCAAAAGTCTGTAAGTAATCATCAAAAAAGCTTGGCATGGGGTTATATGCATGAAAAGTGGATAGCATTCTTAGTTTGTTAGTTGAATTTCTTAGAACTGTGGGATTAGTGAATTGTAACTGTTTTAAGAATTTTAAAAACTGTAAACAATGTGCTACAAAACTCCAGTGATTTATCATCAGAAAGAAATAATGTGCATTTTACCTGCTCAAGAGAATTTTTAAAAAGCTACTATGAACAACTCAACCCCTAAAATCATTCACATAAAATTAATGGCAGTTCTTCATATTCAAAATACTAATTCAGGTTTTGTTTGTAATCCTTTCTTTTTACTCGGAGTATTTCTAATATGCTTAATAAAATTGCTATTAACATACATTTATAAATCCATATTAACAATTTTAGCTAGCAGCAGGTTGATTTCGTTTAGTTTAGTAGTTACAAGCCAGAAATCCATTATGGCTTATGCAAGAGTCCCTCCAGAGAAGAGAAATGGCCATTAATACCATTCTTAAATTAATAATTGTATATTTCAAAAACATTTAAAACAAATGAATACAAAAAATTATGCAAGTTAAATAGTAACTATTATAGACAAAAAAGAGAAGCATAAATGTTTTTAAATTATGTTGTCTATGTTTCCTTTGCTGAAAAATTATTATTTACATTTTAATAGTTATTTTCTAATAATAATTCAAATAATTTTAATTACTTTTTTCTCTTAAATGAAATTTAGCTCTGCATCATTCTTTGCCATTTTCATACTCTTTTCTTTCTATGATATCAAAAATAATGTAAAACTCTGTCATACATAAACATATTGTACTGTACTCAGCAAAACCAAATTTTTAAAACCAAATATTTCCACAGATATTCATACTTGTCTATAAATTAATAGTGCATACAGTCATTATTTTTATCCAAGAACATTAATGCAAAATAAATCTGAGAAGTGGTTTATAAAAAAATTAGTTTCACTCCCATATCTTCATATTTTTGCACAATGGAAATGTCTAGTGTTTTGTTTTTAGACATACATAGAATTTGAAAATTTACAATTCACAAAACAAGTTATATTCTTGTTCTAAGTATTATTTCTAGACCCAGCATAGCTTTTAATAGATTTCTGTCTATCAAAATAGTTTCATAAATTTATTTCTTACTCACATTTGCAAGACAATAATTACAAGTAATAAGAATTTAAAAGGTAGGGCACCAATATGACTTCTTTCTTGCAGCAAACAAATGGTTCAAAGTACCTTCCTTTATATCTATGCCATGTCAAAAGTGACAAAATTATAAAAATTGCAATATTATGTTAATGCTAATTTATTTTTTATTATTTTAAGAAAATCACTTCATTTTATTTATTGTTTTCTTAGATTTAGAACATAAATCATGGTTTGCATTATATTCTGACTTTATTTAACATGATCCAAGTTTTTTAGCAAATTAAAAGATAAGTTGTCACATGAGACATTTTTCAACTAATGCTGACCTTAAATTAATCAAAATCTTGGTAACAAAATAAGACAAGCCAAAAGTACAAGTTATCTACTGAAATAATTGTCAGGATATTCCATAGTTCATTTCTTGACAAAATATACATTAAAATTTTATGAGAAAGCATAATACGGTCAACCCCCGTGTAATCGCGGCCCGTTATTCGCAGAATTTTCCTTAGAACCTAACTAATAATTGTTCATGGAAACCCCCACATATTCGCGGAATCGCAAATATATTCCGCGATTTTTTTAATGGCTTTTTTCGTGGCAATATATATTTTTTCATGCTTTTTAACACTAAATTATTAATAACAATATAATTTACTAATTTTGTAATATATAAATACTAACGTAAATTCAGCAAAATATCAATATAAAATAAACGCTATTGGCTGGAGGTTTGAAAGTAGCCAATCCGAGAGCGTTATTCATTTCTCCTTGCTGCTGATTGGCTGCTGCCCACGAGGCGCTGTCTCAGGCAGATGCAGCCCAGCATCATCCCAGGTTACCGCGTGTAGCTATCTTGAGTGTTTCGCTGAATGTTTCTCTGAGTGTTGTATTTCTTATTAAATTATTATTATATATTTACTTATATTTTTTGAATTATATTTTACATTATATTTTGACATTTATAGGCATTTTTATGGACCACATCCAATATTCGCGGTTTTTCACTCTTCGCGGGTGCTCAAGGGACGTAACCCCCACGAATACCGGGGGACAACTGTATAGTAAAAAATTTTCCTATCCTACCAATTCTGGAAGCTAAAAACACAATGCATTTATTATGTACTGTACATCAGTAGTTCCCAACCCTTTTTTTGCATAACACATCTTTTTTATCAAATAATATCTGCGAATGCTTCCTTCGTGAATATTATACCGAGTTTTTTGATTAATACAACTACAGGCTATTAAAATAAAATTGGTTATATTGATTGGTCTCTCCAATTATCAGATGTAACCATCATTAATAATATATAGCTGAAAATAAAAAACAAAAAGTAGAACTTGATTCACATAGTTCATGATAATGAATATTAGTGTTGTGATCAAACATATTTATCACCCAAAAGAGACTCCAAGTGTGGAAAATAATGTCCAATCAACAACGATAAATGCGAAAAATAAATAACTATTCAATATCACTGTGTATGACTAAATTACCTACCTATCAGCATGTGATTCAGCTTCATTATTGATAAGTAAAACTGAAATATGTTTAATACCAAAAGTTAGATGTTCAACATTAAGAATAGTGTTTAGAATGCCAACTCATTAAGATTCCTTAAACCCTGCCTTCTTCCTTGTCCAGTGAAAAATACCTTTCTGTCAATATAGGGTTAGTAGATTCAAAATCCTGCTGTAGAATGTGTTGTTTTTGTAAGTGAAATTCTATTTAAAACACACAAATCAGAATTTTCTGAGTGGACAGTGATTCTACAGCTGGATTTTGAGTCCACTGAACTTGTATTGACAGAGGCCTTTGTCACTGGACAGGAAGGAGAATAGATGTTAAGAAATCTGAATGAGTTGGCATCAAAAGAACCATTCCAGATGTTGACCATTTAACTATTGGCAGAAGCAGCAGCCTTGTCAATGTAGTATTGACATCATATCTGTTAGATAAAAGTGAAACAAATGCAAGTCTTTTCAAAACACCCCGACCTGCACCAGCTGTTCACCAAAAATTAATGACTAGGTAGGGAACCATAGCTGAAGCTGATTTGTATATATGGAGACTAACCATTTCAAGTTTTACTGTATTGTGATAATAATTGACACAGGAGTTTTGTAGCTATTGTCACATACGCAGTCTCTGTCTACAGTACTACTAGTATAAAGCAGAAAGAGATGTAGTAGTACAAACCAGCTCCTTATTGGAGAGAACACTCTCAGATCTCTGCAATGGTAAAACCTCAACAAGTTTCAAACAAAGATTTAAACATAAATAGTTATGTACATTAAAATTATGACATCTATAAATAGATTGTCTACTAATTCAAAATGTATGACTCTTATTATTATTTCTTCTAATAGTATCATATCATTATAGGTATTAGTTCCTCATGCATGTATAATGAAAACAATTACTTAATATATCTATATATACTACTGGTTCCAGATTTATTTCTTAAGAAGACTAATTAAAACAAAACAAAACAAAAAATAAAATCAATTTGACTTTATTTGAAGGACCCTGACTTTTTGGATTAATTAATACAGTAATCAATCAAGGTTCAGCTCAAATAACTAAATTTCTAAACAAAAAAAATTTTTAAAACAAAGCTCTCTTTTTAGAGTGTTTTTTGGTAAAATAATGTACTGATATAGCATCACCCAACCATTTACTTACCACTTTCTTTGGTTCCTTTGTCCCTTCTTTACCCTTTCTGTGAGAAGTTGTTACATTCTTAGTAAACAAGTTAAATGCTATTCTTGCAGCTTCAGTCCCATTTCCTTTTTCTCTACCTGTCTAAAAGCCAAAAGATTTTTAAAAATTACTATTAAGCTTAGAAATAGAAGTTAAAAAGCAGCACTGATCAAAGCTGTGACCAGATAATGAAAATAAAACCAAAAAACAGTAATGTTAACTCAACTTCAAGTGAATCCAGTTCCTGAATAATTTATTATTGTTTCTCCTGTGCAAGGGTCTTTATCATTCTTTCCACTCTGCACAGATCATAAAACCTTTGAACTACTTTGGTAAAGCTTTCCCACTAACTTTGCAATACTTCAAAATGTATAGTGAGGTGAGTCATTTTAGTCTCTGTTCTTTACTACCTGCTGCCTGGGTCTGAGAACAGCTCAAGTCTCCTCATTACTGGGTTTAGTGTCAAATACCTCAATGACAGAACAAATGAATGAAAACATCTCCAACTGTGAAGACAATGTGTTATGGACACACAACTGAGAAAAGATCCAACAGCCTGAATCTTCAACAGTCATCCACTTTCACTGGACTCAGCCTCTACCAAGCAAAGAGCAAGGGAACTTTACATGCAGGTGCCCACTCCTTCAATGTTGTTATCTTAAATCTCATTTTTAATCTAAAAAAAAGCACCAGAACCTTCAAAGTTTCAACAGCCACTGCATCCAAAAATGAGAAGGGATTTTAGACCACAGAAGATTATTAGTGCTGTAGCAATTTACATAATTAACCCCAGTCTCTCCTAAATTTCCATTCTTTTTTTGATTTCAAAATTCTTATTTTTATTTAAAAAATATAATATATTACCTTTGTATAAAGACAGGATTCTGTAAAAGGTAAGATTCTATAAGCTCCTCGTATATTTTTGACTGAAAATAAACCAAAATTAGAATCTAAGTAACAGTGCTTAGCAACTTAAATTATTTTTAAAATGTCAATGACTGTAGTAGTATCTGGTGTCAGGCTTTATCAAATACTTTAGCCAGTTTCTTTGTAGCAACAATAAATTTTTATCCAGTGTAATATGAAATAAAATTTAATTACCAAATTTGTCCTAAAAAGAAACATCTATTTTTTCCCTAGCCATTAATTAAAAATAATTTTATTTTTAATGAATCTAATAATTTTTTAAAATTTATATCATAATACATATTAAATATAATACTTTAAACTCTTAGCAATAATTATGAATAAATAGCATAGTATCAAATTCAGTCTTTCCACTCTAATTAATAAAGGTACATTTTTTTTTGTAGTTTTTGTCTTTTTTCAGCATAGTCATCTTTAATTCTTAAACATAGTTTCAACAAACCTTGTAAAATCATCCACTTTAAAATTATGCCACAAAAATGTAGCAGATAAATACAAGATATTGCCAGAAAATGTTAAATGCCTTTAAACTACCATATTTGTGTAAAATGCACCAAATATAGACAATACTGTTGATTCATACTTATACTGTTTACTATCTCTGTCAATTATACCAATAGAGTATACACTTATGAATCAAATATATATATCTAAAAGCTGAGAAATATAATCTATTAAAATTCTTTCTTCAAACCAAGATCACTTAAGTAGAAAGAGCATACCTCCTGGGTAGAGAAAGGGAGCTAGGTTCAGCAGTGCAAGACCATAAAATGATAATACTCCTTCTTCATCCTAAATGTGTAATAGAAAACAACCTAAAGCAATTAAAACAATTAGCTAAAATAAGAGCTTGCAAATTTTACAGAACATGTCAAAATATTTTTATAAAATATATAAGTTTATGCAAAAATATTATAATGTGCAATGTAATAATGTGTATTCTATCCAAAAAAAAATAATGCTTGATGTAAAATATCTACTTCAAATTAATGTCTCTGTCCTCCAAATAGGATTAAATGCTGATACTGATGAAAGGGAAAGATTATCATAATGTAATTTCATTACTTTATTCTCCTACTTCTAATATGATGATAGAAAATGCCTGAACTAACCCTCTATTTTCTGTAAATAATATATCACCAATAACTTTCTATTCTTATCTTGACAAAAATTTTTTTTTGTAAACAAAAATACATCACTAAGAAATTAACCAAGTTATCCCCATGAAATTGTGTAATATGGTGCCATAAATCCAATGCTAAGCTAAGCATCTGAATGTTAATATTTTAGTTCAATATAGACTAAATTCACTGAAATAAATTAGTTTATATTATTAGTAAATATAGTACTGGAAATAACTGTGGAAACAGGAAAAACTAGGTATAAAATGCAAACAATTTGTGATAAAATCTCATCTCATGCATACAAATGAAATGCTCCTTAGTTCAGTCATGTATTGATATAGTGCACTATGACTGGTTGTCATGCAAACAGTCAGAAAGTGCCACACCTGCAGAAAAAAGTATAAGCAGTGATATCATTGTAGTGTGGTGAATGCGTGGTGAATACTGTCTCCTGAGAAGAAAATATCATATGACAAGCATATAAATATCAATATCTTAGCTAGTAAAGAATACCCCATGCAGCAGATTGCTGCCAAACTTCATGTTTCAGAAGTCACGTGCAAAACTCTGAGGAGGACGACATGTGAAAATGGTCTTCAAGAGCAGTAAAATACACAATTGCATTGAGTGGTATCAATGGATGTATAGCAGCCTGAAAACATTTGTTGATGAGGCAACCAAAATGGCAAAGCTGAAATGGGTAGCAAAAATGAAACAATGTGATGACCAAACCTGGTAGAAGGTTGGTTCTCTTTACAGATGAATCTTAGTTTGAACCGTTTGACAATAATAAATAGCAGTTTGTTCAAAGGCTGACTGATAAGTAGCATAAGAGTAGGTAAACAACAGATACAGTGAAGGGTGGATCAATTTAAGTGTGGGGGTTGCATATCAGCCAAGGGTGTCAAAAATTTGTGGAAAATCAAAGGTATACTGACTGCAGACAGGTGCAGGCAGATTCTTATCCATCACGCCATATTAGGTGAGAATTCATCTTCCAACATGACAATAACCCCAAGCATATAGCTAATGTGGTGGTGAAAACTATCTGAAACACAGAAGCTATAAAAAAACTCACAAAGATGCTTTGACCTGTACAAAGTCCTGATACGAACATCATTAGGGCTATAAGGTTATATGGATACTGAGAAAGTCATATGAAACTAAATACCTTGGATGGATTGTGGAAAGTACTACAGGATATTTGTAACATTCCACAGATAAACTGATAACCTGTACAGGAACATGAAAACAAGGTGTTATGCTCTATATAAAGCAAAGGGTCGACATATCAAATATTAATGCACTGAACAATTCATTCATTTTTTCCTATAGTTTCTTTAAGAATGCATTGTGTATGTCTCTCTCTCAGTTGCAATTTCTCATTATTTGTGCATATTGTGTGTGTGTGTGTTTCCATAATTATTTATAATACTCTATATTTCAGCAAAAATTCACTTTATTGAAGATACTTGTCTAAAAATGTACAGAAGTACATGAACAGTTTATAACTTTGCATTTCTACTGCAATCAAATCATAAATTAAATAACCTAAAGACATTATCAAATATTTTACTTGTTAAGTATTTAGCAATAGCTTGTTATTAAAAGGCCACTGTGATTAGCTCATAATTTTGACTATCTAGTCATATATTTATTTTAAATAAGAAATTGATTGCTAATGTGTGTGAAAGATTTTCTTTTCATGAATCTTGATTAGTCTGTGGATTTACACAGAAAAAATAGCAATGAGAAAGTCTTAAATTATCTAAAAACTTCGTTTATATTTGTAGTTTGCAATTATCAGAATTACTGTATAATTAATAACAGTTCTAAATAGAATTTCATAATGCATGTGCACTAATATCTTACTAGAAAAATTATACTACTTAAAATTTTAGTTTCTGAATATTAAAAAAGTCTGTCTGCATGAAATTGATCCTTAATCAGTAGTAGACAATTTTCTGCTGACAAATAAACAATTAACACAAATATTTTTGTTTTAAAATTTATTTTGTTTTTCAATGCATCTCTATTTTGCTTTTGTGAGGATAAAATTTTAAAATTCTATTATTCTTTTAAAAAATTTCACTACAATTTCAAATATTTTTGTGTATGTCAGTAATATTTGACAAAAAATGGTATTAAAATTTGTTTATGCTTTTTTAAGTTACAAAATTATCTACCTTCTTCTTTAATGAATTTTAAACAAATTTGTAATCCATTATATCCTGCATTTTCAAAAACCTTTAAGCAATTTCTTTAAAAACAAACAAGCAAAAACAATTTGTTTGGGTGAACTAATGCATAAAAAATTTCCTTTTACCTTTCTGCCACTGACAAGAAAATCTAGTTATTTTAAATTGTGTAATAGCTTAGTAGTATTCATAATGATAGTTTATAAGCATTATAAAATTCACAGAGTTGACAGAATCAGATTTGATAGTAAATACTTAACTTTTTTTTTTAAAATTCCAAGTTTTATTTAAAAAATAATTCTACTGAAAAACAGAGAAAATACTGCATCTGCCATTTATAGTAATAAAATCTTTTCATAAACTTGTAATTAAATTTAGATATCAGTATTGCCACGATCGATAAAAAATGCTTTTATGGCATTGATCATCTTTACAAAAAAAAAATGTTTTGAGAGTATAGTGGTCAAAAGTTAGCCATAATAATCTGTATGGTATACAAAAAAAAAATATCATCATCAAATATGCTTAGAATATTGTGGTATTCTTTATAAAAATGATTTGATCTGGCGCTAGGAATACTGAAAATTGTTTGATTTTCAACTTCTGTAAAATAGTCATAGGCATATTGGCCTGACTTTAACTGGTTCACTGTCAGGGCTCTAATTAAATACAACACTTACAAAAAAAAAGAAAAAGAAAACAACATGCAAAAAAAAGAGCAAGAAACATTCACTAACCTTTTTTCCTCTTCCAATATTTGGCAAAGCAACTCTGAATACTTCAACAGGCCAGTACTTACATTTTGTAATTTTTTCTTCAAAACTAGAAATAAAAATGTGATGTTGTTTGCTTAGATGCGAAAATTTATGCATGAAAATCTATCTTCTAATGCAGTGGTTCCCAACCTTTTTGAGGCAATTTACCCATATCACCATTTCTAAACATAATTTACCCCAAGATTAAAATATGACATTAAACCATGAATCTATAACTATTTAACCCTAAAGTGCTGGTGTGGTGGGGGTTAATATTTACCCAGTGCTTACTTTTTTTTAACTTAAGTCATTGGGCATTTAATGTACGCAACTTCAGTTTTCAGTACCCTCGAGTAGGATCAGACTTGTTTTCTCTGCTTAATCAAGTCAGTATTGTTAATTGTTTTGAGTTGAGTGATCGAGTTATTTCATAGTGGAAATATTTTACCCCACGCTACCAAACTTGCTACATTTTCCAAGATGTGTTTGTTTGTTTTACATTTTTTTCATATACAATTGTTTAAGTTTCCTCTTATCTTTATTTTACAATTGAAAAAAAAATTTTTTTAATATGAATGAAGAATGTGGTTTATTAGGAAATAAACTAATAAAAGAAATATTAGGTTCTGATAGTGGTAATGAAGAGGAAGACAATGTTGAAGGCCGTAATTTTGATACTAATCAAAGTGCCATTGAAAGTGATGTTATAGTAAAGTTTAATAAAATATTGTTCTTTTTGTCAGTAATGTAACTTTTTATTTGTTGCTTTTTCTAACAAGGAAATTTTATTTTAATGGATGAATTGTAGTAATATATAAATAAATTACATTTTTTGTTTATACGAGGTCTGTTGAAAAAGTATCTGACCTTAGGCTGGGAAAAAAAAATTACGTACTTGGTGGGGTTCAATTGCTAATTCCCTTTGAAGTAGGCCCTGTGTGCCTCTACACACTTAGCCTAGCAATTCTTTCACTGTTCGAAGCACGTCTGGAATGCTTCTTCCAGAATGGTTCTCAAAGTGGGAGCCTTTCAGTGGCATCTTCATTTTTGGGTACAACCAGAAGTCAGAAGAAGCCTTGTCTGGAGAGTAGGGAGCCTGGCAAATGAGTGAAATGCCTTTCCTTGCCAAGAAACCCTGGATCAGCTGCGACAAATGAGCTGGGGCGTTGTCATGATGCAGCTGCCAGTTTTGCAAGGCCCACAGATCCAGTCTCTTGCACTAAACTGCATCACGAAGACATCGGAGGACTTCCTGATAGTACTCTTTTGTAACTGTTTGTCCTTCTGGTGTGTATTCGTGATGCACAACGCCTCAGTAGTCAAAGAAAACAGTCAGCATCACCTTGATTTTGCTCCAGACCTGACGTTGAGTTCTTCCACTGTGATGACTGAGCTTTGGTTTCCGGGTCATACCCATACACCCACGTCTCATCTCCAGTTATCACGGTATTCTGGAATTCAGGATCCCTGTTGGCAGTATCCAGCAGGTCCTGTGCAACCTCAAGACGAAGTTGTTGTTGTTCCTGAGAAAGCAGCTTGGGCACAAATTTCGCTGCCACTCTGCACAAGCCCAAATTCTTCTTTAAAATTGCATGTGCAGAATCTTTACTGATCCCAACCTCGTCACCAATTTCCCGCACCGTCAAACAACGATCCTCCATGATCAAGGTCTGCACTTTCTCGATAACAACTGCATTGCAGCTTGTTGACGGCCTGGAATGCTCGTCACTCTCCACCGATGTGCAGCCATCTTGGAACCTGTTGTACCATTCTTTTATTTGGGTACACCCATATTGTCACCAAAAGCCTGTTGAATTTTGTGAATTGTTTCCCCTTGGGTATCTCCAAGCTTTTGGCAAAACTTGATGCATGATCGTGTTGCTCCACATATTCCATCATCACAGGCAAAATGAAAATGCGACAAGTAGTACAGCACCTCACATGCTGGCTGCCTGACAGCGACTGACGCATCCAACAAGCCCACCAAAAACCATGCATGCGGCTTCACTATGCACACTTTTGCTCCCTAACGTCATTACTTCCCATGGGAAAAAATAAAGTCAGATTTTTTTTCGACAGACCTCGTATTTTATACTACAAGTTTCTAAATCAGGAACTTGCTCATTACCCCAAGGTTAGGAAAACTGTTCTGATGAGACTTCCCAGAGCATGAAATTAGAACTGATCTGTAGCATCTCTCGTTATCATACTTCTCTATTTTCTGTACTGTGGCAATCAATAAATTAATTTCACCATTCTAGTGGTAAGAATTTTAAAACAGTGAAAATGAAATTCAATTTTTTTTTTTTACAGCATTTGAGAATTAACTTGTTTCTACAACTGTGTTCAGTTATAGCTGTTCCAGCCATCACAGTACAGGCAAGCAAGTACCAAGCTTCCTTGCTACTATTAGTTAAATAATCTTCTAGCACTTTTACACCAGAATCAAGCAAATAGAATCTTTACAGAACAGCTAAACCCATCTAGTTGTCATGGAACTTTAAACTCATTTTAAATCATAACAAGCAGAACATTTTGCTTACTGCAGCTGTGTAAACTTCTACATTTTTTTAAAAATGAAATAAAACCTTTTCTGCTGAGCATTTTCAGAAAAATGAACAATACTCTAAATTTCTTTCTCAACTATCTTGAAAGAAATTCTCTATATTTATGATAAAAGGTATTGTGAAACAAATTTATTTTAAAATTTAATGACCTTTGTACAGCTGAAGGTTCCAGGAAACATCTTTTTTCAATGTTCCATGTTATCCTGACTTTTTCTCTTTCTGCAGAATTCCTGTGTTCACGATCTTCTTTACTTTTCAACTCTCCATCTTCATCACAAATGGAACAACTAGATAAAAAACTATAGAAGTGTCATGTATTAGCATCCGTAGGCCAGTTAATGACATTAATACAGCAAAACTTTGTGGAAGAGACAATCAGTGTTTTTAATCAGCACACTTCAAGATGGCTCCCAGCATGCACTATTTTTTGTGTGATCTTATCATACAAAACTAAGGAAGTAGTTTCATACTCTAAATATGTATGCATATATAACACTCCTCCTTCCTTAAGTTAGCACAATTACGTTTAAAATGTTCAGAGTCTTTTAACAAAATGTCCAGGGCTTACAAACTGATAATTATTTCAACAATAAGTAAAGCAGAGTCCAATATCAGGTAACAAACATGTCAATTCGAATAACATTCAGGGTAGATTTAATAGAACATTTTACAAGTTTAATTTATCTGGTGCTTTTATTTTGTGGCCAGAACAACGCACAACATACGGAACTTGGTGCAGTTCTGGGTTTTGACTCATCTGAGACTGTGGTTGTACTGGCACTTGGATCTCTTGTTCAATGGATTCTTCAGGTGAAGTGACAAGTGCTGGTGATGGTCTGCTGTTACCAAGCAGTGGTGGCACTGAGAATGATGGGACCAATTCTTGTGGTGGTGGTGTAGTGACTCTATTCTCATCAGGATATCGCTTATGAAGGTGGTCTTGGTGTCTACGCCAAACACAGCCATCATTCAATTTTACTCTGAATGTGACAGGGCCTAATTTCTGCTCAATGACACCAGGCAGTCATTTCGGCATTCCTTGGAAATTCAGTGTCCACACTGAATCGTTGTATGTCATACCCTTGCTTATCCAGCACTCGGTCTTGTATCAAGGGTAAGACAAGATCTAGGTGTGTTTCTGGGCCGCCTTCTGAATAGTAGTTCAGCTGGTGACTGTCCAGTTGTCTGTTTGTGGAGAAACATGGTACACTGACAGCCAACAATATACACGATCCTCCAGCTTACCTGCAGATTTCCTCAGTCCAGCTTTTACAGTCTGCACTGCTTTTTCCGCCAAGCCATTACTGGCTGGATGATAGGGTGAACAAGTGATACGTTTGATCCAGTTCATTTTGCAAAAGTCGTGAAATTGGCTACTAGTGAAACAGGTACCATTGTCGGAGACAATAGTGTTTGGCAAACCAAATGTTGCGAATGTTTGATGTAGTTTAGTCAGGGTAACTTCCGTGATGGGTGACTGCACTACATGGGCATCAATATATTTACTGTGGGCATCCACTATTACTAATATCGTTCGCCCTTCAAATAGTCTGGTATAATGTGTGTGGATGCGGTACCAGGGTTGACCAGGCCATTCCCTTGGGTGAAGTGGTGCAACAGGAGGACACTCAGAATGTGAATGACATATTTCAATCTCTTCTCAATCTCTGTGTCCATCCCTGGTCACCAGATCTAGATGCGAGCTAGTCCTTTCATCTGGACTATACCAGGATGAGTTCCGTATAACTCGTCAAGTAACTGATCTAGTCCTTGCAGAGGCACTATTACACAAGTACCCCACAACAGTACCCCTTGTTCAACACTCAGTTCACTTTGCCACATAGTCAAGACAAACTGACATACTTGCGATAGATTGGTCTCTCTACCGGTCCACTGGGCAATCATCTGAGCTGTGACTGGTGTGTCGTTTAGGAGCCTCAGGGCCAAAACGGTTTCTTCAGGTACACATGCAATGGGTGTGGCAAGAGGCAGTCTACTCAATCCATGTGTTTGTATTGCACTTGCCCTTTTTGTAGCGCAAGTGATACTGATAGTTCGACAAGGTCAAAGCCCAGCGTTGCATTCACGCACTCGCCATTGGTGAAATCAAATGGTCTTCCTTCAATAGCCCCAGTAGTGGTTTGTGATTGGTCTGTATGGTGAAATCTCTTCCATACAGATATTTGTGGAATTTATGCAGACCGAATATGATTGCAAGTCCTTCTTGATCAATCTGGGCATAATTCTTCTCTGCAGGCATGAGTGGCTTCAATGCATATGCAATTGGATTAGCTGATCAGTCTTCCAACTGGTGGGACAGGATGTTGCCAACTCCATATGGAGAAGCGTCGCAACTCATTATTAGAGGTAAGTCAGAGTTGTAATGTATGAGCACTCTTGCGGATTGTAGTAAATCCTTGACTTGTCAGAGGCGCATTGCTGATCACTCTAGCACCAGGACTCATCCTTGTGCAGTAGCTGGTACAGGGGTGCAAGTATCGAGCTTAAGTTATCCATAAATTTGTGATAATAGTTAATCAGTCCAAGGTAACTTTTCAGTTCTGTCACAGATGTGGGTATTGGAGCATTCTGAATGGCAGCAACCTTTTTGCTGGTAGGGTGAATACCATCCTTGCCTAGTTTGTGACCTAGACTTACACACGACGAGCGTAGGAATGAGCATTTGTGTAGTTCACCTAGAGTCTTCTTGTAGACGGCGCAAGATAGTTATCAGATTTGCACAAGCTTCTTGATATGTACATCCAGGTACACTACCACCAAGGGGATTCCCTGCACAATTTGTTCCATAATTCTTTGGAAAATTCCTGGCACTGATGACACACCATAACAAAGATGAGTATAAGAAAAGTGTCCTTTGGTTGTACTGATCGTTGTTAATCTCTGTGATTCATCATCCAGACACACTTGCTGATATGCAAGACTAAGATCTAGCTTAGAGAAGCATACACCTCCCTGTAGGTTAGCGTATAAATCATCAATGTTTGGAATGGGGTCGGTCAACTTTTGCAGCTACGTTCACGGTGAGGCAGTATTGCCACAAATCTTAACATCCCCATTAGACTTCAAAATGGGAACAATGGGTGCTCCCCATTCAGAAAATTCAACAGGCTTCAAAATGCCTTCACCCACTGGTCAATCAAATTCAGCTTCCACTTTAGCTCACATGGAGATAGGTACAGAACATGGCTTGAAATATCATGGCTTTATGCATTTGTCGATATACAGTTTTGCTTTCACTGAGACCAGGTTCAAACAACTCTGGAAACATTTTGACAAAGTCCTCGCTATCAATTTTGTGCACCTCGGTCCAGTTTATCTTCAGCTGCTGTAGCCAATCATGGCCAAGTAGGTTTGGTCCATTTCTTTTCACAATAAGACATGGCAACTGAAATTTCTGATCTTTATCTGCAACATCTACCACAGCTCTACCTTCAGGTTGCATGGTTTCGCTGGAATATGTGCGTAACACAGGTAGATTATCGGTTTCAATCTGCAGCTGCTGTCCATCTTGACATAACAGTTCCACCTGCTGTGTGCTAATTATAGATGCAGTAGCACTGGTATCAATTGCCATCATTGTAGGTGTTGTTCAATGTTAAAACACAATAATATGGTTTCACGCCAGCATTGGTTGTAGTGGTTCTGTATAAACCCAAATGTTCATACTCATCATACAATGACTGCACATCACTGACTATCATGTGAAGTCCCTGCCTCAACAAAATGTGTGTTAGTTTTGGCAGTGTCAGTAGTTCTGCAAACAGAGGAGAAATGATTATGTTTCTTGCATCTGAGGCATGTTTTGCCCCAAGCCCTGCAGTGTTTACAGTTGTGAGGGGGGGGGGCCAGCTGCACTTTTCTGAGAGCTTCTATCTCTCAGTTCCAGCTGGTGAGTGGTGTGAACTAAGATGATACTGATTGTGTTGTACAATGAACGTCGACTGTCAGTACGCGGATTACTTTTGATGTTAGTTGCATTCATTGTGGAAGAAGTAGGGTTTATCATGGCCTGAGTTTGCTGCTTGGTGGCTTACAGTGTTCTACCACATGTCAACAAGTTCGCAAATGTGATATTCTGGTCACTGAGGCCTTTATTCCTCACTTTTTCATTAGTACATTTCTCAGTTGATTTCTCTGTCTTTATCAGTAAAGTCACAATGTTTACAAAAAGGCTGCAGACGTGCGTGGATCTTGCCAACTCATTCGCCTGACTTGCCTGAATATAAAAGCTTCGTGTTCAACGTCGCGTCTCGGCGCAATATAGTCCGTAACCATCGCCATCAGTTACTCCGGTAGACTCGCTCAAGTCGAACACTTATTCCCCCGCAGAATGGAGGAGCATTGCCCTCCACTGGTAGTGTCTGAGCGACAAGGTAATCATCAAAACGACGGAACCCGTCCTTCTTCCCAGCGCGCTCGCGCTCCGGCCGGCTCCAAGGAGAACGGTGACAGAAGCTTCTCCCCCTCCATCTCTCTTAATGCGCAGCGGTTTCGGACCTAATCCTCGTCGCCAACTATGTCATGTGTTAGCGGGCCGTGGGCCAGTTAATGACATTTATACAACAAAACTTCGTAGGTGAGACAACCGGTGTTTTTTTTTTATCAACACACTTCAAAATGGCTCCCAGCACGCGCGGTTTCGTGATGTCATCATACGAAACTAAGGACAGTAGTTTCGTATCATCATAGTTTCGTACCCTGAATATGTACGACAATTAAAGTATCATCATAGGCCTGCGAGGTCATACTAAATTTTAAAAAAATTTTTCCTTCTTTAAATAAATTTTTACACATTATAACAAAATTATATTTATATGAATTATTTTCGCATATTTCCGTTAATTTTGAAGGTTTTTCGCAAACATTTTTCGTATTCATAAATCTCATTTTAATTTGAATTAGTATCAGTTTTCGTGTCATGGCGTCTAATGTATCAAAAAAGCGAAAAATTGACTCTGAACACCGTAAGTTTAATGCAGACTGGACATATAAATATTTATGCATCGAGGAAAATGGTATTATTAAATGCCTTGATTGTCATCAAACTATCAGCTGCTCGAAAGAATATAATGTGAGTCGTCATTATAAAACGCATGCTAAAAAATATGACAATGTGATAGGAAAAGCTGCTAGACTGGTGCTTGTGACACAATTAACTGATAAACTTACAGCACAGAAGAATATTTTTAAGAATTTGAAAATCATAACTCCTACTGCTAGTGCTCAGTATTTGGATGCCTCCTATCGTGTATCTTTATTATTGGCTAAAAAGGGTAAATCCTTTCGTACAGCAGAGATTGTTAAAGAATGTGCTATAGAAATGGCAAAATCACTTGGAGAAATGGAAGTTGCTGATAAATTTTAAAACGTTTCTCTATCACACCAGACTGTTTCTACAAGATATTGACTTACAACTGGAAAAAACTCTGAAAGACAAAATAGCTAATTGTGCATATTGGTCAGCTGCTCTTGATGAAAGTACAGACAACTGTGACATATATCAACTATCTATTTTTATTAAAATTATTGAATACAATTTTAATGTGACAACTGAACTCTTGGATCTGAAACTAATGTCTGGAAGAACTACAGGAAAAGATATATTTGAATCATTTGACATGGTAGTTGGAAATTTTATAAATGAAGATTTTAAATATGGAAAACTTTCTTCTGTCTGTACTGATGAAGCACCTGCTATGTGTGGCCAGAAAACTGGATTTGTGGGTGAGCTGAGAAAAAACAATATCTTAGTTCCAGTACACCACTGTATAATTCATCAAGAAGCTCTTCGTGCCAAGTCTGCCAGACTGCATCCTGTAATGAAGTCTATCACTAAAATGGTTAATTTTATTCGTGGTGGTGCTCAAGCTTTAACTCACAGAAAATTCAGAAATTTCTTAGAAGAGGTAAATGCTGCTTATCCAGATTTGTCACTTTTCTGTGATGTAAGATGGCTAAGTGCTGGAGATTGTTTGAAGAGGTTCTTTGCATTGAGAAATGAATTTCTTTTTTCTTTGAAAGTGAAATATCTGCTAACACTACTCAATTTGAGAATGACCTGAAAAATCCAGATTTCATATCTGCATTAGCTGTTTTGACTGACATTACCTCACACCTGAATGTTCTGAACAAACAAATTCAAGGAAGAAATCATGATATCTGTTATCTTGTGGGTAAAATTGATGCATTCAAATTGAAGTTGAACAAACTATTCATTCCACAATTAAAGGAAAACAATTTGACACACTTTCCAAGCTGCAAGGAAGTATTTGCTGATAAAGAAACTGACTTTTCAGATTACGTTTCCATACTTAGTGATATTTCTACTGAATTTGAAAAGAGATTTCAGGACTTCCAAATAATTCAGGATGACCTTAAGATACTGAGCAATCCCTTTACTATAGAAGTGGATAAGGCACCTGCTCAACTGCAGTTGGAATTATGTGAGCTGAAAGAAGATCACCTTGACAATCCATTAGAATTTTGGAAACTGGTAAATGCAGAATCATATCCTGAACTAAATAACTTTGCACTTCACATGCTTTCAATGTTTTCTTCAACCTATGTTTGTGAAAGCAGCTTCTCCTTATGAACCAAATAAAGTCAAAAGAGAGAAATCAGCTAGATGATGAAACACTAGCTTCATGTGTCAGAGTTGCACTAACTGACTTAGAAATTGATTTTGTAGAATTAGTTAAAAACAAAAAACCTCAAATTTCGCACTAGCTACTGTAGTAAATAAATTTTTCTATTAGTATAAGTATTAATAAATATCTTTTTTAATCAAACTTTTTTGGAGAGTGGCCCTCACTTGCATAAACCTGATCAATAATGGCCCTTTGCTTATTTGAGTTCGACCACCCTGATGTACGACAATTAAAGTATCATCATACGAAACTAAGGACACTAGTTTCGTACCCTGAATATGTACGACAATTAAAGTAGCAAATACCAATCATAGTAATACGTGAATAGTATCTCTTCCATTTTCACAGTGCAGCTGTAGCAGGTTTCTGGAAATTGGAAAAATTTGCTTTCCATTTGTTTTTCTAGATAATCAGTCACAAATATACTTAAATAAACTTTACAAACTCTGATTAAATAAAGTAAATTTATATCCAGTATTTTTCAAAAAAATTCTGAATAATTTCTTTATATTTGTTTCTTGATAACAAAATTTCTGAGCTATCTATTATAAGATGAGCTCTATAACTTGCAACCACCTTCAAAGGTTTTAACTGCAATTCTTTATTTGTCTTTCACTATATACATATTTGATATTATTAAAAAATAAAACAGCTTATACAATAAGTACAATACGTTTGGGCATTTCACATCACCTTATTGGTAGTGAGGGAACTAACAAATAAACCTGTTTCACTGATTTCTCCTTGTCATAATCATCAGGAGTATATTTATTAGTGATGAGACATGCCCAAACTAAATCTGAAAATAACATATCACCAATAACTCATTTCTTGTCTTGTACAGTACATACCTGCCTGGAATGTACACAGCATCTCCTTGAGCAGAACCTGGGAAAAACCACTTTTTCTGCTTGTTGGGAAATTCTTTTTCAATTCCTGGTTTTAATTGCCCTCCGCCAAACACAACCAAAGTTTCTTTCTGCAAATATATTAAGTAAATAGTTAAATATTCAACATTTTTTTTTTAAATTCTCAAAGCCATTTATGTAGGACAGCGTATTACCAAGCTGTCCTCACCAATAGAAAACTTATAATATTTATCAATATATACAGTCATGATCGAAAGTTTTGGATCACCGTAACATTTTCTAATTTTGCTTGATAATTCAAATTAAACCAGCTAAATTTGCATAATAATGTTACAGTAACATGTTCAAATGCATATTGCTTTGTAGTTTTCCATGTCCTTAATGAAAAAACGACCAAAATTGAAAAATCTGACAGTTTTAAATCTAACATGCAAATACAGGATTTCTAAAAAGACCTTATAAATCATGACATTAAGTGCAACTCAATTAGAAGTGGTCATGGATACAGTGTCCAGCTGTATGAACATGGCTTGAAGATAAATTTTTTTATTGTTATTTATAGAGTGATGCAAAACTTTTGGCTGTATATTTAATGACTAAACAAACGAGTTATTTTCCTCCAAAAGTCAGTGTAAGATATGTTGCTTTAAATAGTGTGTGAAAAGTGACAGAAATTAAAGAGAAATGTTTAGAAACAATGAAATAAAATTGTTTGAAATATCCCAATTACCACCCAACAGATTCCTTTACCTGCTGAACTATATCCAGTATCAAAACTTCTAAAACATCCAGGCTAAGTCTTTTAATTTCTGCTGGCAATCACATGTTATGTAATTAATTTAGGTCTTCAAAGTTCATTTAGACATCATTATGCCTACATTTAACCATTTTTCATTATTTAATTATGTTTAATGCAAATATTGTACCCTTTTTTTAGTTTTAAGCTCAAAGGAGGAGGGGGGCCTTGCATAAGCCATAACAGCTTCGAGCTTCTAAAATTAACAAAATCAAATTTTTACTCTATGGGCACAAAACACAAAACAACAAAAATAATTATTCTGCTATTTCTGTCTGCTTCTCATTTGGATCTAGCATCCGTAGCCCGGATACCAGTTTGATCTCTAATCTGTTTTATGTTGCAGCCTTTGTCAAATTGCTTCTTGCCTGGTGTTTCCAATGTTTTAACTCTCACAGACTTATACATGTCCAAAAGTTTATTCTTTCAATCATTATGTTAAATTTCACAAATATAATTCATGACTAGGGATCCTGATAAGTAAGCATTTGCATGTATCCCTGAGTTATTGAAAGGGAAGAAAAAATTAATTGAATGCTAAATCATAAACACAAGATACCAATGTAAATAAGAGTGGAAAAAAATTTATTTTAATTTACTTTTATAATATTTTTAAAAGTTTATAACAGTGCACTTTTTATAACAATTTTAAAGATGTCCTTTTCTCCATTTTAAGTAAGCCATTACAAGCTTTTAGAAACATAATTTTGATGCAGTATAAGTGGTAGTGATCTAAGCAAATAAAATTATCATTTAGAACAAGTTTTACTATACCTCAGCATTAACAGGTAATGGAAAAGAACAAACATAGGTGTGATTAGTGTTAGACCAGCTCTCTGGTGGTGAGTAAAGTGACTCCACTGTGAAGGCCATCAGGTTGGACATTGGTTGTTCATAAAGAATGTTATCTACAGAAATTTTCACATCAGCTTCTGGCTAAAACAAAAAAGCAAATAGTCAAAAGATTAAAATGAGCACAAGTTTTCTCAATTGCTTTCTCTCTTACATTATTTGTTTGTTTGTTAAATAAAATTTGTGACAAATAAAATATAATTTAGTTGGCATCTACAAATAAGAAAACTAAAAATCTTGTTATCACGCAGAAATCAAGGTTATTTAAAGAAAGGTAAATATATATACACACACACACTAAAATTCAAAATTATGAGCCAACCATATAAAAATATTGTTATGTTGTTTTTAATACCTTATTGTTAATGGAAACACATTGTCTCAACAAATCAGAAAACAATTTAAAAAATCACTTGAACCATCATGTATCAGAACATATAAACCATTAATTGTGATACCTGTGAAGTTAATATTTCAAGTCTTTAGATAGTTATAAATCCAGCATATTATTTCGATGACTGTTAAATTTAGCTCATACCAAAAGCATGATGTTATTGTGTTCATCAACTATCGTTTCTTACCAGAGTTGTAGCCAGGGATTTTAACTTTATACACAATACTGCTGTCCCCTACCTCTAAACAAGTGTCTTTCTGTCTGTGGCAACACATACTCTAAGCTATGACATGTGAACATGTAAAAATACAATACTTAATACAATAATTTTACTTCAATTCAAATAAAGATATAATGCAAGTTTATTTTTAAAAAACTTAATAATTTAAGATTACAAATCATATGCCAAAATACAAGAAACCACTTATCAACATAATAAGTTATAATCAATTTGTTCAATAATTCAGCAATTAGCTCCATTGATAGGTATCACAATGCCACAAAATAAATTTGACAATCATTATGAGTCAAGATCCTTTAATAGCTGTCAACATTAACTGGGATATCTTAATGTAAATGCAGCAGTGCTAAACCTAGGCCAATTTTCATTCATAAAATTCTGTAGTCATCTTTATTCTTCAGAGCACACTAAAAGATCTTTTTACCACAGAAACTTACTGTCATTGTGGCCAAAACACAAAGAGCTGGGTTAATGTCTGAGTAAAATACAGGATTTATCTTAGATAATATAGAAAAAATGTTGCTTGGCCTTTTTTTTCATCCAGGACAGACATCCACTTTTTCTATCTGTACAGTTTTGATTAAAAGCTTTCCAGATTGAAGAGGTCACCTTTGTATGCTTCATTCACAGCAGTTATCTATAACATACATATCCTGTGGCATCCAATACTGAGCATGAAAATGTGGGAGACATTTAATCAGCTACTCTGTCAGTTCAGAAACTACATGGTTTGAGAAAAGTATGAAGATATTTTTTCCTGTAGTATTCTTGTGGATCTGAAGTACTAATATTGTTTCTCTGAATTTTTTTTTCCACATACCCATAACATACTTTTTTCAACAAGTGTGCAATTTACTAAATGTTTTACTACATCATATAGTGCAGAAAATCTGGTATCGGTGTTCTCTCCCATGCTTTTAAGTACTCCAACCAAAACATTTGCTTCTTTGCATGCTTTAATCAAATTGATATCCTGATGCTACAGGTACAAGTGTAGCAGTTTTGTGAACCCTAGACTGGACTTTACACACACCAAACTGATGAGGAAATCAAACTTAGCAAAAGAAAATAAAAATACTTCAGCATCACTATTGAACTCTGAAATTTTTTTCAAGATGCTGATTATTCAATATAGTTTGCTGTTAAACATTAAAGTAAATCTGTCTGGTTCATCCATCATATATGCCCTGGTGCAAGTAAAGATGTACTGCATAGTCTTCTTCCTTGTATTCCCAATCACATGGCAAGTTCATCAAATACTTCATTTCTGTTAAATACACATTGTGACACTTTGCAAGGAATTTATATGCTGCTATTATCTTCCTGCAAGTGTCAAACATGCTTGCAATATGTCATACTGAACAGGAATAAACAATTGTTGTGTTCAGATCATGGGTTCTGCAAGTAGTGTAGGTTGTTTCAGAAAGGAATGCATGGATTCTAACTTGCACTTCTTTGAATTGCCCACTCATATTGTTTCCTCTATCATACCCTTGACTTTTCATGTATTCCTTTTTAATACTCCAAACACTGAGTCTTTGCAAAAACAGTTCTGCAAATCCTTGCCCAGTTGTTTCTGAAGCTTCCACAACCTCAATAAAATCTTTTCACAGTTTCGATTCCACTTTGATGAAGATGCCTTACCAACAGAGCTATTTGCTCTTCTGTGGAAATCTCAGTGGTCCTGTCTGAAATCAAGCTGAAAAATCTTCTGGAATTTTGTTTTTAATTTGTAAATCTATTGGGTGAATCAGCTTTTTTTGAAATTGTGGAAATATATACTGTGAATTCCATGGTCTCAAATCCAGCTGTTCTTTGAAGAATGTGTCCAACTCATTGTTGTATAAGTATATTAAAATTTTCAGTGGTATGGAGCTTACCTCTCAGTGCTATATAATTCCTTCCACAAAAGATAAGAATTTTCAAAATCTACTGCAGAGCATACATTATTTATTCGTTTTTTTCTTTGAGTTTGCTTCAAAAGACAAATGATAGGCCAATGTTTATCTTCCAACACATACAGATATGAATGCATCGGCCCTATAAATTGCATTGCCATGTCTTTTTTAACTTGCTGTGTCTTTCAAGAATCTTTTTCCCCATTGGATCAGTCTGTCATTGGTATGAATACCAAAAATGTTTCATTCCAGGTGTCAAAACAAAGCATGGTCTACAGATGACTCCTTCCAGATACATACAGTATTGTGCAAAGCTGTACTCTTAAAGAAGATGAGATCTGAAATGTCGATATTGCTGCTGGCCACTGCATGATTTCATGTTTCATTTTGAGAACTGACACTTTGCAACTGGGTTTGTACTATTGCTGTGTGGGTTTAAAGATTTTTCACCAAAGGATGTGATCTCAGTTTCTGGAGCTGCTTCTGCATCAGAAATGTTTAGAGAGGCATCTACAAAGGCATCTGATTCTTCATGGACTGGCAGATCAGTTTGTGGCACTCCAGGAGATGATATTTTCTTGGTAAGAACATGTCTAAAATAAAAACAAAATAGAAAACATAAGTAGCATCAAAGTGGAATGGTATTAGTTATTTTATTATAGAACATGTTGAAAGGTAGATTTTAACTTACCAATTCAGAAATGATGCCATAACCTTTGACATCTGTTCTTTCTCCATTTCTCCTCCTCTCAGACACTTCTAAGTTTCCGCTATTGAGCATCAGACATTTATTTTCTCTCCATACAGATTCTATCCTAAATACTCTTCATTGTAGTATGATGTTGGCACAATAGACTAGCAGCAACTGACTCTGAGTCAGGGGAGAAATCTGCTTCTGGTGATCTAGTGGCTAACACCTTTTCTCCAAGACTGCAGGCAATGGTTGGCCTGGAGTGTGTGGGAGTAAGGCTGATTGAATGCTGTTCCTTCCTTCCTCCTGGTTTCTCTTTCCTGTAGAATTCTTCTCTTCTACTTCTTCCTTCCTCCTCTCTCTTCTGCTGCTTCCTTTTTCTAGCAGCAGCAACAGAGGTCCTCCTCAGCATTCTCTCTTCTTTTGGGCCTGGCAGATATCCATAACTATGGTGCATTTTTTAAATAACAAAAGCTATTCAGTGCACCATGATGCTGAACATAACTCTCCAGACAATGCACAGTGTACGCTACCCTATGGAATAATCTTTCATTTGCAGCAGCTGAAACACAAGGAGTTTGCTGCTGCAAATAAAATGAAAAATGGTACTCTTATTCAGATTGGGCTCAGTTTCAATAGCATTTCAATGTGGAAAACTGACTCAGATGTTTAGAGAACAAAGGATTTGTCAGAATCCTTATCTTTTGCTACCTCCACCAAACAAAAACTTTGTACAGAGAAACATGCAGTGTGAACCTACACCTGTGTTTCTTACTATTAACTTGAATAACTGTGAGCTCAGCTCATACTCTGATGTTTTATAAATGCTAATAGACCTCATTATTGTTTACTGGTAGTGCTTGCTCATCAGATGAAAATATGATCTAAAGACAAAATTTCATGTGAAACAGGGTTACCCATTATTGCATTATTGCCCTTCATAAAGCTGGTTACACCCAGTAAACACCAATAAAAAAATTGTAGAGAAAACTGGAGCTATACAAGCGGGTGTCCTAACAGCCATTTTTAGTGTGAGGTCAACTGGCTCTCACCCATGAATTTAAAGGACCAAGAAGAAAAAATTCATGCACAAAGCAGGAAGATAGTTTGATGGTTCAAAAGTCTGGAGCAAATACTTTCTTGACAGGTAGACAACTGCTGACCACAATAACTCTGTAAAAGTCTACATCTAAACTTCTACCACCAAAAAACAGTTAAAAGAGTTTGAATTGACTGACCGAGTAACTATTTGAGAACTCTTGCTTAGAGGTGGTAACAAGAAAGTGACTTGACTGGGCTAAACATTAGAACTATACCTTGTAGTATTGTTGCAGTATATTATCAAACAAGAGCACATTTGAAATATTTGGTACTAAGCAAGGGCAGTGAAAAAAAATAGAGATCTATTGTGTTTTCCCTACTAAGCAGAAATGTGATGAGCATTGGGTTATTTGGCTAGTGACTTAATACAAATTTCTTGGATTCTCACAAACGAGATATATTCTGCAATGCCATGCAATTCCATTAGAACAGTTGCAATGCCATGCAATTCCATTAGAACAGTTGTTCCCGATCTTTTTGACATAACCCCTCTCCACTTTGGTGTTTATCAAACTCTCATGCCCCCTCCATTTTTTTTATTGAAATAAATTTAATGGTTCAATTATTATCTGAACCCTCATTGAACTGCATGGGATGAACTAGATTGAAAAGTCAAGATTAAAAAGGCCCAACCAATGTCAATTAGCTATGAAGCAACTTGCCAAAGGAATGAGAATTGCTTACAAGGCAATATTTTGAAAATTTACTGAACGAGATGTCCCAAATATGTGCAGAAACCATTCACATGAAGAATGGCTATTTTGATAAAAAAGTTTCAAGTGATAACAATTTCACATTTAATGATTTATATGTTCTGCTACATAGTTTATTTGATTTATTTGATTCTCACAATTTTTTTTCTGGAATAATGCATCTTAATTAACAGTGAAGTGTTGAAAAATCAAATAATTGTTGTTTTTTATGGTGGCTCATGATTTTGAATCTGAGAGAGAGAGAGAGAGAGAGAGAGAGAGAGAGAATGCATGTGTCTGTGTGTCTCTCTCTCTCTGTGTGTGTGTGTGTGTGTGAGTGAGTGTGCAAATATATAGTATGCAAACAAACATGCATGCATAACAACATATAAAATAGCTAGTCAAAAATAACAAACTATAAACTACTATTGTCAGTGAAAATTAAATTAAATTTTTACACACCTTAGGTCCATCATAATGAGAAGAATCCCATGGTGATCCAGGAAAGGAATGCAGCTTTAATGTACATTCTACTTCTGTTTTTCCTTTAAAAAATAATACTTCTAATATTATGAGTAGTTTACTTGTATTTTTTTTTTCTTTTATTTCATTTGAACCAAGATTTTTTAAACATACACCACATCAATATCTTTCATATTTTACTTTGAATTTGAATAATTAAATGCACTTACCTAGAATAAGGGGCAATAAATCAATAGTACACTGACCAAGTTTGATCAATTTTTCTTCTTTCTGCTTCTTTTCTTTTGTTACTATTTCTGTCAAAGTTACTAAAAAAAATGTAAAATAAATAAATCATGCTACACTTAAAGAAGAAGAGATAATTTCAGAAAAGTGTAACACTTTTAAAATTTTCTCTGAAGTTAACAGTAGTTATTCAAAAATAAACATCTAAAACTATAACTTGGTAAAAGTTATATTCTGTTCAACAATTACCAAACCATGGTAACCATTTTATAAATTAGTTTAGAACATTGTAAAAAACAACAACAAACAAACAAACAGGTAAATAAAGTATTAATACATTAAAAATATAAAATTGCTATATATTTGTTTTATCTTTTGGTGATTTTTTTTTTCAGTTTACTGTTTCTTCCATTAAAAAAATTTGTATAATCAGTCATCTTCCACTAAACTTGCCTTGTCACAGCTGCTTTGTGCTTAGTTTGTTCTTGGTAGCTAGGCTGATAATGCCTCTAGACTCAGTAGTGTAAAAAAACTTTTAACAAAAAACAAACCAAAATTCATTTTTTAAGATACGATGCTACATACATGAAAAATTGTTTTGTATCCACACACACACACACACACACTGGTATAAATGTCTAGGATAATGGAAATATTCTTTTTCAGGATAATATTCCTAAGCCCTTATAAGTAAATAAATCTATATCAACATTAAAGTTTTTACAAAATGCATACTTTAAATAAAATAAATTGAAGTCTGTATTTCTCTTATCAAATACCATTATTGTCATAGCTATAACCAGCAGTATATTAACTCTTATTAATCTTATTCAATAAAAATTAGTTTAGAAATTTAAATATTACTCACATATAACAGGCTTATGAGCAATTTCATCTAATTCCAGTGAATCTTCGCATGAACAGAAAAAGCTAACACTGTAATCTGGTTCCAATTCCTTGTCAAAAGTACATTCCAATCTCTGTGACTCACCAATTAATTTGTCAGCAAATTCAGACCGAATAGTAATGGTCAGGTGTTCACCTTTCACTCCTCTCTAAGGAAAAAACAATCACAACAAATACTAATATAAAGACTTCAGATAAATGAAAATAATTTTCAAAAATAAAACAACTGCACATTGGGTCAAGATCAAACAAAGTTGCCCATTTTAAGTTTTAACAGAATTAAACAACGCATATAGAATTAATGTACAACTTTTGATGCAATTAAATTGTTTTTCTTAAGTTTAGAAACAAATTTCATTTTGTTTTGCTGTTAATTTCATTAGAATACTATTTTTTCAAAGTTAACATCATATACTTAAAAAATTGTAAATTCTAAAACTACACTCGCAGTAAAAGAAAACCAATTTTATTTCACAAGATAGTATTATGTTTAACTGTTTCTGAGGAATTTTATGTTGCTATAGTTTATTTGTAGGGCTACTAATTTCTTTTTTAAATGTAATTACTATAGTTTAATTTTTCACAGTATAGAAAGTAAAAGTTTGCATTGTGATCACTTTCCATTAATCCAAAAGTCTGAGTCTCTCTCTGTCTCTTGTTTTAGCAAGAAACAATTTACTTTAGAATTAAAATCATATTATAAAAAACACTGTACACTGCTAAAAAAGAACAATTCAAAGATCTTTCTCTTGCTTTTCTAGTCTATTCAGAAACATTTGAACTTCCAAATTGAGATGCTAAGCTCATTATAATTATGGTTTTGATTCAATAAAACTATAATAAAGAATTATTATAATAATTCATATGATTTATAATAATCTCTTTTTGACACCATAAAAATAATCTTTATTTTATTGGATTTTTTCAAAACTCTCATTTTCTTGTAAAGGTTTCCCTCTTGTTTATTGATTTTATCCAACAGTAAAATTGATTTCTGCATTACAGTGTGAAAACCATATAAAAAATTAACTTACCAGATATCTCATCCTTAGAACTGTTATGTACACAAGTTCTGTTCGAAGCTTAGCAGGACTTTCATCTTTATCAGACATAATGATTTCTTCAACTATAAGAATCTTTTTTTAAAAATCCATTTGATAAAAAAAACATAACTTTGTTTAAACAATAATGCATAGTCACTGAAAACCTAAAGTATGTCAAGAAAATTTTTATAAACATACTTATAAAATCAGATCCCAGAACCTGTTCGTGTAAATATTACTCAATGCAATAGCCAACCTATTAATTTTAAAAATATATGATTTAATCTAGTTCTATATTTAATTAAACTGAACCAATGACTCATTCTAGATGGATTGACTGCCAACCAAATTATTTTCTGAAGTGGAAAACCTTTTGAAATGCACATTCTCAAACTCATTAAATATTTTAATCAGCTTGATCAAGTCTTCACTGATTATGTCAAATTTGGAAGGTCCAGAATCACATAATTATACATATGAAAATTTCACAAGTAAACCATTGAACTTATTCTAAATTGTCAAAGTAAAAAAGATTTTAGAGAATAATAGAAAAAGTTTAAGGACTAAGTGTTTCTGGTACACTTTTGCTACAGATAAAAAACAGATAGCAGTTAATAGTTTTAAACAGAGCATCATCTTCAGATCAACACATGTTATCCGGTGTGCCACTGGGTTTTATTTTTGTCCTTCTTTGTTTCTAATTTACATTAATAATATTGATAGTGTGGTTGGTAAAAATATTAAATAGTATGCAGATGATACTAAAATTTATTATTCAGCCAATACCAAAATTTTCAGATGTGCCTGAAGTCTGAATAATTTATTTTGTTGGTCAGTAAAATGAAGAATGGAGTTTAATAAATACTAAAAAAAAAAAATTATTCAAACATAGAAAATGAGAACTATCACTAACAGAAACCTTACTGTGATGGTTAATGTATTTCACTTACTAACAAAGCTAATATTTTGTTAGGAGTAATTAAAAGAGTATAAAATATAACAATAAAGCAATTATAGTCCCATTACATGTCTTTAGTTTTCCACACCTTATGCTGTAAAGGCATGGAGTCTCTATTTAATAAAAGTGGTAGAATTATTAGAAAAACTTTAGCACAGATTCACCTGAATGTTTGTGTGTTTAAAACATTTGGAATATATTTAATTACTAAAAAATTAGATTTATTTATTTTTTTTGATTTAAATGTTTAAGAGTTTTAAAATAATTAAGCAATTAGATCATGCATACAGCAGCAAACCTTTTGGAATTTTCTATAGTTAATAAAACTACTGGTCACAATTATAAATTAGAACAGAATTTCTCACATCTAAATACTAGAAAAAAAAAGTTTTTAACAAAATAATAAATAACTGGAATAAATTTCTAGCTTTGATTGTCAAAGGTGATAAATTAATTTTAAAATTATATTGATAGACGCTTTTCTTCCCTTGGGTCCTTCTATAAGTCATGATGGTTTCTGACCTCTTGCAAAAAAGTAAACACAAAGTCTATCTTTAGCTCTATCTTCATCATTGTAATTACTCATCCTACCACATATGCTGTTATCCTTAGCAAACAATTTAATATTCAAAGCTATTCTTTTGTCAATGTCAGTGAGAAATATCAAAATAAAATAGGGCTTGATAATACGTGAGTACATAATTAGTCACGTTTACAAAATTCGCTTTAGTGCAATTTTAAACCACCATCTGTTGCCTACATGCAAAGAACTCTGCTAGTTACTTTAGTGAAAGCTCTTCTTTATTTCTGCAAGTAGTCTTTCTTCAAAAGCCTTACTAAATCAAAGTATTTGGGAGCCTTATTATTTCCCCCCCCAGCCCTATGTATTATTATCTTCAAAGAAATCCAAGAGACTTGCCCAAGATGAAGTCCCTGACTGTATGTAACCCATGGTGACTTTCAGAGAACCGGTTACCAATAAATCCAGTCAAGACTATCTTTAATAATGGATTCCAAAGGACCCTAGACTTACTGGACGTAATTTCCATTAAGGTTTTGGATTCACAGTTAACGGGGTAGTTGTCATAGTTAGACATCTATCCCAACATTTCCATTAAAGAAATACATGCCGCCATCATACACGAAGGTAGACTTTTTGAGAAAAGGCTGAAAGAAGAACTACTAGCATTTGAAGTAGATAGGTGAGGAGACCCAACACACGTTATTGGGTTAATATACGCAGGGTGATAATGCATTTTACATCAAGAGTGGTTCATGCAATTTTATTAATTTTTCAGCTTAATCCATACTTACGTAAATTCTACACACGCCAACTGATATTTCTGTCCCGAGTCACGCACCTCCATGGTTCTCATGGCAACGTTAGGATTGTGCGCAGCGTGTAAACCGGTGGCGACACCTATATCCGCTTTCAGAAAAGAAAACAACAACAACAACAACAACAAACAAATATGAAGGCGATTGTGCAGAGGGTGATGAAAGCCTGTGTAATGGGTACAGCGGCTTACCCGATATTGCTACAGCTCTTACACTCGTTTATTTGACTCCTGATATTGCACTCTACTACTACTACTACTGTCTATTCTTCGGGTTTCCTCTACAGAGCACTTATATTATTTTAAAAACAAAAAAAAAGGATAAGCAAACAAGTTACTTTTAAATGGGCTTTACTTCCGTTTCTCCAATTTGCTGGTTTTAGTGCTTCATCTAATTAAAGTTAGTCTCTGCTTTCTAGAATATATATCATACATATCAGGGTTTGTCCGGCTTTAAAGTTGTTTTTGTTTTAGTTACTCACCGCGAGAATACTTTAGCTGAGTTGGAAACTAAATTAATAGGCAATTTAACCTGTGCTTCAGCTTTAAACTCCCATTAAAATATCTAGAGAACTCTGGTTGATGCCCTCAGGCATTTGAGACAATTTATTATTATTATTACGTAGGTTTTATGAATTTTCTTGCTCTTAGAAAAGACGCCCATGTTATATGGTTAACAGCCAGTAAGCAATTGGTAATTTGCCTTTCCTTTTCTAGTCTTCATTTAATAAATAAAAGCATCCATCAAAACCACCAGAGAGTTAAGAACCAAGGATTGTCTCTCATCCATTTCTTCGTAGTCTTTATTTACAGCGCCAGTCCTGGTTACTATTGGTACCTTCTAGTCTTTAATTGCCACATCTACTACACTCTCTTTGCATTTTTTTTTTTTTCCTAGCTCATTCTAACAGTGCACTTACTGAGACAGTAGTAGTGGTAGTACTTGGGTATAAAAGTATTTTTAAAAAAATAATAAATTCGTTAGAAATAATGTTGAGAAAGCTTGATTTCTTTTCTAGTTGGAGATGAAATGGTGAGTTCTATAGGAAAAGGTATCTGTGTATTAGTTGGGATAAACAGAGATGACACACGAAAAGAAATGGAGCACATGTAAGTATAATTACCTGCAGTAATTAAATATTACTCAAAGGTACTTGAATTAATTGGAGTAAATAATTCCGTCTAAATTAAGAACTCTAGCAAAAAGTTATTGAAGATATTTATATTTTTTTGGTTTTCCCCATTTTACTATTGGTGCTAACCTCTAAACCCACCTTTTAAGAATTGTTCACTAAAATAAAGGCTTAGAAATTAGTTCCAGTAGTAGGGTGGTAGGAAAAACTTGAACGAATTCTTTATCCACAAGAAAGATCAGACAAATGATCTGATTAAATCTGGAATGTCATTTGTTTTGACCATGACTCTCTATTGTTCCATTTTGGTGTTTTTTGTTTGTTTTTGTAATAGAATAATAATTGCATATTGTGTAGATAATTATGGATGTGCCAATTAATTGGTGGATAATTGGTAATCAGTCATTTTTGCAATCAATTGATCGGCCAATTATTAGGCTGCAAACAGAAAAGTTATTTTTTAGCCAAAAAGAATTGGAATATTGCTCTTCTCTGATTTTCATATTACACCAAGTTTTATCAACAGATTAGAGTATCCAGATCAACACAACTAGGAGCATCGATCTGAGTTGAAGGAAAAATCTCATAGGTAGTCATTCAGTGACCAGCTTCCCCACATACATATAGCTTATATACATACACATTTTAGTTCAAATTCTTTTTGGTGGGATAACTGTTTCTCAGACTGTCCATCTCTCTTTAACTCCAGATTGGTGCCCTTGCACCTAATTAGGGGAAGGCCAAAACATAAGAAGTAATACTGGTGTAAAAACACAATTCATAATTCAACACATTTATGACACTTAAGTTTCTCAAAAAGAAAAGAAAATGGAAATTTTGTAGTTGAGATTAAAATCTTTGAAAGTTTAATGTTAATTAATTAATATAGGTACATCTATTCTAAGTCTTCATACATAACTAGGCAAATTTAAAAGTCAAAATATTAAAGAAATCGTGTTCCACAGAGAGATTCAAAATTCGCTAAAGGTTGTCTGAAATATAATGAAAATTTCTTACTTGAAATCAAAAGCTTAAATATTTTTATGTTAAACTAATTAACATAGCCATTTCAAAATTCAGATTATACATAACTGTGTGAAAGGCAAGGTATTGAAAGCGATACTGATCTACACAATCAAAATTTAAAATGATTATGTAAGCCTCCACTTTCTGGACTGAGGAAGTTTCTTGTTGACTCTTATATGTCCACCAATGATAAAAAGCTGTTTACTGTCTATGGAAGATGGAGATGCATATAAATGCATTTGCACCAGCTTTACCAACCTCTTTGAAGTGGAGGGTTTTTTTTTTCTACCATAACAAAGGATCTTCATGTCTGGTGGTGCAAGTTAAGATGTTCCTCAATCTCTTTCTTTTTAACAGTAGTGTACATTTTTTTTTTGTTTTAGTTTTTGATGATTTGCAGTTTGCTTTCCTGTAGAAGAAATGCATGCTTTTTTTTTCTTGCTGGCTGTTTCTTCATAGCAGTCCCAGATTTCAGGAAATGTCTCTATTGATTCAGCAGCTGAAGTCTGTGGTATATCTGGATCATCAACACTTGTATCAGAGTCTTTGAATACATTTCTTCTAGGGCTTTGCCTTATCTCTTTGTCTTCCATTCTATCAATATTTTCTACCAACTAATGCCTTATTCTGTTCATATTCTTTCCTTTACTTTAGCACTTCAGTTTGAAGTAAAGGTCTAAGCATCTGAAAATGCAAGGTTTCTTGTTTTTTATTTGCTATATACTAATGTAAACCTTTTTTTTTTTTTAGTTGATCTGCAGTTGTCAAAATTCCTCCAAAAGTAGTATTAGTGATAGCTTTGTCTAGGAAAAATTCCCTAGCTAAAATTAATGAAATTATAACAGAAGTTGTTGCATTCTTCTGACTATCAAACTTGATTTCTTCAAAGGGCTTTTAAAGGTGAACAAGTTTTTCAGTTATGTTTCATTAATATGGAGTTAGATTTGGACTATTATGGTTACTAATATGCCACAATCGGATATCTTTCTTCAGTATTATGTTTTAGCATCTAATATGAACCATTCCAATAGATGAATATATTTTGTAGAAGTGTGTGTTCAGGGGCCTTTAGTTGTTCCTGAAGTCATGTAGCTTTTTATAAGGCAGCAGGAGAGTGATGGAAATGACCAACTATCTCTTAATTAATATGAAAAATATTGTTTACTGCTTGTTATGGCATCATTAATAATGCATAGTTGTATACTATGAATAAAACAAGATACTGGTGGTAATCTAGTTTTGAGAAGTCCAGCAACCATATTAGCAGCAATATCCCCAAGGACCAAATAGACTTTATGCAGTGGTATTCCAACTTTCTTAAAACCAGCCTAAATTTCCTCATTTATATGAATTTTAAAAAGGAACAACGTTTAAGATAGCTCCATACCTTTCATAATCAGGTGTTAGCCAATAAATGGTCATACTAAGAAATGGTCTTTCAGAAGTACTAGTAGTACATATGAATGTCATCAATGCTATATTTGTCATTTCTTCTTTAGCATTTTTTAAAATTTTTTGGAAAACAGCATTGCACATATCTGGTATCACTGTTTGATCAAAAAAGTATATTATAATTAGGAGACAAGTGATTGAGTAACTTTCTAAATCTAATGTCTACTACAAATGAGTAAGGTTTAAGTCAGCAGAAATCTATTTTTTGCTGTATGACTATGGCTCAAGGATCTCTGATGTTCCAAACCTTTTCTAGTCAAACGATTCCTGTTCATCCAAAGTTATTTGTTTACTACAGCCTGGTCTAGGATTTTTAAACAGCAGCAGGGGTATTTTCTTTTTTCTGAACCATTTCCGCATTATATTCAGTGGCATGTTCCATCTTTGAATGATTTATCATGTTGGTAGCTGTAAATGCCTTTGCAATTTTCTGTCTCAAGATTTCTTGATTGCTAAGTTTGCATTTAGCTTTGATGAAACCTTTCTGAATTAAAAAAATAATTCAAAACAAAGCTTTTTTAAGAGAACTATACTTTTAAAATATCTCTATGCTTAGGCACTTATCTGGAAATGGACAGTGTGTCAGTGATCAGTCTGCTATAGTTCCAAGGCCTAAAAAACTGACCAGCTCCAACATCCAACTTTTAAATAACGGCAACAGAAAAAATAGGTTCTATGATTCCCATGATTAATTAAGTATTGTAGTGCCACTAATAAAGGCCCTCAACTCCAGCTACAGTAAAACCAATGATGGTTACCTTTCTTAGGCAGAAGCCATGTGGTTCTTATTGCAGTACACTCCCAACAATCACCCCATATACTCTACAAGCACAGTACCTGGATTAGGTATTGTCTATAAAAAAAAAACAGGATTGCAATGGGAGCTTGATCTTTCAGCCTTTTCATGTTTTAAAGAACAATTATTTGAAGAATTATCCATTCATGATCATCAACACAGATAATAGTACTAAGAACAAATAATTAGGCAAAAAAACAATGGAGATGCATTTTATATTTTGAAAATCAGATTTTAATGTTATACCGGTCGCTTACATTGGGATATGCAAAAAAACATGCATATTCCATAATCAAAACAGTTAGACTTATTTTTGTAAAAAAGAATTACTAATATATATAACTTCACACACTGCAAGATAATATTCTAATAATAATGCAGAACTATGATCATCTCTGATTTCGGCCATCTTTTAAATATTTTTAAAAGTCTGTGTATCTGTATGTATCTTTGTTTTTCATCCATAAAAAATATATTGGCAGAATGTTACAGTATATCACAAGTTCTCAAAGTTTACAAAAAATCTGCAATTTTGCAGTGTGTTTTTATTCTTCAACTTTCATTAGCAAATTAATTATTAAAATTTTGGGCAACTGAATCAAATTTGGAGACAATTTTATGTACACATCTGTCCCAGTGGGAAAGAGAGCATGGCATTTAAACCTAACCTATTTATTTTTCGTTTTGTATGAATTTACTAACCAGTCAATTATCTCAGCTGATTTATCAGTAATTACCCATTTTGATACTCATATATACAATTTATTAATTATTTTTTGAAACTATGAAAGAACACAGTGAATGAAAAAGTTATTCACCAATCTTTAGACAAAGCTTTTTTGCTGAAATGCATTTACATTCCTGTGAAGTGTGTCACATGATGGTTTTAATCTGTAACAAATACAACAGGAAAAGAAGTGCCATGATCATGTCCACTACCATATGCTAACTGTGTGTTGTTTATTTCAGTATGAAAATATGTTCATATAGTATCCACTTTTAACATGCTAATATTTAATATGCCAACTTTAGCCTTAACAGATTTCATAGCGAAAACTTAACTTCTAAAATATTCAGTAGAGCTTGGCAGTAATAGTTTTTATCTGACTTATTTGATGTAGGGTTTCTCTTTTCTTCATATCTTTTCATAGCCATTAAAATGGATTTAGATCCTAACAACAGCATCTGTAAACTGCAGGCTATTCCAGCATCTTCACTTTTTTCAGTGTGAAAAACTCCTTTATAGTTTGAGGTTTGCTTGAGATCACTGTTCTTCTTGAAAATTAAATTTTGTTTGAATGGTTTCCTTGCTAATGATATAATTTTTTTTTCCTTCTTTTCAGTATGTTCTTGTATACATATCTGCCCACATTTCCATCTATCATTTTCCAACTGACCAATTGCTCATCAGGTCTTATAACCTCAGAAAAAAGAGCCTTTTGATGATCTTTTGTAAACTAATTTTTTAATCTGTTCTTATTGGCAAATGTCTTCTTTCTGGCTACTCTTACATGCAATCCACTATCATGCAGTTGACTTAATGTTTTGGGATTAATAATGGCTTCTTCATTCTCTTGCAGTTCTTTGATACTCTGTACAGCAGTTTTTCTTTCTTTATTATTCTCCTCATCTTTCTGTCCTCTGTCTTGGTTGACCATTTTAGGCCTATTAATTACAAATTTAGTTGCTCTGAACTTCACAAAGATACTGTGAACTGTTGACTCTGATAGTTGCCATGTTACACTAATTTTTCTGGCTAAAAATTCTTTGCTTTTCAAGACTGTTGCCTCCTGCTCTTTCAGGTCAGCATTACGCTCTTTGGATTTCATGTTAGAGAGTAAACAAACTACACTGAAATAACTTCATTCATAGTTCTTTCACAATATGAATATTTAAAATAAAATGCCTTTATAATTATATTAAAATGTAAGCATATCTCAAAATCTAGTTGATTATTCATTTGGCAGAAATTTTCATGCTTTGTGCAATAAACATTGCATAATTAGCATATGGAAGTAGAGCTACTCACAACACTTCTTTTCCTGCTGTATTTGTTATACATGAAAGCATCAAGTGACACACACTTTACTGGCAGGTAAACGCATTTCAACAACCAACTTTGTCAAAAGACTGATTCCTTTGAAGTAGTTGAATACTACTTTTTTGTTTCACTCACTGTAAATAGCTAACAACTGCTGAAATTTTTTTAATCATCAGTTGATATTTTTGCAGTTTTTGAGAGAAATTTTAATTCCAGCCTCTCTATTGTTTTATTTTTATGTGACTCTATGAATACAAGTTAATTGCTTAAAACAGATTTTATTTTGTTTGTCTCAGTAAAAAAAAAAAAACTTAAAAAAATCAGCTTGCTTATGTGTGTCTTGAGAAATACAATTGTTTTTAAATACACATACACAGTTGTTTTTCAGGCATAAAAATATGAGTATCTTTTTAAAATAAATTGTTAAAAGTAAAATGACCACAGAAATTACCCCAAAGAGAGATAGGAATTTTTATAGAGAAGAAAAAATTGATGTTTTTATATATTTATTATTTTAAGAATCTAACTTTAGGATGCTGCCACATTTCAGGGTCAGAAAGATTTTGAATTTGCGAGTATTTGAAAATGATGATGGTAAAAGATGGATGAAAAGTGTCGTTGATAAACAGTATGAAGTTCTGTGTGTAAGTCAGGTAAGAGAATAGTACAACACATTATACTCCCACCATTTACTTAGAACAATTCTAGTGGCATGGTATCTACTATAAAAAAGCTACAAAGAATTCTTTCCAGCTATCATGCAATCATATCTTGCAATAGTATAGTGTCTCAAAAAATAAATAAAGATACTGGTGAATCAGAAGAATTGGCATCATCTTTGCAGATATACATCCACATACACTGTACATCATCACTCTTTTGGGTGAAGTTGATATGAGGCTGTTAGCTAATTGACCTTCACAGAGTTTATTCTTTACCTACTATTGTGTGAATATTTATCTTTATAGATGATTGTGCCTTATAATTCTTAGCCTAACATTACTGCTAACATATGTACAGTTAAATGGTAATATGACAATTTATTAACAAATTTCTGTCTGTAAATGACATTGAGGAATGTATAACACTCAAAACCATACTGAAAAAAATTTTTTTAACCAAACTAGAAACTTAAAAAAATATAACATCATTAAACTTAAATTCTTTTATTTCCTTTTAGAAATTTACAAAATAGTTTGCCTGTAAATAAATAAGCTGAACAATTTTAATAGTTATTTCTAATTATTAATAATATTAATAATAATAATAATAATAATTAATAATAATAATAATAATAATAGCTGCTGTTTCTTTAACTTAAGCTTTGTATTTGCATCCACTAAAAGCTTTTTCTTTTATAGTTTACATTAATGTGTACATTAAAAGGTAACAAACCAGACTACCATGAATCCATGGGAGCAGAGCAATCTCATCAATTTTACAATGAATTCATCCGTTGGATGAGAAGTGCTTACTGTGATGCCAAGGTCAAAGGTAAGAAAATTTTCTTATGCAGGCACACACAAAGTAATATGGCAATCTAGATCATTTAAAATTCAATGACAAAATTACTAAATGCAAAGTTTCAAAATGTATCTGTAAAAAATAAAAAAAGAACATTTAAGTAATTTTACCCTTGAACCTGCCATGATACATTAGTTGGTTTCACTGCTTAATTATACTTTGAATTTGTGTCAGTAGCATGTATTACTCTCATTTTTAATGATATAGCAGACACATATGTCATTAGCATAATTTTATTTATGGCATCTTTTATAAAGAAGCAGCCAACTCACATGGAATGATTTTTTTGAGCTATACTTTTAGTTTTCTATGGAAATAACAGTTGAATACAATTATTTTAATTTACCTTCGACAGTAATTCAGTGACTTTTCATGATGCTTCTGAATGTTAAAGTATTGATAGCCATTTGATAAAGGACATGTAATTATTTTTACTTGAAAGTTTCTGTGAAACTAAGATGCAAGACACACTTCTTTAATTAACTGTTTGAAATATTATCCATGCAGAGATTAAAAAGAAATATTAGAGAGAAAATAGTGTATATGAAAGCTGACATCTCAGGTTTTTGGTGTCAAGAGAATTAAAATATTTCTCCATTTTCATTGTATTGAGTTATCAGACTATTGAAAGAATTTTTATGCATCTTTTCCATTTTAATTGTGTATTCATTAATTTGATTTTAGAATATCATCAACATAAATGCATATTTTAAAAAAAATTATTGTTCCAGAGATTTCAACTTCTACCTCTGATTTATTATGAATGAATTAGGTTTCAATTTTTGCATTTTAATTTTACTTACAGATGGTGAATTTGGAGCTTATATGCAAGTAAATATACAGAATGATGGACCAGTCACCATTCCTTTAGAGATCAATTCAGTTCAAGGAGCAAAGGTTTACATAATATAAATTTACATACAGTACTGAGCAAAAGTCTGGCTGTTGTATAATTTTTGTAAGATTCTTGATAAATGATTATAAATGCTAAAAATTCATTTTTAAAAGTATGCAATTTACAAAGTATGTCATTTAAAATATTGATTCAAAAAATAATATATGGTAAAACCTGCATTGTTTGTTTACTTTTCTGTTACTAAACTTCAACTATGTATTTTTGCAATATGTTTTTTTTTTAATGCAATAGCTCAAATGTTTTGTTGTGAAATCCCCTTAGTACAATGAAAAGTAATTTATTCTTTATGAGTACTGTTTGTCATTACTACTGGTTGTGGTATTTTAGCATGACAGTCTCTTAGTATAATGAAAAGTCAGATCTATATTTATTTTCACTACAGTAATCAACCTGTTAGCTAACTTCCAGATAACTGAGTTGTTTAGATATTCAACTTTTTCAATATGAGTGAAGATTGGTTTATTTTCAGCTTTGTAGTTTGAGTTGGTCATCAGTTCTGCTGTCTGCACATGCTCATATTGCTTCTTATCAGATGGTCAGCATGCATTGCACTTATCACTTGTTGATCAGTTATATTCTCTCTTGCTAGTGATTTTTATTAGTGATAATAATTGTAATCCTCGCATTTTGTTGTCTAATAATAGTTTTGCTAGTGCTCTGGAAAGCAATCCAAAGAGAAGGAAGTGTGTAGTTCTTAATATTGAGAAAAACTAAAGAAAGAACAAGAGAGAATCTGTTGGATAAGCAGCAACAGTTGTATAAATATAGTGTATCAAGGTATCTGACATTTTTTGGATATCCGATCATCTCAAGGTCCCATTAGGGTCAGATAACAGGTTGTTCACTGTACATCCTTAAGAATTCTAATCAACATGATTTGTATTCTAGAAACCTACAGCCATTTCTGTAAAGACACATGATTAAAGTTTTCAAACTTTCTCTGGTAAGGAATGTATTCAGTTGGATTTTAAAAATTATATACTAGAGATACACAATATACTTATATTGATGTGTGTGTTGTGTGTGTGTGTGGCGTTTATATATATATAAATCTAGATTACAAGTCATTGAAAGTTTTGACAAGCAGTGTTATCAGATATTAGTCATGATGCTCTAACATAGAAGTATAAAAAATTAACTGGCATAGTACACATAAAGAAAAAAAAAATCTTAACAAATTTCAGAATATTCTTTGAAGATTCCAGTATTAATATCATCTCTATATATATATTAAAAAGAAAATAGGCTTAAAAACAACTCTGAAGTACCCCACTGGTGATAGAATTTCAGACACAGTATTATTACTTATAACAACATTTTTTACTCTCTTGCATTTCCATCAATGCCAAAACTTGTATTTCTCTACAAAATGTTTGTGGAATTGTGTCAAATGGTTTATTAAATTCGTGTTGAATGATATCTGTATATCAAATTTTCTGGTGACATCTAGCAATTAGTTAAGCCAGATTTTCCAGAATAAAAGCCATATTGACTGTTTTTTAAGCAAATTATTTTCATCTAAACAAAGATTTTTTTCTTATTTTTACAAGTATCTTGCCAAAAATTGATGTTGAACTGGTCTGCAGTTTCTAGGATCACATCTAGAGCCTTTTTTGACTATTGGGGTGGCATTAACTTGTTTCTAGACTGACAGTACTTCTTCACTACTAATAGATCTTTTTAAATATTTTGATGGTTAACATATCTGCTCTCAGGTAAATTTTGATAATTTAAAATGAATTTTATCTGATCCCATTGCTTTATCTACTTTAAGGCACAAGGGCGGCTGGTGTTCCAGTGATACATATTAGACTGCCATGGTTGAGAGCCTGAATTTGAATCCCAGGTGGGACCAGCTCAGTTTGGCATACCTCCCTACCATGTCATCTTCTCACCAGTTGGCCATGTTGGTTTTCACTGGCACTCCAGTTTCCTCCCACACCTAAAGATAGAGTTCTAGTATGGTTTTCTGGGTACTTATGGTGGAGATTGTGTTGGTAACTTTTGACTAGCTTGCACCTTGACCAGTGCTCAAGAGGTCCCAATCATGCCAGATAACTCACTTGGTCATTAAGGTTGATACCCTCAACATCTCCCCCTTCTAGATCACTGCTACTGTGAGATTTCCTTAGATATCCAAAGTCAGGATAGACATTTTTTTGCCAGGAAGAGAAATAATTAATTTTCATATTTTCTGTTTTGCAATAGCAACATCAGCAATTTGTCCATCTAAGCTGTTTATTTTTCCTTTTTGTTGTACTGTTTTTAGAAGAAATTAAAACAGTTTTCATGGATTCTTGCAAAAAATTAATTATTGTATAACTTTTAGCAGTTGTCAATTTACTGAATTTAGGAATTTCTCTAAAAGTGTAATGCTATCATTTCAGAATTTCCACATTCATTAAATATTTGTGATCTGATCTTATTAATATTTAAAACTAAATGTAATAAGTTATGGCTACTGTTATCTAGAAGTTCAAAAACAATAATTAATTTACAAAATTAGGAACAGAAAACAAATCCTGATGTTCATTATCCCTAATTGATGAATTTCCAGTTTGATGATGAAATCCATGTTTATGCAATTTGGACTGTAGTAAAATAACTCCAGTAAGAAAATCAATGCAATTTATAGATGACATCTTTACACACTTGCAATGAGGTGCATATAAAATAGCAACAAAATTATTTTAAATACAATACAATACAAAATAACTGATAAATTTTCAAAGTTTAAAGAGAGGGATGTGTGAATACCCAGAATGTCATGCACACTAAATCAACTGAGCTTTGGTTGTTGACTGGAAAAGAGTGCAAGATGAATAACTCACTCACTCAGTAATTTATCCATCAGGCACACGTTGATTTGCATACTTTACTGTTACTGAGTTTTGGTTTCATATTATCTTTAACTTAGATTTACTCTGTTTATTGTAGAATTCATAATCTGTTTATCACTTATCAGTTATCCTGTTGAAGTTTGTACTTATTTTCATAGACTTAGTCATTGTATAAAGGGTCATTCTGCATATTAATGATCTGGACTGAATTTGTGTAAATAGGTGCTTCTATGTATTTAAACTGAGCATTTTCATTTTACTTTATATGTTAAACATACAATGAAAATAATCCCTACATACTTTTTTTTTTAAAGGACAAAGGAAAGCAGATCAAAGGAAATGGACCTGAAGAATCCAACAAAGCTGGAGTGTTATGAAACCTGTCTTTGCTTTTATGGACACTATTGTAACTGATTATTTATGTCACATTGGCACTTTTTTATTAGAATGAAAAATTGTAAATATAAACTAAATTGAATAACATACAGGTTGGAAAAAATTTATATTTAAAAATGATTAATAAACAGAAATATTTATATCAGTAAGATTTAAATTGACTGTTTAATATATATTATTTTAATCCTATCTTTAAGCAGCTGTTTTTTTTTCCTTATTTTAGCTAATATGCTAAGAGTCCCACTCTTAATTTAAAATTCCTCATTTTGAAAATGTTTTAGTTTTCTTTAAGTGTACCAGCTGCTTGAAGGGAAGAGTATTTAATTAATGTGTGTTACTGTATTTGGTTAAGATTTACATCACATTTAGATTTTTGAAATGTTATTTTGTTGTTAGTGATCTTACTCCAACACTGGCAAAAGTAATCTCACTATGTTGTTGTGTCAAAAAGAGCTGAAAAGCATTGGTGATGTGTTATTTAGAGAAATTAGCGAGTTAATGCAGGAATTTCCCATCATCTTAGTACATAGTAGTAGTGACTGAGCTAACTAACTAACTTCTATTTCAATAATTTTTCCCCATCTACTTTCTGTAAAGGAAACTCTGGTGCATTAGCTTGTGTATTACTGTATGATTGAGTACAGAAATCATCAGTTTATTAATTTTTTTAAAGTACTAAAACTACAATTAAAATTATTTAACAAATCCAGAGAAAATTAGATGCTGCCCTTTCACTTTTGTGAACCTTCTCTGCAAAGTAGCAAAACCTTAAGTTGACAAAATTTCTGTATGTTAAAATACCATTTACCAGACTTAAGGTAAATAAAGATGTAATTTTTATTATATGTTATGGTGCAATTTCACTATTACTGCACAGTTACCTTTTTCTTCTGGAATGGGAGATTATTTGGTTTAATAAATGTAATTTTCTAAAATTGCATTTTGTAATTGGTTAGCTGTTAGTTAAGTGCACTTCTGGAAGAAAAAAAAATACAAACAGGAATAAACCATGGAACTTCTCAACAAATTGCTCTACAAAAGGACTAATTTAAAAATGGAAATAATCTGTAAAATGTGGAATAGTTTTAAAAGATTGAAATAATTTTATTTTTAACATTTTCTATTGTGTATGGGATGGAGAAAAAGAAAATATTAACAATTGTATTGTAAACCTATAAATGATTTGAAAATATTAGAAAATGACAGTAAGCAATACAGATTACCTGTACATAAAGCTGTATGATATTAGAATTTTTGTTTTTGTTGGATGTGATGGCACGCACCAGTTTTCTCCCACAGCTGAGACAGAGGAGTTCTAGTAGGAATTCTCCATCTAAGGCTATTGTAAGGGTAGATTATAAACTAGCAGCTTGGCCACATAACCAGCTGTCCGCAACTACATCCTGAATTCGGGCTGGCCAACTAAGATCTTATGAGGAAAAGGTGCCTGTGACTACGATCCAAACACAATGGAGGGGAGAGTTCTAGATAGATTTCACCCTTGAAATTAAAGAATCAGTTGCCATCACATATGCTCAACCTCAAAAATTGAAGTTTCAAGCAAAGCAAATTATTTTCTCATGTTAATAGATTTTGCTGCAACTTAATAAGATTAAATCTTCTATTGATACATTTGTATGTGTGAGATGTCTATTAGATGTGTTTGATGAAGAGTTCCTTGCTTTTTTGTTAATTTTAGTTTTGTTTAATTTTCTTTAAGAATTATATTGTTCACAACTTTTTTTTTATTTGGGCAACTTTACTCCAGACGTGTAAATACATGCCAGCATTATTTACTCTCTTTTGTTTCCTCATCCTGTATCATTTGTTTTTATAATAAAATTTCTGATTTCTGGCAGTGGCTATATGCAGGTGTCCATGTCATTTTTATAGTGAACTACTTATTAGCAGTAAAACAATATAATGTTAAATGGGTATCACAGCTTTTGGCTTTTGATCATAGTGTGGCCCTGTTGTGAAGTATGTGTATGTATGGCAGGGTTAGGGTTATATTATCTTCAACCCCACTTCTAATGTTTCCAGTTCATCATTACGTTTAAAATTTGGGACAACATATGATGCAAGTATTTTAAAAGCCTGTTATTGTTCTCTGCTTTGACTTCTATTTTGTCTCACCCATTTTGAAGTTTTGTGACCATTTTATTTGCTCACATGTGACTTTATGTCATTAATTTTGTGTTTGCTTGTTTTTTATGATGCAGATGGTGCAAAGAATTTAGATTTACGCTGTTTACGGGATAGTGATATAGGTGATGCCTATAATGTCCCAATTTTTTCCAAGTTCTTCCAATGGTGGTCTGGTCTCTCAGTATTTCTAGCCTAAATATAGGCAACATAATTAATCATTGATAAGTTTACTCTGCCAGTACTTCTTGAAAAGAACATTGGATTTTAGCCATGGATATTTTCCATTAAACTTGCACATCTAAGAGTAAACTACACTTTCATTATAAACTGACAATATTTTTTCATTGTGTCTCTACATTGCCATTCATTTTGTTTTTCCAATCAATATTTCAGAAAAATGTTTTAATCTCATCAAAATCTGCTCTAAAGTAGTTTAAATGTTCTTTTCCAACCTACAGCTCTTGCTCATTATAACATTGGTAGATTTATTTCACCTGTCTCTCTGCATTGCAACTTTAAGACAGGTATTTTCCTCACTTCACTTTGTATACATAAAGTCAGGTGCAATGATTATATTCTTATCAAACTTTTTGTCTCCATTTAGTTCTGTAATACTTCTAAGTTCTCTAACTTTTTTCATAAATTTTGAGCATGTCCATTGTGATTCAAGAGTGATCTTGAGAGGGACCCTTCATGTTCACTTTCCTTCTCATTCTTGGATTTCTAATCACCATGAGCGTTTCAGTGTGATCATCTATAGACTATTTCAGGCTGGTTTGCAGCCTGATGAATGCAGGTCTCTCTATTTTCATTAGTCAACTCAAGCACATTAAATAACATAGGGTTACACTTTCTCTTTGCATGGTTCTCAACTTCCTGCTGAACTATCCTTTCAACCCTTTTTTCCATCGACCACTCTGTCTATTTTCTGGAAAATCAGATCAACCGCTTCTTCCGACCTTTCAATAAACTTGTCTGTTTATTTGTTTCTGGAATATTCGACTGGTGGGAGGGGGAGGTCTACTTGACTCTTACAATCGTCCGAAACCCACACCATTATCGCTGTTTTGAAGGAACTTACACTCTGCAGCAGACATTAAAACAAGGTTAGTCACGCCATTCTGACAGCATATCCCTTCGTCAGAATCCGTAACAACCTTGTAGCATTCAAGACAACACATCCCCCCACGTCTTTTTTTTAACGCCTGCCACCTTGCTTTTTAGTTTGGCCAGAACTTTCCTGGGGATCTGTGCCACTTCTGGACGCCATAGTTTGGTCTTGAAGATAGGTAACCCTTACCACAATAAATAATAAATTAAAAAAAAAAATTAATTTCTCTGAAAACTAGCCAATAAAACACACATATTATGAACGAGCTCTCAGGAAAGAATGCCGTCATGGAACAATTTTTTCGAATTAATCAATTAATTCTACATGAGTGCATTTCTTATTTTTTGGAACATTTTAATGTCGGATGATGTGAATTTTTTTGTTATATATTATTACGCGAAATAGTTCAGTGGGAAGCGTGGTATAATTTGCTTCTTTCTTTCTCTCTCTCTCTTTTTTTTTACTTTGAATTGTGCTTGTTTAATTTTTCTTCAGGAACTAAAATCTAATATTTCCCGCCAGTTAACAAATATCTATTCCGTATTGTTATTGGGGAGGGGGATTTTTTTCTTATATAAAGGAGTCGGGATACGTTTTCAGATAGATGCAATGGGGTTGAAAGTGTACGTGGGGGAACGCTGACCGCCGCTGAATTTTGCTGGAACATAAAATACCAGCCAAAATGAATATGAAACAGAGGCAGATCACTATAAAAGACATTGCCGAACCGGGAACAGTGGCGAGTATTAAGAAAACTTTTAACAGGCATTTGCATTTCACCTGTCTCAAGGACAGAAATGTCGCCACCCCGCGCGACTACTATTTTGCCTTGGCGTACACCGTCAAGGAGCATCTGATAGGGCGGTGGCTTAGAACCCAGCAGTATTACTATGAGGAAGAGCCGAAGGTAGGGGTCGCAGTTTCTGAAAGCTTTTTTTCGTTCTTGCTCGGTTTTTAGGTTTATTTGTATGATACGGATTTGGGTTTTGTTAATTGCGAAACCACGTTCCGATGGTGATGGCGGACGGGCGGGCGGGCGGTCTCCTTTACCCTGGTAACTGCTGTAACCCTCTTTCTCCGGGTACTCCGGTTTCCTCCTCCAGCTAGTCGGGTTTCTCCTGTCCGGCGGGCATGACTTAAAACTGCGCCTCGCTGGACGTACCACGGAGCCTCTCCCCACCCCAGGAGTGGGGACGAGAGAGAGAGAGAAGATATAACCATCCTTCGCTTATTAACTCGTTTCCCTCAGCAATTACTTCTGTTTGTCGTCTGCTTCTCCAGCCCGGCACCGGGACGCTTCTCCTTATTCTCTCTCTTCTTTTCCCTAAAGAAAACTTCGCCGAAACCGTGTATTTTTTTCTCGCTTTGTTAGCAAAAGAAACTAATAACAATGACGACGACGGTCTTGGAATCGCTTTTATTGAATTCTTTATTTCGATCCTTTCCCTAACTGATGACAAGGAATAATTAATTAATTACAGCCATCTGTTCGCCTACCCCCTTCCCTTCCTCCTTCCTCCTCTTGGATGCACCAGAAGTTTTAAGAAAAGGGGGGGTGTTAGATTTACTGGGGGCAATCTCGTTATAGCACCACACGTCCAGTATGACTGACTTTCGGTTTGCTGTTTTAAACCAGTCTTTTGGAATTGGTGAAGGTAAATACTAAACTAATTAATGCAAATAACGTTCATAATCCTGTGCTGCTGTTAGATGTGTACTTCTACTTCATCGTCTACCTTCTGGTGGGGCAAAGGTTGGAGTGGACGCATTCTGTGATCTAATCCTATGTTACACATGCAGTTGAAGAAAAATAATAATAAAAGAGAGCATAATTTGCTTGGTTGTTTTGTTTTTACCATCCTGTTTGAAATGATTATTTACAGAGAGTGTACTACTTGTCTATGGAGTTTTACCAGGGCCAGTCATTAGTTAATGCTATGGTAAACCTAAGCCTGAAAACTGCATGTGATGAGGCGATGTACCAGGTATTCTTTTCTGTTATTCTTATTCAGGGAAGACCATGGCTATTTGTTACGGGAATAAGTTGTTACGGTACTGGTATTTTCTAGTTAAACTTATAGGTGAGCTATATACATTTGACACTATTTTAAAGTTCATTTATACTTAGGAATTGCCAGCACTGGAGCAACTTATCCATGTAACAAGTGACCCTTGTCTCCCGTGCACAACAGCTGAAGTAAAGAATCAATTTTTTTTCTTTTCTTTTTTAACTGTATATCATATTTTCATGGTTGTTAAGTCAAGCAAGCATGAATAATCATTCTGTACCAAAATATGTTAACCAAAACTAAATTTAGGGTCAACAGGTATCTTTATCATAAATTGATCAAACACCAAAACGAAGCAAAGTTATCTCTTGGCAGTCCAAAAATGACAAGTGCAGTTTTATCTTGTGCCATTAAAAATGGTTGTGCATCATATTACTAGCAACAATATTACATACATAATATCAGTTTGAAGGTTTACTGAGGTATTGTATTCCACTTTTGGATAAGCCTTTCATCCACATCAAGAATATTAAATAGTGTGTGTTTTTGGTACTGTAAATTTTCATTTCAAGATGTCCAACAGTCCTTGCTCTGTGATCAGGCATTATTATCCTAAAGCACATCTGGAACCCTTAGTCTGAAGTGGCTCACAACAGTAGGTTAGAGTACTTTTTTCTTTTAATATTTTTAGTAAAGTTCTCTTGAATAACGTAAAGAAAAGTTTTGTGAGAGCACATTACTGTTCTCCCAAAAGTGTCAGTATAGTGCTGCAATATGCTAATTTGACATAGTACCATCCTGAGATATTGAGAAAGCAATCTACATATCAACCTGAAAATTTTCTCTCTTGATTCTAAAATACAGCTTCCCATTTTGAATGGATCATTTAAACTAAAGGTACAAAGTCCATAGTAATAACCTTTCACCATTTTGAATTGTCTTGTATGCCAACAGCTTGTAAATGGTTTCTCATAGTTTGAACAGGCAGTTAAGTTTCCTCCCAGCTACTATTATTTGTACAAAAACAGAAATGGCAACAGTGATTATGCTAAAGTTACTACTATGAAAAAACCCTTCCAGAATGAGATGTCTGCTACATTATGTGTTTGTCTTGTATTTTATGTTATCTATGCAATTTTGTGATACATCAGGGGCATTTTGAACACTTTGAATAAATGAACTTCATTCTGGTTGCTTAAGATATTCATTTTAATTTGTCTTTTGAATCTGATACCATTAAGTATTTTGTAGCTTAGGTGTATAAACAACTGCTTCATTGCTTATGTAGTGGTTATTTGGTTATAAGTTATTCAAGCACCAGTCAACATAGGAAAAAGATTTTTTTCATCTTTATACTTTATTTCAAATTTCTCCTTTAATATTAAATTTGACAGAAAAGATCCCAGTTATATGAAAGAAGTTATATATGACCACTAAAATATATGCAGCGAAACAAATTCAGTCTGAGTAAAATTTGTAGATGATCATGGTTTCATTATTTCAAAGATAAAAAAAGTTGCTATGTCATAGTTTAAATACACTGTGAATGATTTTTTTAAAAGAAAGATTTTGATTATTTTACTACAACATCAAAAGCTCTACTATAATATGCCAATTTTTTTATTGGTAGCTTGGACTTGATATTGATGAATTAGCAACTATGGAAGAAGATGCTGGTTTGGGAAATGGTGGTCTTGGTAGATTGGCATCTTGCTTTTTGGATTCTATGGCTACCTTAGGCATTGCAGGGTATGGTTATGGAATCCGTTATGACTATGGCATATTTTCTCAAAGAATACAGGATGGTTGGCAGGTAAGGCTGATTTCATAAGATTTTTTTTTTTTTTTTTTTAATTAAAGCATTAGGTGAAAACCAGTGCATATCTGGCTTAGGAACAGTTAAATTCTTTATTCTTGACTATCTATAACTTTCCAACTCTTCTACTTTGATCATTTTTGTATTTGTAAATAATTCTAAATTGAAATATTCATAACTGATTCAATTTTTTCATTAATTTATTAAGAAAATGCATCTGTTTAAAGTAGAAAATTTTTATTGGCAGTATCTGAAAATATTTCAAGTTTTAAAGTTTGGATAGTTATTGACATCTAAAATTATACAAGACAGGTGGTAGTTATGGCCTCCATTGGAAAGGGGAATGCCAATCAATTTGATTTTCCAACTGTTTAATACCATCATTACTAACCACTATACCTGATAACTTATTCCATTTTTTTAAAATTCTTTTGCTAAATAATTTTATTCTGATATCAAGCCATACTGAATTTTAGCCATTTTATGGTTATGGGCCCTAAATTTTTTTTTTTTAACACACTTAACTCTTAATTATTTTGAAAAAATGTATAGTCTTCAATATGTATAAAATCTAAACTGATAATCTAGTTTTTAAGCATTTTACACATTCTAAATGGTTAAATTCTGGAAAATTTTAGAAGTTTTGATAATTTATTTTAATATTTTAGTAACTTTTTTCAAAGTCTGGAATGCAAGCATGCGCAGCATTTTCAAAATATGGATGAACAAAGAACTTATAATAGAGCTGAATTCTGCTTACATTTTATGGTTTCGCTAACTATTCCTAGAATTTTATACTTGTTAGGTGCTGAAATGCATTGTTCTTTACATTTAATATATTTTGTTAATAAAAAGAAAGGTCAGCAAAGTGATAGATTTTCTAATTAAGTATTCTGTAGTAATGATCATTATAGTTTAGTCTGTCTTTAGAAATAGTTATTTATTTTATTCTTAACTGTCCAATCAGATAAATTCACTCATTTTTTACCTGAAACATTTATTTATTGTTCATTGTTGGTATTAATTTGTCATAAATTTTGATATTAGTTGCAAACTTTGTTATATTTATGTAAATCAAAACAAGAAAGGATTCAAAATTGAGATCTGAGCAACTTGTTGATACAAAGACTTAAATGTTGTGTCCCAAGTGCTATTTAAGGAGTTATTTGTTCATAACAAAAGTGTATCTCACAGACCTATTCTCTCTCCTTTTTGTATTAGTATTTTATATGGAACTTTATCCAAAACTTTAATGATGTGAATAAGCAATATTCACATGAATTTTAGCACCGACTAAGTTATGCACTACACATCTTCTAGAAAGCCAGTAGCTTATACTGAAATATTTAAAAGAACTCATTTTTAATTTTAGGATTCATTAAATGTTTTAGTATAAACTACCATAAAACTCTATATTAAGGTTTAACTGGTTTATTATTACATAAATCACCTTTATTACTCTTTTTAAAAATAGGTGTAATGTTGCCACTTTTTTTATTTATGGAGAAACGACTTACCGTTAACTTGAACTAACTTAGGTGCGTGTATGCATGCATACCAAGAAGCTTGTAACTTCCACCTTTGATCCAACTTCGAGAATGCCTTAGTTACCAAATAACTCATTCTCTTCAGCTTTGTTCATTTATCTCTCAATGATTTCACAAAAGATTTGTTGAACTTCAACATTAGACATTTGGTTGTTTACTATGTAAAGGGGCACATGATGTTCTTGTTGCATTCTGTTTAATATTTTATTGTAGGCTTGGCTCCAACAGGGTAAACCTAAGTTTGATAATAGGATGAGGGTGATTAAACTGCTTATTTGATTTTTAGTGAATATTTTTAATACAACAAAGACTTTGAGGCAAGTTCTATAGTGGTCTTCGAAGAGAGATGGCTTTTCCTTACATTGAAGAATGCTGGTGTGCTGAAGAAAAGTTGATTTAGTTTCAGTTATAAGCAATTATATTAAGAAATGCAAATTACTGCTTAATGGGGAAAAAACTGGCAGTGTAAATCAGTATTATTAAACATTTCTCCTAGTGCACCAATTGCTGAAAGATGATCTGATGTTAACCAACGTGTAGCTACAAAAAATGCCATATAAATGTGATGGATTTTAATTTATCTTCCATAGTTTTGAAAATATTTTTCAGGTGGTGGTGGTTTGTAAGCCAACAATAAAAGGATATGTGTGCATGCATGCATGCACCATCTTCATCAACTTAATAAATAGCTAAACAATAGTTATCTTGATATACCTTACAATTGAATATTTTCTTTTCGCAGTTAAAAAAATAGGTGACTATCTTAGAATCTAATAATACAATATATGCAATATATTTTGTGTTAAAAATATTCTGTTATTGATAGTTAATCTAGATTCTTTCTCTCTCTTTTTTTGACAGGTAGAAGATCCTGATGATTGGCTATATTATGGAAATCCATGGGAAAAATCTAGACCTGAATATAAAATTCCTGTTCATTTTAATGGAAGAGTAGAACTCAGAAATGGCAAAGCATTCTGGTTAGACACTGATGTAAGTATGCTTTCTAAAATGTACAAGCTCAAGAGGTAAGTCAATCTATTTTATGAAAATAAGATTCTTCCAATAGAATAACTCATCTATGTGAAATACCAAGTATTACTAGTTACTCAAGAGTAATTTGACACTCAATTTTTATTTTGTGTTTTATGAACATTTTTTGTTTTGATTTTTGTGCACAAGAAATTATCTTAAAACTTATCAGAATTTTACTGTTTTTAAAAATGTGTAAATATGCAATCATATATACAGTGCCCTGCCATATGAATTTGTCTACAGCAGAAATGAAAATGGAAATTACTGACATTATTTGAAAAAAATAGAATAGAATAGTTTAGGCATATCCCATCACCTAGTATAAGAGAACCTAATGATTCTATATTTTTACTGATCTATCTCTGTTTCCATCATCAGTTTGGCTCTGATATCAATTTCCAATATTTTTTTTTTTTTTTTAATTGTAAAAGTGACTCTAGTTTGTTTTGAACATAATCTGTTGGTAGTTAAGTTTTTTTTTTGTAGGTTTTTACTACTGCTTTAGCTTAATTATGCGACAACTGAGCTGATGATTTACATTTAGTGAATTTTTATGCATATCTAATGCAGGAGTTTAAAGTAATAGCTCCAGATTAGTTTATCTATTTTAATCATTTCTGGTAAAAACAGTTAAAACTGGCTATGACAACCAACTTAAAACAGTCCAGCATTGACTAGGCATTTAATGATCACAATTGTCCAATATGCCGGTATCACAGATGGGAGGCTGAGCACCAAAGGTGTAAGGCTTGTCTCCCACGGCAGGCACTCCTGGTTGCATTGCAGGCCTCTGCGACAACAATACTTGCATCACTGCCCCCCCCCAGCTTCCTGTCATTCTGCCACCCTCATAGAAACAGACAATACATGCTGGCGACAAAGGCCGGAACTCGAACTGTTACCATAGTAGGACTGATGCAATCGAGCCGACTGCAGCTAAAAGACTCGGACCACGACAGCTGGGGCAGAGCACGCTAAAAGGACTGGACTGTGACACACTGGCCAGCTCGATTTTAGGCAAACTTGGGCACCAAACTGTCAATATATTCAAATAAAACTCTTATTTATGTGATGATTTTTTTTTTTTTTTTTTTTTTTTTTTTTTTTTTTGCTAAATTTATTCTTTAAATTTTTGTCAATTATAGAAGTGTAGCAGGGGGTTGCAGGTCTTTTGAGTATTATAAAAAAGTCCACTAGTCCAAAAAGGTTGGGAACCACTGCTATAGACAGTAAAAGCAGGAGGATACTAGTCCACATTATAACTTCATCTGGCTATAGCTATTGCTCTGTTTTCTTGTAAAAGTGACTTTTGAACTAGATGTATTACTTAATTGCTTTACTTTCTATGTGATGTAATCCAACACTGACTCCTTTCCTTCTGGTGGCATGAAAGCCTTGTGTGCATACATCTGATCTCTCATCCATCTAGTTGGACAGTGATGGAGAGACATCAAAAAATGCATTGGAGGTGGAGAGAGTCAAGAAAAGTAAGGTAGTCAACTGTAGTGAATCGTTTGGCTGATCAACATGCAAACATTTTTTTAGTCTGTTGGTCCAAAGATTGATGTTCCTGATGTGAAGCCAGTGGATTTTGTTTCCATGAGTTGATACCAGAAAATTTCTTCCACAACATGGCTGAGGAAAATAATCACCATGCCACATAGATCCAGAGTTGACGACACCTGGACAGATGCTACCAGGGAAGAAATGAAAGTGTTTGTGACAGTAAATAACTATGGATCTCTTTTCTGTGCCATCCATTGAGGATTATTGGAGTGAGGATGAGATTTTTTTTTTTTTTTGTTTGCAAAATTATGTGTATTGTAAAGTTCGTGTGCGTGTGCGTGCCCCCCCCCCTGAAGAGAGAGGATTGGGTAGGGAGGTTGAAACCTCTAGTGTGGTGAAGCTCTGTGAATGAGGACAAAATCCTCAGTTGTGTGGGTAAAATCCCCATGATGGAGTGAAGCTCTGACATACTTAATGTCGCAAGAGTGTCAAAAGTAAAGGCGCTTGAGGAAATTTAAGAAATTGAAAATCTTGGGTGATTTTATTCTACATTATTTACTTTCTGCACTATAAAGTGATTTTTTTTTTTATTTTCAGTTTCTGGACATATTTCCTCTTCATATGGATTACTGAACAATGTGATAAGTCATTTATGCTCTTTGAGTCATCCTATAACTTCTTACTATTTTTTAATTTTAATCAGTTTGAGCAGTCATCTTTGAAATTGTCTGACCATTTGTACAAATTAATTATTGCATTATATGACCAGAAAATAGTTAATAAAGATTTCCATAAAATGAGATAGCAACAATAAATGTTTAAGAAGCATGTTCTTGTATCTCACTCATGGGAGGTTTCTCATTTATAGGAGTTGCGCTTTAAAAGCTTTGTTCAATTTCAGGAGTTATAAATCACCACCTCTTAACCTTTTTTTTTTTTTAAGAGTATGTATTTCCCAGTATTAAAAAAAACCGCAGAAATATTTATGTATATGATGCATTGTTTAAGAAAACATACATTTCTATCTGTAGGTGGTTTTAGCAACACCACAAGATTATCCTATTCCTGGATATGGCAACAACAGAGTAAACACTTTACGTTTGTGGTCAGCAAAAGCTCCTGAGAATTTCAGATTTCAGTTTTGTAAGTTTTTTAAATTTTTTATATTCAAAATAAATGCATTATTAACTGCATAACATTTGAACAAATTATATTATTTTTGTGAAACAATTGCGCACACTTTTTTTGCAAGTGACCTTTTTAACCGTCATGCTAGAAGTGACATGCATAATGATTAATTTACTATATTTTTCAACATATGAGTCTATTTGGAGTATAAGATGAGGTTAGATCAGTTACAGATTTAGCCAAACTTTCAACCAGTCAGAAAAATGTCAAATTCTTTGTAACGTTAATGCATTGCATTGCTGTTTACTAATGTATGTCCAGGCTCATGAATATTAATGGTTTTGTGTACATATTATTGAACTACTTTGTTGGACAATCTTCCAGGTAAATGAGTGTTGAAATATTTTTTCAACATTTTGGTAATTATGGAGAGAGATTTGAAACAAACAGCAAACATTATTATTAGTTCTGGTATTGAAAGTCCAGTATCTGTTTTTAGTCACTGCATGACATCAGTGATCATCAGGTAATCTCATGTCATTTGCACTGTGTTGAATTGCCTACTTTAAAAAGATAAAACTGACACATTTGGCTATCTTCAACACTTTGATTTTAAAATATTACAGCACGCTTAAATTCAGAAATTCAACTCTTGATATTATGAGACAGTATTCAGCTGGGTTTCAAGTTGTCCAACATTTGGGGTTTAGAACTAAGCAATATAGAGGTCGACATGCTCAGCTGTTTTCTGATTGTTTTAATATGGTACACACTATTGGAAAACTACCACGATGTACTCTACATCAGCAAAAGAAAGATAGGGATAAATGTAAAGATAGCGATCATCAGTTGCTATTTGTTTTACTTTTAGTCTCAGCTGTATAGTACTAAGTCCACAACATGCAGTGTGTTGGGTTAGCACATATTCCTTCAACTTATCCTTAATGTTAATCCAATTAGCTTTGCAGCTTTGATTTTCCTTCTAGTTTTTCTTTGTAATCTGCAATGTATCTTTCGCTTTATGCCAGTCCCTGGGAGGCATTTTGTTTTTTGTGATTGAGTAGAGGATTTGTTGGGGTTATTTATACATAGAATTAAAAAGGATAAATAGAACGATTGTTGAGCATGTACTTTTTATTGATCAGATAATTTTGCATGCTTAGGTTTATTAATGATGAATTGCTAACCCAACTAGCAAACATTTCAGGCAGTAAGCAATTTCTGTAATCTGTTTCAAATCAACAGTTTTACAGTTTAAGTCCGAAAATAACAGTCTTCTTTTTTCTTTTTTTTTCCATTGAAGCATTTTCAATGACTATCCATAGAAAAGTCAATTTGGAGTATAAGTGGAAGCCTGGACTTTCAGTTGGGGGAAGTATCAACTTATATGCTGAAAAATATGGCAGTTTGAAAACATGACTCATTTTAAGAAATAGCAAATGTGATAATTAAAATATCTTACATTAAAAAACAAATAGTACAGCTTCACAAAAATAACACAAATGTGCATGCTGTATTGTACCTGAATCTTTCATTTTATAGAAATTAAAAACAGTTTTGGATGTCATCTTAATTACTTGGCCAGTTTTTTTTTTTTTTTTTTTGGAGAGTTCCTGAATTTTCATAAATAGCAATGGTTAAATGAAGAAAATCTTGATTACTTTCTTTAAATAATAGAAAAAACAATATAGAAATTTTAGCATTCACTTGCAGTTTCGGATTGTTTAATGGCAGAGAAAAAATTTTTTAAAAAAAAAAACAAATTTTTAACTATAGTTTAAAAAAAATAATGGAATGTTTTTAAACATGCATCACTGGTATTCATAATCAATACATACAATGTCTCTGTCATCTTTTTAAATTATTTTCAGTCAATGATGGTGCATATATTAATGCTGTGTTGGATAGAAATACAGCAGAAAATATTTCTCGAGTGCTGTACCCGAATGATGCTGTATGTACCTATTTAGTTTTCAAGGATGTATTGAATTATTCAGAATTTATTTTCACTTTTTATCATTTAATTTAATGCAGTTTTAGATCATGCATATCAACTTTTTTTTATATTAAATAAAATGTCTAAATTATTGGTCATCTGTGCACTCGGTTGTAGTATTTTTGTTGTTGCTGTTAAATTTAAAACAATTTTTATAACTTGAATAGAAATTTGTCATTGTATTATTTGCATATTGTGTATTCATATTGATGGCAACCATTTTTATGGCTTTTAAAATATGCATTTACTTTTCATACTTCAAATATACTTGTATCAAAACATATGATTTTAATTTTGTGATGAAAAAAAATGGTTTATAAAAAATAACAATTTTAAACATTTTCTGCTAAAGGAAAGCTTAGTTAAGAAAATGTCTCTGAAGCATATACAAATTAAAACTAAAACTGATAAAATTACTACTATATGAGGTTTATTTATTGTAACTAAGTTTTTCAGAGAATATGCAAATAACTATAGATATCAAAATATTGTATTGGTTACTGTATTTCCTATATTGATTTTTTTTTTAAGCCATTATATTTTAAATGTTGGTTGGATTGATATTACATTAAAACATTGTAGATCTCAACAGCACAATTGTAATACATTTAAGGTTTATGCAACAACTCTTGCAAGCCTTTCTAGATAGGATTAACAAAAAAAGGGGGAATGACAAGTATATGCTTCTCTAAAGATAACATTGGGATAGAGCTTTTGAGTTTCTTCCAAATTACTACAGTTACTGCCAAAAATATATAGTGTTTATAGAAACATTGAGTGAGCATGTTGTAGAATAGTATTAGCTTGTAGATCTGAGAAATTTTGTGGACATTTTCACAATACTATTTTTTTTAAAAAAAACTTAATTTTTAATAAAAATAGTAGAAAATTGCTTTTTTAAAGAAATTGTTGAGCAACTGATGATAATCTACAAGCAAAGTAACAAAACTTTCAGTAAAGAAGTTCTAAAAATTTTTTAATCTTTCAGTTTTTTGAAGGTCAGGAACTTCGGCTAAAACAAGAATATTTTCTGGTTTCTGCTACTCTTTTTGATATTTTTCGGAGATTTAAATCAACAAAATTTGGAAGTTCAGATCCTGTAAGGACATCGTGTAACACATTGTCTGACAAGGTATGATAGGCATTTAAAAAATGTTTATATGATTCTCACTTAGAATGCTAAAACTGAGAATAATTTCTATATCATAAAAAAAGTGATTTTATTTTAGTTTCTAAATGGCTAACTGGCCATGAGCCCTTTACTGACAGTTATCTGCTTTATCGCAGAAATACCTAAAGAAAGTTAATGGTGCCATTTAAGGGAAAGAAGATACCTTTTTCAGTGTGAATGTTGAACTATGTAAATCTGTTTTCTTGAAAGTTTTTTTTTTTTTAATCCAAAAGTAATAAAATATATATTTGGTTTATTTCATGTTAGCAATAATTGGAACTATTTTTGTAAAACACTGGCTAATACAGAGACTTGACAGGTAAATAGACATCCATATTTGAAAGAATACCTGTTTATTCTAAAATCATAGCAGTATTAAAATTTGAATAGGTTTAGTTGATACTTTATGGTACATCCCTTTGCCTTATGCAAGACAGCAATGTGCTGACATTGTGGACAAGATAAACAGTTTTGGTCTTTTATATTGCAGCCCACAGAATCTGTGTGATTGAAGTGCTAGGAAGTGTATTTACAGACATTTTTGCAGGGATCAGTTGAGGATACCCAACATGCTCAAATGGGTTCATGTCCAGTGATTGGCCAGATGATGGCAGATTTGTGGTGCTCTATTCTCTCTTCATCTTTGCCTTGCATAGGTGGCATGAGATAGTTTCCTATCTTCCATTGGCATAGATAAACAAGTTCCTTTCAGTTGAATTTTGATGTGTTGGGCAGAAGTTAGTTTCTTGTCAGACAGATTGGTATATTTTTACATGGCTTGTATATTGTTCAATGAAAATTACTATGCTGGATGGTGCTACACTCAAGCATGATTACTGTTTGAGAACTGTAAAAACTTGGGGTGGGGGGAGTAAAAGTTAATGCCTGATGATTCTCATAGACATTTGCATATTCTAGTACATTTGTAGCTGATTGCCATGGTTTCGTTTTGGCTTTTAGTGTCCAAGATGCATTTGAATAGTTGGTTGTCTTATGTTTTTCTTGAACTGGAGAATTGCCCTGTTAATAGTCTGCATGCCTGGTAGATGTTCTGTTGACTTTTACCAACTTCTCATTGCCCATGCACTTCTTTTCAAACTGTTAATTTTTTGTGAATTTCCTATTCATGTGGCATTGTAGATGGAGACTTCCTCTATGTACCTGTACTTGTAGCTTGCAATCATATAATGGCCTATTTGAATCTCAGGGTGTCTATTTATTTATATCAGCTTTGTACATTGAGTTTTGGTGAAGTGTTAGAAAACTCTTGTTTAAAAAGAAAAAAAAATGGTTTGCTCACTACACAGATAAAAAAATTACTTAATAAAAATTATAGTCTCCAAGATTTTATTTGGCAAACAGTTAATGTTGCTTTTGTAAGTTGTGCCAAAAATATACAAGCATGTTTGTGTTAAAACTCAGACCTTAGAATATAATTTCAATAACTGAGACCTCTCTAATTAATTTTAATTAAATTTACTAAAAAGGTATAGGTATTTTATTTACATTTTTAGGTTGCTATTCAGTTGAATGATACTCATCCAGCTCTTGCTGTTCCTGAATTAATGAGAATTCTAGTAGATGAGTATGAAATTTCTTGGGAAAAGGTAAGTATAATCCACTTTTTCATTGTTTAATCATTGTTAGTACATTAAAAATCTGTGCATGTAATTTTTAAAACAAATAAATTTTAAATGAATTATTCAAAATAAAATCATAAATTCTAGTTATTTGAAAATTCATTTACCATCTCTTAGCTAATTATTAAAACTTTTTGTCAGTAAAAAAAAAAATAACTAGTAAAACTTATTGACTGGAATTTTAGAAATGAAGTTAGTTCTGAAGTTGAGTAGCAGTAATGTTGCTGCTTGTAAAAGTGAGGAAAAAAATCAGTTAAAATCACACACCTATCTTTTCAGCAATCCATAATGGTCTCTCAAAGCGAGTTATATTATGTATTTATTTAAAATTTTTGTTTTGTTTGTTGTTATTTATATATGGATTTTACTAATCAAACACTGGGAATAAATTGGCACATTTTAGAAATGTACAGCTATGGCCAATGCTTATATAACTTGATACTACCCATGATCCCTCCTAAATGTCTGCTTTTGAATACTTCTAATCAAGTCTCACTTGTCATGATTTAGCCTTTTCGGAAATCATGTACAGTAAAGTCTCACTTAACACGATTAATCCGTGCCCGAAAAACACCATGTTAAGTGAAATATAATTTCCTATAAGAATGCATGTAAATAGGTAGTGATGCATGCCGGTGAATGAAGAGTAACATAACAATTAAGTATCATAAGCTCTAGAAGTCCACGCATGATATACCATTAAGGGTTTAATTGCCTCCTAATAGAAGAGAACATCGAACTTTCACAGTTTTAAAACTGGTGGCGTTTTTTCGTCTTGGGAAATATAAGTTCTGTTTGGCATCTTCCAATATAATCCCGTTTCATCTACGTTGACCACCCGCTTAGGGCTATAACCACCACCAGCTATAATTTGTATCAGCAAACTACAGAAACTTTCAGCTGCATTTTTATCGGCCATGGCTGCTGCTTCCACCACTTTTATGTTGTTTAGATTAAACCATTAAACCACTTAAAACACAAAAGGCATCCCTGACTCACTTGGAAAGGTTTCATTTCACTTTCATCTTCCTTCATTGATTCATGTAAACTCAATGCTTTGCCCTTTATAACATGCAGACTTAACAGAACATTTTGCTTTGTTTAGTGCTCAATCCAAGTACCCAAAAGACTTTCCATAATGTCAGACCTACTTTGACTGATTTTGGTGGCACTCACTAATATAGCATGCAGACCACTTGCTTTTATCTTATCCACATGAATGGATAGTCTGGTGTGTTGTTTTGTTCAGCCACATCGCATGTGAAATATCCATTAGTCTATCACCTTTTTCAAATCACTCGATGACTTTTAATTTTACTTCCGAAAGTGACTTTTTCATTTCATTACTGAAGCACTATTATCCTCACTTTTTCTTTTTGGGCCCATTGTTATTAAGGGTTAAGAATGCAATTTGGTAAGTGATGGCTCACTAGGTATTGTGGAAGAATATAAAATGCTATTCCTCTCGCAGACTACTTTGTCTTGTGGTAGGGTTGTGTTATAATGAAACATTGCCGTGTAAAGTTAATTTTATTCCTTAATTTATATTCGTGTTAAGTGAGACATTCCTGTATTTGCATGTTAAATATTTTTAAATTTTGGTCATTTTTCCATTAAGTATATGGAGAACAACAAAGTGGCATGCACTTGAATATGTTAATGTAACATTATTATGCAAATTAAGCAGGTTTAATTTGACTTTATCAAGCAAAATTAGAAAATTCTAAGGTGATGCAAAACCTATAGCCATAGTTATAATGTTACTGTTCAGTATGTACAACTTATAATACTTTTGATTTGCATTGTTTTACTGCTGCCAAGTATTGTTTTCTTTTTAACAGGCTTGAATGTAGATCAAATGGTTGTTAGTATTGTATTATCACATACCTAAGTGATGTGATTATATACATTTCAATTTTTTGCAGAAGTTTGTATTATTTAAAATGTTTCTTTTAAATCATATTTCACAACAGCTATATAAGGAAGTTGCCAAATCTAAACTGGTATGAGCTAACAGGTGCTCATATTACAAAAGCAATTACTTACCTCTTCCTGTGCTTGCTGTCTTTTTTTTTTTTTTTTATCATATGTAGCTTTGTATTAGTATTTTATGATGTTATGCTTATTTTATAAAATTAAAAAAAAAAAAATTCATGAAGTAAAAGTGAATTTATTTTTGTTTTTTTTTTTGTTTTTTAAGGCATGGTCTCTTACTGTGTCAACATGTGCTTATACCAACCATACTTTACTACCTGAAGCTCTTGAACGTTGGCCAGTGTTTTTGATGGAGCGATTGCTTCCAAGGCATTTAACTATAATATATGAAATAAACAGGCAATTTTTAGAGGTATATTTTTTATTGATTTTGTCTTTTCAAACAGATGCTGGACAAATTTTAAAAGTATATAGCATACATTTGGAAATGACACTTTTAAACTGGACACTTTGACAAAATTGTTTTGGAATATAAATATTATATTATTCTGAAAATATATCTTTGGATTATTTTAAATCTATAAATCTTTTTTTTTTTTTTTTTTGAATGCTCTACTCTGTAGCAACAATAACTCTGCCGAGTGTGGTGCCATGGTTATCCACTAGAAAACATACTACACTATGAAGCCTTGCACTGCTGACTTTAGCAGAGAAATCCTTAATAGAACTCTTCATTTTTTAGATGTGGGAGGAAACTCATGACTAGCTGGTAACGGTGAGTGAGAAGAAACTATGCCAGGAAGGTGTTCCAAAAACTGAGCTGGTCCTAACTGTGGATCAGACTTAGGCTCTCAAACTTGGCAGTTCAGTAACTTAACCATTGGGACACTTGCCATCAGTCTAAAAATTAATATGGCAATACATAAAATGCTTATTTAATATACATATACTACATTTTTCTGTCAACAAATACTTTACAAACGCTAAGTGTTCACTACATTTTAATTCTATGATGCCCTATAACTCGTACAATAAACCTCTTAACCAAAATTTTGGCAACTGAAATGTTCTAGAAACTCAAATTAAAATTGATGCCAGCAGTTTTTGGATAATAGAACTAGTTTACCAAAAATTTGGTCAGTTGATCTGATTGTTGAAAAATTTCACCTAATAGGAGTTTTTCTTGACTTGAGATGTGTTTACTGTCTTTTAAAAAGTGTTAAAGTGATGCAACCATATGTAGAGAGATGCCATAACATCATTGGCTGATGGACACTACAGTTAGTCTCTTTATTCAAATTGTTTTGGACATAACCTACTTATGTCTGGTCATCTAACTCTTTTGGATGTGCTTATTTTTTAACATTTTCTTTGGATAGTATCTTTTTTTTTTTATTACTCTTATTCTTTTCAGTATCAGCATAAAACTTGAACAGTTTATTTTTCTGTGCCAGAATATCATGCACAGTAGATGTGTCAATACTTAATTCATTCATCATAATTTTTTAAAATTCACCATGCTTTTCTTGGCAAATAATATCTCCCTTTTATATAATATATACGTACAACACATTTACACTTAGCACTAGTGTCTACAGACTAAATGCAAAAATTAATAGCAGCCTTGAAAACAATGCGTTAAGTGTCTGGTGAAAATAAATAAAATTAAAAAAAAAACAAAACGATAGTGTGGAATGTTTAGCCATTGTAGCTTTAGCTGAGAAAGAGGAGGAATTAAAAAGGAATCAGTAGTTCTCTGGATCATAGTGTGTCCAGTGATAGGGATACTACTATAACTACAACCATGGTCTTATAGTAAATAACAAAAGGAAAATAAATACAATTTGATGCTCAGAGAAAAATTTAGATACATGAAGAGAATAAAATGATTCATGTCCAAAGACGACAAAATGCATCATTGATTTTAAGTGTTTAATCTACTGTTTTTGAGTTTCTGGAAAATAATGTAAAGATTTACATTAGTTAATTTTTTTTTTTTTTTTTTTGGTAAGTCAGTGATTTTGTTGTGGTCTTTGTTAATGAACTTGTTTGCAGTATGCAGCTCTGGAAAATTTTCAACTGTGCAAAGAATACTAAACATGCATCTGACATCTAAAAAAAAAACTACCAAAATCTCGGCAGCGATATCTCTAAAGCCCAAGCTCAATTGACTCAATTCTCAAGCAGTGAAAAAATCATACAAATTAGTTGATGGCTGCAATGATGATGGAATCTATAAATATGGGTTCACATCATATTATGGGTTTGCTATAGTGATAGAAGTAATCATAGGTCTTGTATTAAACTATGAAATCTTATCTACATTATCATGCCTGTTTATTAGTTGATGCTAAAGACATGACACAAATGAAAAACTGGAAAAGAGAACATGAAGTTCTGCAAAATCCATGGAGGCCGAAGTTGCACTTAGCACTTAAATTACTGCCCCAAAAATTCTTCTCTACATTCAGATGTTATTGGTTGATGCTGACTTCTATCAAAATATAACAGAAAAAATTTGAATTTATGAACAGCATTAAGAGAAAAATATGACATTAAGTGGGATGGGTTATGCATTGTTCAAACAGCATACATATTAATTTTAAAGGATGTTATCAAAGGCCATCACTGATAATCTTTGAGATGCTGAAGAAACAAGACAAACTTTGGCTACATTACTTCATTGTATGAGTACAAATGAGAAACTACACCAGGGTGTCTAGAAAGACCAAATTCCTGGTGTTTTTATTATAATACATGCCATTTAAAAAGAACCATTCAGCTGCAAAATAAAAACATCAGTATACCTGTATGCTGTATCATGCAGCTCAGGGTGGTTCAACTTTTTCAATACCAGGGGCCAGATAAATGTAGAGCTGCTCCAGGGCTACATGGAAATTTAACTTTTGAATTATAAATTATGCTGTGAATTCAGGCATTATGAGAGTAAAAAAATTATTATAAACAGGTACAGGCAGTTATCAAACTACAGCAAGACAAGCAGCTAACATCACAAGAAAGTACCAAAAAATGCAAAATCTCAAGTTCATACCCATAATTTATTTCAAGTAAAAGATATGCTGTAGTATAATACTTTATAAAACTTCATTTTTGACATGTCATAATATCAAAAGCAAAAATTATCCAGGGCTACAACTAAAATAATATTAAATAGGTGCAACATAAAGATTTCAAACATTTATCTCAATAAACCAAAAATGTTGCTCCAAAAGTTTCTCTTGTACTAAATTTTTAATATCCACAAATTTTGTAATGATCGGTCAGATACAGGATTTATCAGTTTTAATTTTGTGTCAACTTTTATTTTGTTTTTCATAAGATAAAATATAGGTGTACATGGAGTATATCTTTTAAACAAAATTGTAATTGGAAAGAGTATTCTTTGGAACAGGTTTACAGAAGTTTTTGTGTATTTCAATTTTTTTTAGATAGAAAGTGAGAATTGGTTTGCAGTTTACACATTTAGCTGAAGATCTGGTGCCTGCTGCTCTTTTAGCGCTCAGAGGATGCAAAAATAAGCATCAATCTCAACAGAGTTTAAGGAGGAACAGTTCTATTTTGTGAAATGCATCAATATGGCCCATAAGAATAAATATGTGATCTTTATCCTGCAGTCAGAGACTGCATGTTGAGGTGAACAGTTATACCTGTTAGGAAAATCATTGTACAATTAAACTGGATCTTCCAACTGCTCTTGAAATTGGTCATTGTTGCTTATTTTCTCCTTTAAGAAATGTTAGGATTTCCTTTCTATGGGGAAAGAAATGCAAAAGAGACTTTCCTGCACTTATCCATCATACTTCTATAGAGAAAATCTCCATAATCAGCACCCAATTTCTCATTAAATGTCAAATTTTCTGTTTTCCTCTGATGTTTAGCATTTTGGTAAGATTGGATATCATGTCACTCATTCTTTACATATTCTCTGCAAAGAGCTTTGTGTATAATGCAATACTACTTTGTACACACAGATCTCATCAGTGGGTCAAATGAAAATTATCAACTGCTGATATCACTTAGTTTGTGCTGCTGTCTAGTGCTTTTGAAAAGTAATTGCAGTCTGTAACAGATGCAGCGAGACTAGTAGTTTGTACTGCTGAAGGTTTTGTAAATGCTTTTGCTTAAGTTTATATTTCAAGTCATTAAAAGAGCTGTACCTGATTCTCCTGTGTATTTTTACTTTGCCTTGGGTTGTTGAATCAAATTATTAAATTTTTTTGAAACAGCCTCTGTTTGAAATACAATGTATTGCAGTTGTCCATTAAATTCTGTAAACAAGTAATTGTCTTCCCACTTTAAAATGCTCTGTTCTCTGCACCAACCTTTTGTTTCTTATGAGGATTCATTATATTTTGCACTTGTACACTTAAAAAACTACAGTAAAGTATGGGATATATGGCATATGTGTGTAAAGCAAATTGTCTACATATGTACAATATCAGGTAAACACATGCGTGGTGAATCAAACAGGATTCTTTTAGTATCTTTTAGCTATTACAGTACTGATACCTACTCAACAATTTGGGCAAACCATATTTTTTTCAACCAAGGGTTGGTTTTGGGCATATTAAATCAGCTCAAAACTGGATTCAAAAACTAATGTAGGCAAGAAAGAAATTACAAAACAAAGTTGAGGGGTAATGCCAATATTGGAGTGCACAAAAGCTAGCAATCAGTCAGAAATGAAAATTGGATTGGCAACTCAAATGACAAGAATATTGTCTTAATTCTTACATGTAAAATTCAAATTATTTGCTCTGATAGCTTTTAGATCTGGAAGGTATGTAATCATTTTGGCAAAAAAAAAAAAAAATTTACACAGGTCACCAGTTGGACCATGTTGATGTAGCTAACTAATGTCCTGATACCTACTTAAATATAAAATCAAAAATACATTTGTTAAAAAGAATGCAGCATGTTAAAACAGAATGGGCATGTTTTAAACTACGTCTATTGGTAAAATAAAAGTATAATCAGCTGCAGCTAGTACCATTTCCCACTTCAATCAAAGAACCTCACTTATCATGTGTGAATCACAGCACTGGAACCTACAATAATTTGTATAGCATATGAAGTATCACAATATTAAAAAATGTAATGGGCCAGAGGTAGAAATTATGTCTTGCAATAAGAAGAAAATTGATAGAAAGTGGAAGCTAAGATTTAAATATGCATATCTGATGATCTTGAACTAGCAGAAAAAGTAGTGTTTTTTTTTTTTTCATTCATTCATTAAATTTATATATTACTACAATACTGTCAAAAAGAGTGTGTGACACATTTGAGTAATGTGATATACAGTATATTGTATGTAATGACTAAATTTAAAAGAAAAAATTGAATTTGATTTTAAATTTTAGAACATTTCTTTACAAAAAAAGTAATTTAGACTAATTTGATTTTTATTCATCTTAGTTACAAAGAAAAAAAACTTAAAGCTAATTTAATTTTATTTCATTTTACAAGGAAGTAGCTAAAATGTTTCCAGGAGATGGTGACCGTCTAAGACGCATGTCCATAGTGGAAGAAGATGAGACAAAAAGAATAAATATGGCCCATCTCTGCATCGTAGGTTGTCATAGTGTCAATGGCGTCGCTGCAGTTCACTCCAACCTTTTGAAAACCACTTCGTAAGTCTGTTCAGTATGCTTTTGTGTTTAATTGGTAAAGACTTATGCATGTATGTACTTCGTGGAATAAAACATGCTTAAGTTTATTTATAATTTTGAAAATTAGTGCATTCATTTAATAAATCAATATTTATAGATATTTAATTCTTTATGAAAAAACCAAATGCTCATCAGACTACATTATTAAGATTTTCTTTAATAAATTGTATGACATTTCACTAGTTATCTCTTGTATCTGGTGAACAGAATTCACAATTTTGAAAGTCTTTGTTCTGTAGTGTATGAAATCTTGTTCAAAAGATGTTAACAGATCTTTACAATTTTGTTAAGTTCTTCCAAATCTAAGATGATTTTTTTGAAGTAGCTCATTTGATGATATGCAGAAAAATAAAGCATTGAACCAACAAAATTCAGATTAAAGTATTTTAGGAGAGTAAAATATATTTATTTCACTTTATTTTTTTAAGATTCTAAGTTGTTTGTTTTTTTTTGTCAGATTATAGTTTTCATGCATTTCAGTTATCCAAACATCAATTATCTGAACAAGACCTCAAGGTTCTATGAATATTTAATTAGGCATACTGTGTTTTATCCAAACTCGAGAACATTAGAAATATGCTATAATAATTATTGTTTAATAAATCGATTTATTTCTTTCAATCTTTGTTTTAACATCTTTATTCATTGAGGTTCAAATACCTTGCATTACCTGTTTACAAAATGAATATTAAAAAAAAATGTCTATGTATGTTTATTATAGTATTGTCCGTGCTTCCATTAGGTCAGCAGAGTGACAGAAATCCCTCGTGGGGGGTGGTGCCAATGTGAGTTACGGCAGAGGCCTGTGAGGCAATAGGGAGTGCCTGCCATGGGTGACAAGCCTGCAGGGCAGCAGGTGGCTATAACAGCATTGCTCTGCAACTTTGTTCCGAGTACATATCTGTCACAAATGATCGAGTTTGTTGCTGCTACCATGTCTGTGAAGAGAAAGCGAACACCACTGACAATTGAACAGAAAAGTGAGATTTTACAGTGTTTGGATTGTAGTTTAAAGGCATCAAAGATTGCACAAGAGTACAACATTGGAAAAGCAACAGTGTCCGACATCAAGAAAGCAAGCGGCAATTGAGAAGTTTATCAACCAAAGTGACACTTCACGTGCATTAGTGGATGATAAAGGAAATCAGATACCGACACCACCTCCAGTCCCCATTAACGAAGCTGTCGACGGTTTGCAACTTTTCATGGAGTGGTATGAAGCACAAGACGAAGTCGATGCCATTATGTTGATGCATCTTTGTCAAATGTTATCGCTGGCACAGAAGCACCTCAAGCAACAGCGACTGGATATTTTTTTCGCAAAATAAATGACAACCTTTACCTCAATGAATTACATGAACTTAGCATCTTTGATGAACTCTCTGAACTTCCTGTGCATGTACATAAAGGTATTTTTTGTAATCACGTCATGTTTCCTTGAATTTTCAGCTCCATATTTTTGTTATTTAAACGACACACAACGTGATTTTATTTGAGAAAATATGAATTTCTAAGCAATATTCAGTGTTTGTACACATTTTATCGATTGGATGAAATGAAAACTCTGTAAACATGCTTTTTTACGTAATTATGTTCAGTATGGCTTCCTTTGTTTATGATCAGATCAGTTATCTGAACAAAATACTCCGCCCATCTTGTTCAGATAATCGAGGTTTAACTGTATTTGTCAGATGAAGTTTTCAAAGGATATTTTTTACAAAGTGAGTATGATTAATAGATATGCCTATTATTTTTACTTTATAAAAATATTTACATATTTCACAATTTTTAATTTGAGTTTGCTTTACTCTGAACGTGTGTGTGTGTGCATTCCAATTCCTGAAGACCAAAATATTACAAATGTCAATATAAATAGTTTGGGCTTTGATATCCTCATCTCAAAGTTTGGTTTAAAAATTTTATTTATATTTAATAGATTCAAAGAATTTTATGAAGTTTATCCAGAAAAATTTCAGAATAAAACCAATGGAATCACTCCTCGACGATGGCTGCTGTTATGCAATCCTGGACTTGCAGATGTTGTTATAGATGTATGTATTTAAATAAAAGAAGCACAAAGCTTTATCTGCAAAATAAAGAATACAGTAATAACCTGTTAAAAGCTGATTTGCTATTAAGCTCTTGGCTTTAGCTTTTTTTTTAAAATTCTATAAAGTAAAAAAAATTGCAAATTCAAATGGACCAGTGCACCCACCCTTTCTGTTTATGCTTGTGCGTCAATGATGAGTGACATTAAGTACTCAGAGCCAATCAGCACTTAACTGCTTCAGCTCAGACTTAAACGCACCTACCTCTGCTGGCACTGCTCAAGAGGGTTGGTGCTTACCACAACAACAGTCTTCAGCACTTAATAAATAACATTGCAGTGTATTATGTTTGTGTATACCCTGGTGTATTCTTAAATCATTTGTCTATGTGTAGTAGCCAAATTAAGCCATCATGTATCACTCATAGAAAGAAATAACACTCTTAGAACATATCTCCATATCAAGTATGTTATAATGACTCCATTGAAAGCTGATTTGCTGAAAGCTCTCCTTTTCAGGAATGCATCCTAAGCTTTCAACATGGTATTGCTTTATATGAACTAAGATTCAAAGTACCCAAAGTTCATGGTTTATCCAACATACATTTGTTCAGCAGAAAAATTGTTTTCTAACTTAATTATATATCTTCTAAAAAAATATTTATGTATGCAAGCAGTATGTATATGGATATTTGCAGATCTGAGTGCTATCTCTATACTACAAGCTTTTGAAAGTTTTCCTTATTATACTTAGGATTCAGTTATTTGTAATCTAAACTTACAATTATGCATATAAATGATGATAATTATTATTATGTTAGTGTGGTATAATTATTGATTCTTAAATGTTGTTTAAAAAGAGCTATTTAACTGGAGAAAAAGAATGAGTCCAATATCAGATTCATATAACTTTGTTTGTATAACGTCTGATTAAAATCTCTTAACTAAAAATTCTAATGTTACATTTTAAGGTAATTAATTTTAATTTTTACAGAAAATTGGTGAAGACTGGATAGTTGACCTGTTTCAGCTGGCACAATTGACTCAATTTATAAATGATGATCATTTTCTCAAAGCTGTGATGAATGTAAAAAAGGTAAAACAACAAAACACTTTAATAACTGAATAATGTAAAATTTCCAAATATATTACATAGGGAGGGAAGGCCAGGGCTAGTTACAGTACCAGTAATTCATAGTTGAACATATAGGTGAGCTATAATGCATACAACATCAATTATAATTTATCTGTATGTTTAATTAGGAATTACTTATGCTGTAACAACTTAAATATTAATACAGCTATAAATAAATAATTTTCAATGCATTGATACATAAATTGGTTATGTGATTAATAGACTGGCAAAAAATTTTTTTTCTGGTTTTGTTTTGCTGATAATAGTAATTGCTGCAGGAATGTTCAGTTTGTATTTGTTTAGGTTTGCAATGTTGTGCATAATTCATTTCACATGGACTGTTGTAAAACTGATATCATCCTAAAAACCCTTGGATCTAATAAGTATTAACAATTTTAATAAAATAATACTTTAAGCATAAGATTTAATATATTATGTATTTAGAGCAGTAATTAAAAATCCAAAATAAACTACTGATAGGTAAGTAAGAAAATGGTTGATTTTGTTGTTTTGATTGATAGAAACATTTCTGCATAATAAATTTTCAACTCTGTTCTGAAACTTGCTTTTTACTAGAATATAATTAAAGGCTTTAAAATATTGTTACTACAATTAAATAAAGCATAAATTTTATTATTATTGAAAAATTAAATACAATATTTATTCAAATAATTGATCTGGAAATTGATTGAAACAAATAAGATTACCAAATAGGGTGTTAGCCACTTTCCAGGATAAAAAATAATAATAATTAAAAATACATCAGCAATCATGAAATGCTTTTTTCTTTGCTGTAAGATTCCAAACTTTCTTGTTCATTTATCAATTTTATTTTGAAATAAATTTTAAAAATAACAATAAAATATTTTTTTTATTATCAGAAAATTCTACCACCATTTATATTTCAATATCTGACATGCTTCACTTTTTTCTTTGCTGCAGATTTGTCACAAAGATAATTACAAATTTAATGTTTCCTTATGCAGTGATTTGTCCTAAAACAACATATTAAAGTCTCAGTGACATTGAAATCATACTGTGCCTTTAAATTGGTAGTCTAGCATTTAATTATTAAAAAAGGACTTTCACATAGTTTGAGTATCAATAAAGACTTCAACATGAAGAATGGATATGCATTATAAAATGAAAAAAAAAACTTAAAAAATAGCTAACTTATAATCAAGCCAATTTCTGTGTGAATATTCAAGTTAAGATGAATTAGAATTAGATGGTAAAATTAAAAGTTAGTAATACAGTTTATCAGTTACTGTATCTTTATTATATTATCTATTCAGTTTTTTCATACAAAGTTTCTGTCAAATATAGCTTGAATTTAGTTGTTTTTTATGGTTTGTTATGGTTGCCAGCCATTTTTAGCTCTCGTCCATCTTTATTTTAGTATTAGTTTAAAATGCACTTTGGGTATAATACCATACATGTAATATAAATGGATATTTTTCCTGGATATAGTGATTAATTTGATGATAACTAGACAAGGAGAGCAGGTTAGTGTAGCATGTGTAGTGAACTTTGGCATAGTGGCAGTTATGGGTCTAATTCCTAATGGATCTGGCTTTGGTTTATACCACTAATCAGAAGAGTTTGGAACAAATGTCGTATTGTGTTGGTAGGGTCTTCCTCTCTGAAAATGGGGGATTTAGGCTTGTCTCTGCTATCTCTCGACTGGTGTGTTGAGTTGCCAGTATTATTTTAACAAAATTGTCATTTGTTGGTTAAGCTGAATGTGGATCATTCTAGGCAGTTCTTTTTACTTAAGTCAACTCTATTTTAGATCGATTTTAAATCAGCAAGGTGAGGGTACTCATTCAAATAGGAATGTAAATTATTGTCCATATTTAGTGAAACACACCAAGTTTAGTTTTTTTAATATACAGAATTTTAGTGTTAGTGACCTAAATAATAATCCAGAACAATCATAGTTCTTTTTTTTTTTAAAGTTTACTCTGTGCATGTGTGTGTGCTTTCAAGTTTTGTGATTTGATTTTAAAAATTCAAAAAAAAGAAGAAAAAAAATGTTGATCTACTCTATTGTCATTTTGGACTCTGTTAAGTAAGATTTACTTTACTATTCCAGGGGCAAGCATTGATTAAATAAAAACTATTCTTAGATATCAAAGACATGCTAGTTTTATATTAGCAATTTATACAAACATTTTAAATCAAGATATCATTGATCAAAAACATCTATATGGACTGCTAACATATAACTCTAGCCTACTATCATATTGTCTCTTTGTTGAAAGATAATACAAAATTATGTTTTATTTTTTATTGTAAATATAATTATAATATAAGAAATTTGACAAACTTTTCATATTCACAAAAGCAATAGATAGATCTATTTTAATTAATTTTTTCTTTACATTTGTGTATTCAGAGGCTTTTTTTTTTCCTCAGTAGAATTTTTAACTTGTATTTATTTATTTTCTCTTTGAAAGTTTAGTATGTGAATTCTTTTTAGCCAGAAATGTTTTCAGTAAATGGTACAAAGAGTCAACAAAACAGTTGAGGAAGTCTGTTTTTCTGATCTATATTATGTCAACCAATGAATTAGCAGTAAACACAAAAATGAGGTGGAGATTTTGTGGATTCTTTCAATCAAAGCAAACCTTCAACCATGAATGAAATAACGTACTTCTGCCTGTTGGAAGAGAAAGTTATGTTTGAGTAATAGCTAATTTAAAATTAAATTACTTCAAAGTAATAAATATTTATTGTTAAGTACCACTATGCCATGTATGATTGTCTTACCTATTATAATGATAGCTCTTTGAGTAAATCAGTGAGTCATCACTGCTCTAATCTTGCTGTGGCTTGTGAAAAACATACTGTTGACAAAATTTTTCCAAGTCTAATCCTTATCTAAGACAACCCTGCAGAAGCAGCAAGGGCAGGCATATATACTAATAGTATGGTGAAGGTTGCAGTTAATTCCAATGACAGAACAGTATTTCAGTAGAACTCATTCTCTTTCTCTAAATAACAACAACCAAACTTGTTTTGTGAACTCTGAATATATGCCATAAATTGTATCCTCTCTTTAGTGAAAGGAAATTGATTTTGCTTGTTTGTATTTTTCCACAAACTGTTACTGTTTAACTTTTTTTAGATGACCACTACCTTGTGAAGCATTCTCTTTCTGTTTATTAGCTATTTAATTTTAAAAGAATCAAATTTTACTCTCCTATTTGTTTTTAAACAAAAATATTTTAGTTTAACACTGTACTTTGCCTAATAATTTTTTGAAGTTTAGATGTAGAAAAAAGTGTTAGTCTTAATTATGGTAACATTGCATAAGATTTTTGTTGAATAAATTAATTTAATTTATAGAGGCTACCAGTTATTTTCCTTACATTGCAAATTTTAAAATGTTATGTTGTTACAAACGTTTTGTCAGTTTTTATATTATGTTAATTTGGGGTTCATTTTTTGCATGATTGTGAAGGTGGTAAATAAGTTATATATCATTTTGTAGCATGTGCATTGGCATGCATTATGCAAAATCTACCTTTTTAAAAATCATAAAATGGATATTTGTTTCAGTTCTGAGTGAAGCATGGAGAGAAGTTTTTTGTGCTGTTTTACTTCATGAGTTCAAACCAGGCCACAAAGCAAGTGAGGCAACTCGTAACATTAAGCAAGCATGGTGCAAGGACACAGCAAATGAGCGCACAGTACAACAATGGTTTGCAAAGTTTTGATCAGCAAATGTGAACCTCGAAGATAGGGAGCATAGTGGATGACCTTCCAGCTGTGATGACAACTGTCTGAAAGCCTCAGTTGAAGCCGATTCAAGGAAAAACAGTGCGAAAAATTGCTGGAGAGCTTGACATAAGCACTGCAACTGTTTCCCAGCATCTTGACACAATTGACATGGTGAAAAGGCTTGAAAAATGGGTGCCTCATGAGTTCAATGAACAACAACAAAATTGTCTGATGGACTGCAACTGGTGTCATCCACTATAACTTCTTGCAACCTGGCGAAACCATCACAGCTGAAAGGTACTGTCGTGAATTAAAGTGTTGCTCATCAGAAACTTTCAACGACAGCCAGCATTGGTGAATTTAAGAGGCCCAATCCTGCTCCATGACAATGCTCGTCATCTTGTTGCAAAAGTGACTCTTCAGAAACTGAACAGGTTGGGGTACTAAGTTCTCCCTCACCCAGCCTATCCACCAGACCTTTCTCCCACAGAGACTACCACTTTTTCAAACACCTCAACAGCTTCCTCCATATGTAATTCTTCTCCAACCAAGCAGCAATTGAAACTGCCTTCCAACAGTTTATCGACTCCAGAAATCCAGATTTTTTTTCAAAATGGTATAAATGCATTTGTAACTCATTGGCAAAAAGTGTATTGATTATAATGGAACTAACTGATTAATAAACTTCATGTTCAGCAATGATGTGAAGTCTCAATGTTGCAGTAAAAAAAAATCCGACAAAACTTCTGTAACAACCTAATAGTTGTTTAATTATTAATTTAATTTTTTTTCTGTCTATGGTAATTTCCTCATATTTCTTTTAAATGGAAGTATAAAAAAACAACATTTTATGGGCATTGAAAATGTACTCATAAGTATGTTAACAATTTTAAAAGACTTTAATGTTGTCAATTTAACTGTTACTATTGATCTTTTATTTTTAGTAATATATTGCTATATTTTAATGACCTGCTTCATTTCCTCTTTAGAAAAATAAAGAAAAGCTTGCTACATACATACAAGAAAATTATGGAATTCATGTCAATAGCTCGTCTATGTTTGATGTGCATGTGAAGCGAATCCATGAATACAAGCGTCAGTTGTTAAACTGCTTGCATGTGATCACTTTGTACAACAGAATGAAATACGAATCACGCAAAGACTCTTGCCCACGTACTGTCATCTTTGGTGGCAAGGTAATTAGTGTATATTGATTTTTTGTTATAGCCTATTAAAAGGCATAGTTTTGGAGTATTTGCATAAAGTTTTTGCAATTAGCACTCCACTAAACAAAATATTCAGTTAAATAATATTATTTCCAAATTTATTTTAGTGTTTTTTTTTTTAATTTCATGATTTTACTGAGTTTGATTTTTTTTTTCAGAAAGTTCCTATATGCACTTGAATTTTAAAAAATATATATATATTGCTAAGTAGAAATTTTAATAATTAATGCACAAAATGTGTTGATAATGCTTTGAATCAAAACATTGATTGTCGCTTAATATTGTTGATATACAATATATGAGATAGTTTTTGGTTTCATATATTGTTAATTTATTTTTTCTTAATGTAATACTTTACTAGCAAGTTGTTATGCATATGTATACACAAATAAGTATGTTAAAGGTAGTAAATGATGTCAAGATTGGAGGAAATGGCTGATGTCTGTTAAGAATTTCTTCACACCAGAACATATTAGATTATGTTTGTTGAGGTTTCTATAAATACATAATCAACAAGTTTTCAATAATTTGAAATATCAAAAAAAAATGAATGATATGAGAACAGTAAAATGTAGATTGAATTTGAAATATTAATTATAAAATGCAAAATAAACATACAACATCAAACTTCCAAGAAATTTAAGGTGCTAGGTCCTAGTGGTTTACTATACAAACTCTGTAAATTTTGCTCAAATTAGTAAAGACCCTTCTGAAAGTATTCATTGTGCTGTGGAAATGGTAAAATCCTAGAAGTATGGCACTGTGCAGAAGCTGTTTTACTCCAAAAGAAGAAAGATGAAGTTTAGTGACATGATTCAGAACAATATCTCTACTTAGTATGGAAGGAAAATGTTTTCTCAGTTTTGTCAAAAGAATAGCATACTATATTCTTGCAAATACATTCATTGATATATATCAGTGAAGACTGAAAGAATGCTAGGATTATCTGGATGCCTGATGCACACAAAAGTAATAACCTAATTAATGAGACCAAAATGGAAAAGAAAATTTTACTATAATATGACGTGATCAGCCAATGCTTATAGATCAGAAGCCAAAAACCTAAGAAGAAAGAGACTTTACTTTTCAGAAAAGATAGAAGTGATTATAACTATTATAACTTTTCTATTAAATTTTAAGTAGAGAATAAAACAAAATGGATCAGACAGCCTTGAACATGGTTGTTAAGGAAAGGTTGAGGTCTGGTGTAAGGGACCTGCCAATCCAGGTCTTTATGGATAATCTCACACACTGCACTAGAACAATTGTAGAAAGTAGATGGCTCATGAGCATGTTGGAGAAACTAATATCTTGGGCACACATTAAATTCAAGCCCGCCATGTCAAGAACTTAGTGATATTGAATACCATCTTTATTAAACAAGCTAATTTAAATGTCTGAACAAATAGTACAATGTCTTCCTGAAAGACAAAAACAATATGAGCAGTGGTAGAAGAGGTGGAGGAGGCAGGCTTAATGAAAAACAGTAGAACTGGATTTGCCAGGGAAGTTTCAATGTCGGTGCTATTAATTTGGCTTTTTTTCCCTGAATTTAATGTCCCTTCTTATACAACATATCACTGACAAAAGTAGAAGCAATAAAAAGGAAAACTAATGTAAGGTTTCAATAATGGTTGTGAGTAGGGAAGAACTTAACTGTAACATGTACAATGGGCTCCAAAATTATTGCGGAAAACTCTAAATTTGTCATATTTTGAAAATTTACTGAATTCACAGACAAAAGCAGTTTTGAGAATATATATGGCAATATCTTACAGAATCATAAATAGAAATGCTTTGACATACATTGGAGTAACATTCTGGATGATGATAATGGACCAACTCCATTTTCATGAAAATACATCTCCACTTAATAATTGCTTTGCATACTCTGAGTATTCAATTCAACAGTTTTGTAATTAATCATTTGAAATGTTTCTCAATTCTGCAGTAGCTGTGTAATGTTTGTTAATTGCCTAGTCTTAATTGTCCTATCCAGTTCATCCCATGCCAGCTCAACTGGAGACAAGTCTAGTGACTGTCCTGGCAAGGTCATGATATCACAAAGTCTGAAAGTTGTGATTCTCCAGGTATCGTTTGTGGAGCTTGGAAATGTGTTTAGGATTGATTCTTGTTGGAAATGAATCAACGTCTAAGCAGTTGTCCACCAGAGCAGAGAAATTTTTCGTGTGATTATCAATGACACACTATCAAAAAGCTCAAACTTTGATTCATTAGTCCACAAGACCTGCCATTGCTTTGGTGTCCATTGAACATCTCCCTTTACCAATGCCTTACATTTTTGCTTGTTCTTTTGGCAGAGTTGTGGTTGGCAAACTGCTACACAACTGCTGATACCAGCATTTTTAGGTAACATTTGACTTGATTAGAACACCACAGACCCATTTTGAGCCATACTGGAATGGTCAGACATCTGTTGTGTTGTGAAAAGATGTGATCCTAATAGATTTTTTCCAAGCCAGGAGTGCATGTTTTTCTGTTGGAAATAGTATCGGTCTCAGTCTCTTTCTTTAAAATTGAATGTATTGCATAATGTAATTCCTTTAGTTTTCTAGCAGTATCTTTGATGGTCCAGTTCTTGTTGTCCAGTGTCACTACAGCAGCTCACTTCTATACTGATTTCTTTCTTGTTGATGATTTTTTTCTCATCAACTAGTTTTGTGCTTTTTATAACAATGACAATTGTATGAAGAATGATGTTGTAGGATGGTATCATACTACCAACCAATTAAGTGATCACTTCATAAGTGGCATAATTATAGCCTGATGTATTTATTGAAATTATGTTGTGTGCTGAAAGTGTAATATGGAATCAACACCTGTCTGGATGAAATGGTGAAGCTAAATATTATCCTATTGCAAAGTGTGTTTTTCCTCAGTAGAAGAAGGTGCCAGAGGACAACATACTGAAAACCATAGGTTTCTCCTCTAGACATTGCAGAGCAGCATCAAAATGCCTGAGTGAGAGTGCATCAAGGTGGTTATGGCTTAGAAATTAGTACATGGAGTGGAGAAGCTAATGGGTGGTGGAGACAGTTCACCCTCTGTTAGACACTATCCTCAGGGTCTTGTGAATAATGGGTAAAAACTTGGTAAACAATAGCACACAGCTGAGGAGTCATTCAGAAGCACCTTTAGTGTTTTTGAAAGTCAAGAATGTGAAATGTGAAACAACAATAAGATGCATGATTATGAGATGCATTTCAAAATGTGGAATTTGAAAATTATTTTATTGGTTATCTGTGAAATGTAAATATGGTAAGAATAAAAACATTACTAATAAAAATATATATTTAAGAATAAATAATGTTTTGATATAATGAGAAGAATGTGAGATTGTGTTGGTGGTTGATTTTTAATGAAATTCATCTAAAAGGTTATTAAAATAGTTCTGTGTAGAATCAAAGTAAGTACTGACATAATGTGATATAGGAAAAAAGGGAAGAGGAGTTAAAATGACTTTAGATTACAGCAGTAATAGAATTTATTAGCAGGAGTAATCATGTCTTTGTTTTTTTTTTAGTGTTTTTAATATTTATATTTTGGGTATGATTTTGTTTTTTAACAAACAACCATTGCTGCCTGCATTTTTGAAAAAAGGTTTTATACTAGCAGTCTTCTAACTGAAAAATCACAACTGTCTTATTTTTTTTATTTTGCATTGTTAGGCAGCTCCAGGTTATAGGATGGCTAAACTTATCATCAAATTGATCACTTCAATAGCTGATGTTGTAAACAGGGATCCAGACATTGGAGACAAACTGAAAGTTGTATTTTTAGAAAACTACAGAGTTTCTTTAGCAGAGAAAATCATACCTGCAGCTGATTTAAGTGAACAGATTTCCACAGCAGGAACGGAAGCTTCTGGAACAGGAAATATGAAATTTATGGTAGGTAAAAAAATTGCTAAAAATACACCACCAAAGATTTCATTTTAAATTCTTAAAAATGTTGATTTACACTAAAACTAACGTCATAGTTTCTTTTATAAACATTGACAGATAATAGTAGCATTCAAAATTATGTTCCATAGGTTAGGTATTTAGAAATTAACCAAATTCAATAATCTTCAAAAACAAACATATACAAGAGTTTTATCATTTTTAAAATTTATGTGTAGATGATTTTTTATGAGTTCAGAAATATCTCACTTTAATGTTTTAAAATACATATGCAATTTTATATACAAATTTTACTGGATTTCATTGTTATTGTTTCACATAAAGTTTAACATTTGGTGGGGGGGAGTAACAGCTTTGACCTAATCGATGAAAACAAATATTGATTACTATAGTTGTAATGGTGGTATAAAGAATAAGGACTATTGCATAACTTTAAAATTGAAATTCTTTATTTTTTTTAAATTTTCAAATTAAACAAAAGAAATTTGAAAGCACATTTGTAATCAAAAAATCCATTGAGAGTTTGTATAGGGGAAACATGCACAATGATTATTTTATAGAGAATTTTATCAATACCTAAATTTATTTTGTCTGTGGCCTGCATTGAAATTGTTAGTCTAGGATTAAATATACATTTTATGATACTTGGAGAATAATTTCACATAAAAATGTATAAGATATGTAGTAATCTTAAAAACTGGTAAATTTTTGCATTATGTATCTAAAACATTACATATCTACATAGATTTAAATGAAAACCACCAACTACCTTTCTGGTAATAGCAGGACCTCTTACAACAAGCCAACTAAATTCAGTGATGACCTTTACAACCCATACCCAGTGCTGGACAATCCATCACAACATGCGGTTATTACTGCATTGTCTGGGTAGTGGAAAACTGCATTGACCACCAACAAATACATTTGTCCATTCCATTGAAAAATATCTTTTACAACTTTGGTGTATGGTCTTAAGGGTTCCTTCCTATTTTATGATTGACTTTAGTTGATCATACTATGTTGTTGGCATGTTTCAGACTTAGAAATTAACTGCTCTGTGTCACTGTTCACCCTAGGCCAGTACAAGTATTCTTGAGCTCTTTATTTAGACTTTTACAATTTACAAGTATTTACCCAATATATATTCTTTTTTTAAACTATATGGCTATAGCTATGACCATTAATGGTTCTATTTTGTATGTTGCTCAATAGTTAATGGTCTATCTCTATCACTACCCTATCATAAATGTAGGCACGAAATTATTCATATGCAAATATCACCCACAATGCTGCTTTTTTTACATTTTAGATATAGTTCTATACTTCAGGAAACATGAATTGGAGTCTTCGTTGTGTTACTACAGCAAAACTATGATCATTCTTTTGAAGCATCACATGAAACTTTTACTGCTTTCATTGAATTGTATAGAAACAGCACCAGTTTATTAGCTATTGTTTTTTTTTCCGGTTTTGCTATGTTTGTATATATTAATGCTTCTACTAATGTCACTGCCTTACTTTTCCAAGTGATCCTATCCTAGCTGTATTTGCTTTTTTTTTGTTTTGTTTTTTTTTTTTTTGTAGGCATATTCATGACAACTAATTTTCTTTGGATCTTGTTTGTGCCCTTGCATGAGATTATTTCTCTGAAGTAAAAAAAAAAAAAATTCCTGTTGATCAACTTTACACTTCAAGTTTAGATATAATCCCAATTTGATGTATGTTTCTCATTCCTCATCTTGAGGTAAATTCTCGTTGATGCCCCCCCCCCCCAACCTCTGGTCTGCCAGCAATACCAGCATGCTTGATATCAAATTAGGTTTTCTGCAGTACAGATACATCTTGATCTTTTTTCTTTCTTTTTTTTTTGCATTTAGTTTTATTGAAGATATAAAGTTTTTAACTGTGGCATAAAGTTGTATATTTATGTGGTGTAGCTAGAAATTGTTCCATGTTTGGCCATCATAGTTGTATACAAGTGAAACTTATCCTATATCTGTGAAAGTAGGCTGTGACATTAAAGAAGTAGTCAGTCATCCAACTCCTTCCCGAAGTGCTTACTTCAGAACAAAGTTTTCTCTGTAAGTCCCTAAGAACTGAAATAAAAAAACTGTTTCAGTTGACAAAGAAAGATGGGCTGTGTTGACCTCCATGACCTTACCAGATGTTTACAGTTAAAATCTGGCTGCTATTGGCAGTATCTACTTTTACCTCAGTGGTTCATCTTTTGATATTGCCAGCTAAAAAAAAAAAAACGTTTTTGAGAGTGGAGCCTTGAAAAACAGCCTAAAATCTGGTCAATTATCATGCAATTGGAAATTGTTGCTTGTCAAATGAGCTGGAGCTCATGATCAAACATTTTTTTCTGTAAGAAACTTATATATCTTCTGAATATTAATTCAGTTGGAGTGCAATTGCTGTTCTTTAAAGCTCTGCAGCTACTCCAGGAATCCTGCTGACCAGAGAAGGCCAAGAACTTTAAAAGACTTTTTTATTGAGATGTAAAGCCAAAGATACATCATACAGTTTAAGAATGTGCTGATAATTTTTTATGCCTTAAATCCAAAATTTTGTCTATGTACTACAGATGTTTGTGCTGCAGAGGAGTAATGATGTCATGAATGACCACTGTATCATCTAGTCTCTTACAAATAAAGGCATTTAGGCAAAGTTATCACTTTCTATTGTGTTTCTTTTCTCTTGTGTGGAGTACCAAGTGAATAATTTTCTTGTAGATGTCATGGGTATATCCATCTAGATCACAGTTTTGGGAATTGCTCCATAGTGTCTTCAATGGAAGTGGTCTTGAGTTGAGACAAGCTTCCATATCTCTTGATAGACTTAGAAAATCAGACTGACACTAAGTGGAAATATAAGTTGCATTGTGATACCAAGTGAACAGTTTCTTTATACCTGTACCATCTATTTTAATTGTATTTCTTGTGAGAGTTATTTTATTCTTACTCCATACTTCTATGTTATTTATGGAATCTACTAAGGTTGTTGCTATGCTTTTTATGGATTCTAGGTTTACTGCATAGGGTGGCTATCCTGTTATTTGTATTAAAGGCTTTAATTATCTGATGGGAGAAACAAATTTGCCATATTTCATGCTATTGCTACTTCCTATTATATCTAACAAGTTTTTAATCTGCTGAGCACCTATTTTGCTTGTTGTTTGCAATATTTAAACCACCTAAATACTGGTAAAGGTGGATTACCTGATTTTGCACCCATTTGTTTATGCCCTTGCCACAAAAACTCAAACAGTTTAGCTCCAATCGCAGTCCTATGATTTTATCTTATACCATAAAGGGAATTGACTAGGCTGTCGAGTACCATTTCCTTACCTATAAATCTAAGGTTATAGATTCATCAGCCTTTTAGCTTCATCTGGTTTTTACTAGTTATCCTTATCTACATTTATGTGGCTACCTAAGGGAAAAACTATACTCAAAATTTTTATTCTGTCATTTGCCCACCTAATACCAAAACAGTCAGGGTTGTGGTGCACTTCACAGAGAGAACTTAGCTGTGCTCCCTTTGTTTTGATTTCGTTAACTTGAGCACCAGATGCATCCTCTTACAGTTTGAGTTTGTCAAAAACAACCAACATACTCTATTCATTCTGCAAGATGATCATGGCGTCTGTCATCAGCATACTGTATCATTTTTTATTCTTTGTTGGTTATCACTATGTCTATGATTTTCTGTTAAGCACAGATCATGCAGGCCATATCTTTGCATTGACTATATACATTAATGCAAAATAAGCTGACAAAACTGTTTTGACTAACGTTTTCCTGGTTATCAGAGTAATATAACTTTATCCATCTAAAAAGTCTTCCTTGAACCCAAATGGAGTCTCTGTGTCTATTTTATGTACAATTTCTCTGATCAGTCGGAGAGAGTTTGTAATGGATCTACCTCGAATTGAGCAGGTTTGATTCTTGCTAATGATTTTAAACATAACTTTGACTAGCCTATTTGCTAATATCTTAGCTATACTCTTATAATTGCAGATAGTCTTTGTTGCATTTCTTAACCCTTTTCCTACCAAGGTTTTTAGCATCATTTCCATTAACAGATTCACTCATCCATTGACAGATGATTCAGAATCCCCTCCAAGGGCATTCACCAATGCTTAAATTAATGATGTCCAGTGCTACTGACCAGCCATCTATTAAGTGTCACAAAAACTATGTTATATCAGAGATCTCAGACTTTGGCAGAGAAAGAGTTAAACAATAGGTTGTTGGTGGTGTTGCACTGCTAAGTGAGAGAGCTTTGTTGAATGCACTATTAACTACATTTGTCAGGTCACTGATTAATAGGTAGTCAAACCTTTTATATAACTTGGGTATAAGGTCATTGCTCCCAAGGATTTTTCATTATTTAATGCCTTAATGGCATCTATTACTTCATTTTCTGTTATCGGGCTTTTGCAAAGCTTGACTTCTAATGGATCTAGTTTACTTCTAAGTTTCCCAGAAAAGTGTCCTGAGATTGAGGACAGATCTTCTCACTAATGAAGAGCTGTTTATATATAATACCATGCTTCTCTAATTATATTGTCTATATCTGTTATGGTTTGGTCATCTATTTTTCTTTTTTTACTAGTCATTTGTTTACATATTGCCCTAGTCTTCTCAAATCCACAAAAGGCCTTGCTACATCCTTAACCACTAATGACCTGTGCTCTGGCCCTTACTCTAATGTCTTCTGCTTTTGAACTAGTTCACTCTTTTTTAATGGCATGATCCTGACTAAGTTTGGGGAGCCTAATGCTGCACTGTTTAGTTCTAGTTTAATGTCACTTGTAAGGCCATTTTATCTATACCCTATACACATTTTGTACTTGACAATATTCTATGCTGAGTTTCTTCCATGTTAGTTTTCCTACATTCCATCATCCTGACATAGTCAGGAACTATTTAATTAGACACACCAGTCTTCTCAGAAGATTTTTATGCTGTTGAGTTTTCTGGTTGCTGCCCTGACTGTAAAGCTAGCCCTAATCTGAGAGTATCACTTCAGGAGATAAAATCATGTGTGATGTCTTGCAGGATATCTGTGAGTTTAGCAATAACATGCACTCTGTCTATTCTAGTCATTACACTATACCTATTTGAGTAATATGGAATTTAATTCTAAAAGCACCTACCAATCTGAGTTGCAAACAAGGTTATTGTAGCCGGGCAGAAAACAAAAACAAGTTACAAACTAGATAGCATTCACTCAAAAAGAGCTAGCATAACAAAAATGGTACTCTGGAAACCACCAAATTAACAGGAAACTGCACCAAAAACTGGTTTCCTGGTTTATTTAACCCTCAACAAGTGCTCAATTACCCATAAATTCCAAAACTAGGCTAGGGTATGATTCACAGCCCTGACAACTCAGGTTACTCGTTGAATCTGATTTTTGCAATGTTTCACTTGTAAAAGAGTAATTCTAACAATCTTTTGTTATTTCTCCAGATTAAAGCTCATTTCCCACATGAGTGATGATCTAGGCAACAAAAGGGTGATGAGATTAACTATTACATTGGATATAGAAATTTTTCATTTTTATGTAAAAGTTGTTATCAAATTTGCATAGCTGTTTTGTTTGTTTAAGTGAAAATTTTGTAAAGAGAATATTTAACCACTCATACTATTTCTCAAAACTCAGTGACTGATCTTATATTTTATTCTAGCTGAATGGCTCACTAACTATTGGCACACTTGATGGTGCTAATATTGAAATGAAAGAGGAAGCAGGAGCAGAGAATATTTTTATCTTTGGTTTGACAGTTGATGAAGTTAAGGAACTATGGGCAAAAGGGTTTGTTTAATACATTTTAAATGATTAATATGATGAAAGTAAATTTTGAAAACTGTAGTGTGTGATTTTTTTCCTAACATTTCTATAAAATGCTTATATAAAAAATCTTTTAATGAAAACATTTACTGATTAGTCCAAAATATGACTTTCAACTTTCTTTTACAGATTAATTACATTTTTAATATGATTTTTGTCAAATTCTAACACATATCAAATGTCAACAGTAAAAATTAAAAAGATCTCTCTCTCTCTCTCATATATACACACACAAAAGTGATCAGGTCCAACAGTTTATCAAAATTGAAAACATATGTAATCTGTCTTTTTCAAATTATTTTTAAAAAAATGTAATTAACAATAAAATTTACAAAGTTTTTTACTGTATTATTAGGATTTTTATGATCTGCATAAATTAATAAGAATGACATTAAATTATTAGTACAAAAATAATCACTGTCAACCAGTAGTATATCTGATTGATTTGATTCAAATATCCAGCATGTTCATATTAGATACATAAGGGGAGTACTTAATTTTGTCATTGCTGTAAGTTCATTGGACATGCATAAATAATTTTCTAATAGTGGAAGGTTAATGCATTAAAAATCTGCATTATCATTTAATGCCTACTTCTGTAAATATTTTTAGGAACACTAATTTTGACATTTTCCACACTAAACTGTTATATTATTAATGATGTGCATAAAATTATATTTTTGTTATAAAAAAGTAATGAATATAATAAGTTTACCATTTAGAATATTGGATTTTGATAGTTGATACATTTTTTACTTGCATCAAGAAACAAATATGATTAATAATTGTTTTATTTTGTAATACTAGAAAGTTTTGCTTGTATATATTTAATAAATAGTATTTTGTCAATTTTATTTCTTTTAAATTTGTCTTGAATTAAATTACTGGTAAATTGCTGTTTAAATGATTGTAATTGAAAAAAAGAAAGAGTATCTAATCAAATATAGAAAATTCTTGCCTGTTGCTTTTTTCTTTCATTCTTTTAGTTCTTTGCTAAAAAAACACGAACTTTTTTATCTCAAAGGATCTGTGACTCAATTATTATTCATAGCATTTTTTCACACCTGCATCCATTCAAATAGTCAAATATCATGTTAAAGATCATATTAGACTAGGGATAAACAAATAATTCTTCAACATATAAAATTTTGTTTAGGCACATTATCATTATTATTATTATTATTATTATTTATTATTATTATTATATTATATTATTATTATTATTAATTTATTTTTTTTATTTTTTTTTTTTTCATTTATTTGCATTTATTGTAGTTACAATCCTCAAGATTTTTTATCATCGCAACGAGGAGCTCAGGAGAGCTCTTGATCAGATAAAAAATGGTTTCTTTTGTCCTGATAATCCAGATGTTTTTCATGACATTTTTAATTCCATTGTCTATGAAGACAGGTAAATCAACTTTGTTTTTCTTTATTTTTTAATAATTAATATGATAATTCCAATGAATCTCTATTCTTGCATTAGATGCATTAATTATTTAAAACGATATACTGCTTTTGTGAGACGATGACTTTACAACACGTTTTATTAACAGATTTTACAAAGGTAGAAAAAGTAATTTAAAATTATTAAAATTTTTATTATTTAAGAAATAATTGCAAAAATTGTGTATTATTAATTTTAATAAATACTTAAAAACAATTAATATATTGCATTTAATTTAGTTGAAACATTTTTCTTTTAATTTAGGTTTTCTCTTATGGCTGACTATGAAAGCTATATTCGGTGTCAGGAACATGTAAACAAAGTATTCAAAGTAAGTAGCTTTTTTTTCTTAAAATTTTTTTGACTGTTGTCAATTAAAAAAAAAAATTTTTTTTTTTTTTTTAAATTTGGTGTCTGGTATTTATGAAGTTTAAACAACATACTAGAATTTCTTTGCCTAAGTGATGTCCTTGTTAATAAACTCTCTTTCTTCTCTAGTAATAAAAGGCCATTTATACTCTGAGCATTAAAAAAATTGTTTTAATTCATATTCAAATTGTAATCTTTTGTAAATTTAAAAACAAATAGCATGATATTCTAACTTGATAAATGATAAAAGATAAAGTTAGTTATACTGTTCCCAAAAAGGTTCTTTACCTCATTACACCTTTTCTGGACATTTATAGTTTGCATTTATAAAGGCAGCTTGTTAAATTAACTTTTAGATTATTTCCTCAAATTTTTGTCTGCTTCACCTATAATGTTAAATTGGGAAGATCTTTTTCATTCATGAATAGGGTTCTGTTATAAAGGGGTCACATGTATTTTATTACATTAAATATCAGTTTTAATGCATACATTTGTAACATGATAGTAAATGGACATAATTTTAAATTGGATGATGACAGCATTTTGTCCAGGGCCTGTACTGACTCTAAATTAAAAATCATTGGAATCATTTTCTTTGTAAAAAATTTAAAACTCTGATCTTAACAATCAAGCTTCTTCTATCCTTTGTTACTCAATGCATATGTTTGTGCATGTATGCGTGCATGTGTGTGTGTGAAAGAGAGGGAGAGATAGATAGATAGATATGTCCAGTTTTGTGACACAGTAGATATATATATATTGTTTATCTTGGTCAGCTCTCTCTCTTTTTTGGTTTGAACTATTTATGTTGAGGAGGATGTTTTATCAAATTCTAGTTAAGTTTATCTTTTCTTGCTGCTTTTTATTTTTGAATTAATTTTTTCTTTCTTTGGGAAAGCCAAAAAAATATTTTTTTTAAAACAAGCAGAAGTTTGGTGGTTTTTTAAGAATCGCATTGTTTTTGGTTTTGAACTTTATTTTTTGTCATTTAATATTTAGAAAACCTATTTTCACTTGTTTATAACTATTATAATTATATTTAATTATTTAAATTGGAATTTAAAAGTTTTTTTGTTTTGTTTTCAGGAACCTTTCCAATGGGCTCGTAAAGCAGTCTATAACATAGCAGCATCAGGGAAGTTCTCGAGTGATCGCACCATAAGTCAGTATGCTCATGACATCTGGAATGTAAAACCATCTACTGTAAAATTACTTGCTCCATATCAACCACCTGATTCAAAGTAATTTTTTTTTGCTTATAAAAAGGAAGAAAATATGGTTGAAATTTTTGGGAATTTGTGCATTTATAAGCACACTTGTGATAAATGAATCTCTATCTTGTTAAACTAATCCTTGACTGAATTTGTCATTTGGTTTTGTCTAAATGTAATGACTTGTTTGTTTAGTTATTATATTTTATTTTGGTAAAATGTTGAGATATTTTGTGATCCAAATTTTCCTTAATTTATTGCTTCATAATATAATTAAAATTTGGAGAGAAAAGAATTTTTCTATATTGTATACAGTATAGTAAGTTCTTGATAATAATTAAATACAGCTGTTTAATGAAATATGGATACTATTTAATTTTATAAACATATAAAGTACATATAATATGATATATAAATGTGAATATAAGCTACTAAGTGCAGACATTCTATAAAAATTTGTAAACTGAACTAATGTTTAATATCAACTTTAGTATTGTAGCATGCCACTAAGTATAATAAACATCTTGTAAACAAAATATTGAGACTTTTAAAAGCATCATCTATTAAACTAACTTTTTTTCAATTATAATTTAAATTCATACTTTTTCATTAGTCTTTAAATGTACGTAAACAATAAAAAATTTGACATTTTATTTTAAAGTAATGCATTGCAGAATTATTTTTTAAATTGTATTACCTTCTAAACATTAAGCAGGATTTACTGAACATAATTTGCTTCAATAATTGTTTGCCATGCATTGAGAAGGGAAAATGTACATTACCCAGAGATTGAAATTCTGTTAGAGAATGCATGAACTACTTTATTAACAATAAACAAAATAGTAAGTGAATAATGTTTGAGTCTTTTATTTTAAATCAGTTAGTTTTTCAAAATTTCTTTAAGCCAAAAACAAGATCTGAACTGCTTTTTTACAATTATTTTCTAAACTAAACAAAGTCAAAACAAAAATTGTGCATTGGGTCATTTGTTCTTTTTTTTTTTAAAGTTGCAAAATTTGTATTTTGTTACTGTATGAAACTATATTACAAGTCATTTGATCATACAGCTGTATTTTATTTGCAATACAGCCTTCTGTTACAAATATTTTGATGTTTTAATATATATATTTTTTATTGCTTTAGCTTATTGTTCTTATATTTTTAAGTATTATTGTTTCCTTTTAATATGGTTAACCTTGTTATATTTTTAATGCTATGAATGCTGTAGGTTTTCAGTTTTCCTTTAAAATAGATTCTTCACATGTTCTCTCTTTTTATGTGGTTATTCTGTTTCTTTTAAACTTGTGTTCATTCTTGTTACCTTTAAAAAGTTTTGTAGTTTTAAGTTTACTCAGGTGGCTGCTGTAACATAACAAAGAGTCATTTTCACTTCTCTAAAAATAAAATAAAATAGCCAGATCTTTTAATGCCTCAATTACCAGCAAATCCATTAAAATCTGAATATTTAGAAACTTAACAGATATTGAGTTATAAATGTAATTTCTAATGTGTTTGAATTTCTGTAACTTGTTACGTATTATGTTTGAAATAATTTTAATGTTTCATTTATTAAAAAGTATTGTATATAAAAATATTCTTTGAAATACATTCTTTAAAAAAACATTTTTTTGCATTACTGTATCATTTTACCCCAATTTTGATGATAAAGTAAAAAAAACAAAAAAAAAGTAAATTTTCCCATTATTTTTTTTTTTTACATATATATTTTAACTAATTTACTTAGTTAAGCCATTTGACCTAAGGGACCTAGAATACTGTCAATAACATTATAACATCACAGAAATCTTGAAATGAAATTTTTAAAAATAAAAATCTGTTTAGTTTATTTTACTCAATTTTTTTTTTTAAATTTAATGTAAGAAACTGTAATACTTCATGTTGTTTTTGCCTCATGTTTTTAGTTCGTGCATTGGCTCATTTTACTCAGTCACCCTAAAATAAAATGATGTAGTTAATTGAAAAGTAAAAATCAGCACCAGTTTCAACGAGGGATAAATCTTCTAAGGTAGCAGATTTTTTTTGTAAGCATCACACTTCAATACTTTAGTGTTTTACAACAACAAAAAGCCATAAATATACTTTCATTCAAGAAATGCTTAGTATGAAAAACCTCATCAGTAGAAAACCAAGACATTTGTAGGATACTTCCAACTGTGAAATTTTAACTTGCATGTATACAGTAGTATATTATGCAAAGGATTAGGAAGTCTGATTTATATGTATTTTCTGTGTTAAATTGTAATACATAGCTACATGGTTAAAATGTTTGTTTGACACACCAATGAATCCTTAAACTTTCATCTTTAATGATACAATGTTCTGTCCTATTTTTCAATGTTCTGAACAGATTCTTGAGCTGCTGGGGTGGGATATGATTGATGATAACTGTTTAATTTGTGCCATGCTGTTGAAATCTCAAAAACGTTTACGAACTGTGGACTGAGAAACATCCAGTTCCTGTGAGGCATGGTGAAACAACTTTCATAGTTGTCTTGGAAATGCTTTATGGCTGCAGTAGTAGTTTGACAATTACTTTGTAAACCAGAGTTTTCTATCACTAACTTATCTTTTCTTATAATTAACATTTCAACAAAACACAAGATGCAGTTAAGCTCAGACAACTGACATTATGGTTTCATGATAGCATGAACAACAACAACAACAAAATCTTTAAACATATGATCTTGTAATTTCTTTTTTTTATCTAATGTAGTTAAACATTAAAACTCCTTAAATGCCTCATAAACTCACTCTTACAAAAGAAAACTGCATGAATCTCTAATTTACCTCTAGTGCTAACTAACTTGAACTCATGGTCTCTCCTAACATAGTCATTAGCTAATGTAAAAAAGTATTTGAAACTCAATATTTTTCAGATTTTTAAAAATATTTTCAACTCCTCTATCAAATTCCCTTTCAACTAGTCTCTTATTAAAAAATCATGACTTTCAACATTTTTACTTTCTCCAGTTGGGCCAAATAACTTGTTTCTCTCTAATTATCTAGGTAAATCATCTTTGAACCTGTTCCAGGTTATCATATCTTTCTGCAAACATGAATGACATTGCCTGCACTGAATATTCTAGATGTTACTAAATGAAAGCCTTACTACTATTTATGCTTGAGGAATTATACTATCTCTTAACATACAGTCTGCCCCTTCATTGCTAAGTAAAGAACTAACACTATTTACACACTTTAAGTGTATCTTCTAAATAATTTCCCATCTATCAAGATTTTCAGTAACTGATGAGTTTTGTCTTCTCATTATTTACTGTCATATGCTTTAACATCATCTACAGATTTTTAAATATCTATGTTATTTATTAATAACTGATATTAAAATAGCAAAAACAAATAAGGATCAGAGACTGAACTCAAGGTACAGCATATGTAACATTTATGAAATCTGATGTAGCACCATTCAAAACTACTATGAGTAATTTCCCATCCATGTTAACTCCTTCACAGTGGTACTTATTGGAAACCTTACTAAAATCTAAGTAACAGATACCTGTCACCATTATCTGACATTTCAATTATGCCCTCAAAAATTCCAACAAATCTGTCAAAATAAAATCTGTTGACTGGAATACAAAAAACTGGATACTAAAATAATCAGTTTTATTTTCATTAATAATTGATTTTAATAGTTTCCTCACAACTTATGCTTAACTTACTGGTCTATCTTTACAGAACAGCCCCTGTAATCTTTTTAAAGATAGGTGAAACAGTATATCTCACCATTCATTAACAAATGTACCAGTTTTAAATGATTTTAGAAATATTTTAGTGGAACATAGAACCATTGTCAGTTTCCTCCACTCCCAGAACTGCTAACAATAGTGTTTTGGGTATGCATACATTGCATTGTTTTGTGTTACTTCATTCTGTATTACAATAAAATTGTATTTTATTATGACATTGTTCATTTCAATGGACAGCTGTACTACATTTTAGAAAAAACATTGATTGATGATGAGTGACTTGTTTTACAAAGTCTACATAATGAAATGAATCAGTTTTCATTCCTTGGTTCCCCCCACCCACCTTAAAAATTATTTGCTTCTGGCACTCCTGATTAAAGTTAACTGGTATCTGCTGTTAAATGTAAACCTAATGATGTAGCTCATTTGGACATGCTGTTTATTTGTCAAAATGCAATTTTTTTTTTGTTTAGTGTGTGTCTATCTCTTGTGATGGTAATGTCTGACTTATTCAGGTCATCAAGGGTTTTAATACTCCTATCAGGAATGCATCAGAGAAATTTTCATTAAGTGTGTGCTATCCATATCTTTTCAATAAATTGTCCTTTATCTTTAAGTGTATCAATCTTTGCCTTTGAGACCAAATTAGATCAAGCATGTGCTTAACCATTTAGTTTCTCTATTATCTCTTGTCAGATTCTTCTCAGGTTTTGCATACCCAATTTTTTTTTTTTTTTTAAATATTAAAATGATCCATGTCATCAGAACTCCACTGGATTTCGTGGTATTTGTAGGAAAAAAATTAAGGTAATATGTTTCCTTACCCACATCTCTACCCATCGGATGTAAGTTTTATTTGGGGTATCGTGTTATTGCAGGTATTTAACAGTACACCCTTATATACAGGATGTGTTATTGCAGGTATTTAACAGTACACCCTTATGTACAGGATGTGTTATTGCAGGTATCTAACAGTACACCCTTATATACAGGATGTGTTATTGCAGGTATCTAACAGTACACCCTTATATACAGGATGTGTTATTGCAGGTATCTAACAGTACACCCTTATATACAGGATGTGTTATTGCAGGTATCTAACAGTACACCCTTATGTACAGGATGTGTTATTGCAGGTATCTAACAGTACACCCTTATATACAGGATGTGTTATTGCAGGTATCTAACAGTACACCCTTATATACAGGATGTGTTATTGCAGGTATTTAACAGTACACCCTTATATACAGGATGTGTTATTGCAGGTATCTAACAGTACACCCTTATATACAGGATGTGTTATTGCAGGTATCTAACAGTACACCCTTATATACAGGATGTGTTATTGCAGGTATCTAACAGTACACCCTTATGTACAGGATGTGTTATTGCAGGTATCTAACAGTACACCCTTATATACAGGATGTGTTATTGCAGGTATCTAACAGTACACCCTTATATACAGGATGTGTTATTGCAGGTATTTAACAGTACACCCTTATACAGGATGTGTTATTGCAGGTATCTAACAGTACACCCTTATATACAGGATGTGTTATTGCAGGTATATAACAGTACACCCTTATGTACAGGATGTGTTATTGCAGGTATCTAACAGTACACCCTTATATACAGGATGTGTTATTGCAGGTATCTAACAGTACACCCTTATATACAGGATGTGTTATTGCAGGTATCTAACAGTACACCCTTATGTACAGGATGTGTTAAAGTTATTTTTAACAGAAATGGACAAATAGATCAGTTGAAAGCTGAAATTGTCTATTTTACAATGACATTAAAATCATTTGGTGGATTTGCCTCTGGCTCTCATGCTACCTGGAACCTGGGGGAAAGCTGTTGAAGGATTTTGTCCCTTTCCTTGCTCAGTTATTTTATGAGTGGTTTGACATTTCTGAGAGGTTTTGAGAAAGCGATTTTCTCCCCAATCCAATGGATTTAGATCCGCCGGGTGGCAGCAGTCTCCTGTCTTTTCCTATCAAGGCTGGAAAATTCATATGTGCTTGTTGGAATGTCTAGGGCTCTTGCTTCACATAAGCCTCCACAGTATCTCTTATTTTTTGGCATTGGGACCAAAAACAGTAGAGTTTAATTTTAATTTGCGATTGTTAATCAAAAGATGGAAAAAAATGTCTTTCCCTTATGTTGGAAAATGATGTTTATTAAACAGGTTTATCATTATTATTATTCTTTTTAATGTGCAGGTACAGGTCCTACGGGGGGACAAGTTTATTATTATTATTATTATTATTATTATTATTATTTTTTAATGTGCAGGTACAGGTCCTATGGGGGGACAAGTTTATTATTATTATTATTATTCTTTTTAATGTGCAGGCACAGGTCCTACGGGGGGACAAGTTTATTATTATTATTATTATTATTATTATTATTCTTTTTAATGTGCAGGTACAGGTCATACGGGGGGACAACTTAATTATTTCGACTCATAATTTTTTAATTAGTTCAGATACGGGGCAGGGTTAACTGAATTAACGAAATGGTTTGAGCTTTTTAAAATACAAGCGGACTCGGAATTAAACTTTGACACTATGGAATCGGGCCGGGATACTTTGAAATGGTTTTTCCCGGACTAAAATTATTATGATCCGTTTTCCGATTAATAAAACCCTAATAGCTTCCGTAATCTCAGGCTTAGCGGGGTCGGGTTACAGCTGTGCCACCCACCTTTTCGACGAAAACAAGTATCGGCCCCACCCCCTCCCGGTGAGGGACACGGGTACCGGCGGCACGTTTCTGGACGCGAAGACATCCGTTCCACTTTTATTATACCTTTCAAAACCCCTCCTCTCCCCCCCCCCCCATTTTACCGGAGGAGGCCTGTCCCGCTTCCCTCCGACCCGGTTCGATTACTCGTTATCACGTTACAAGTGCGCGCAAAAACATTGCTACGCCGATCGCCCGAATCGAGGCAACGACCTTGAGTCGGGCGGTTTGAAGGACAGCCGAGGTTGAAGGGAGTCGGTGGTGGTGGTCGGAGAGACGGGCTGCCTGAGAATGTCGTGCGTACCCCGGTCAGAACAGGACCTCCGCAAACAGATCAGCATCAAAGGCATTGCCCAGGTGGGCAACGTGTCGAACGTGAAGAAGAACTTCAACCGTCACCTTCACTTTACCCTGGTGAAGGACCGCAATGTCTCCACTCCGAGAGACTACTTCTTCGCCCTGGCGCACACCGTGAAGGATCATCTCGTCGGCAGGTGGATCAGGACGCAGCAGTATTACTACGAGAAAGATCCAAAGGTTAGTTCTGGCGCAACTTCGCCACTAATAATATTTTAGCATATATAATAATTTTGTCTCTAGCCGAGTTCCCCAAATCCACGCTCACCCCCCCACCCCCCCCGGGGGGTCAGACTCCTCTCTCATCACCAGTGTCCCAAAGGTGGTGCCCACTTTCGTCTGCTCTCATCATTACCGTCTCCACCATCTTTTCACCGCAGCTGCTCGCTTCTCGTAGATGAAATTGAATTTGAAGACTTTCCCGCCGACCTTTAGCCATTCCATTATTTATTATTATTATTATTATTATATTATCAGTTCCAAAACCATGACGTTATTTCCTCTCCAGCTGGGTATACCGCCAGACTGATCCCTCAGCGAGTCCTGGTGCGTGCCTTTCTCTACCAAAATAGGGATTAAAGGGTTACACTTAGCATCAACACATGAGGATGCTAATTAATAACATTCTCTTTGAAGTCGCATCAGGAAAACTGGCTGCTCGAAACACTCAGTCATCATCATATTTCGAATATATAATAATTGTATTAATAGTAATAATATGTATTATCTAATTATTAGTTTCCAGAAGCCACATTCAAGCCCCAGAAGAACCTAATTGTATTAATTATTAATAGTAATAATAATAATATGTATTATCTAATTATTAGTTTCCAGAAGCCACATCCAAGCCCCAGAAGAACCTAATTGTATTAATTATTAATAGTAATAATAATAATATGTATTATCTAATTATTAGTTTCCAGAAGCCACATCCAAGCCCCAGAAGAACCTAATTGTATTATTAATATTAATAATAATAATAATATTTCGGATTTGAAAGTTTTCACAAATTTTCTTAAAACGCGTTTCTCAGCCCAGTTGCATTGTCACATGAAGCATTATGTTATATGGCTAACCTGCATTCTTTACAAATCCGAATAAAGCGATGGAGCAGTGGAATGACAGTACAGGTGTTATGCTCTGTTTGGCCAAACAATCAAATCACCAGGTACATTCTTCCTCTCTGTTCATTCGTGCCTAAGTCGTCGTCTCCTACGGCGACGGCATGGAAGTCCCCCGTGGATTTAACAACAACAACGATAGGTGAAAATAAAAATATTTATGTGAATTATTTCCCCTCCCCACCTTTTATTGTTCTGCGTTGAAAAGTCTTTGCTGTCTGTCGTGTGATGAAGTGGCTTGAGCCGTAGTTTATTGGTGAAGAATGGGTTAAGTGTTCTAGTTGCGGATGAAGTACCCAGACCCTCTTGGGATCCCGTTCCCCACCCCTCAGAGTGCACACTGAGATGTAAGCAATTTTTCCAAAAGAAAATATTTCTGTCTCCCCTATCTGAGTAAACTTATTTTGTCTTTTAAAAGCTGAGGGTTTTAAATCATCAATAGAAAAGAACTGGGACATCAAAGACACACCTGTGAGAGAATAGCCACTGCTGACAGTTCAGTTCTTTACCCAGATAATATAATAATTTAAATCATTGATAAAAAAGAGCTGGGACATCAAAGACACACCTGTGAGAGAATAGCCACGGCTGATAGTTCAGTTCTTTACCCAGATAAATATGATAATTTAAATCTCATCTTTTTTAAGGCTAAATCTTTCTTCCACACCTGATGTTCATCTTCCTTTTGTCCTTTTTTTAAATTTTGTTTCCTGGTTTGTGATTCAGTCCTAGATAGCATCCTACTTGAGAGTTGTTCATTATTATGTTTCACATTTAAAAAATTTGATGATGACCCTTATTTTACTGAGTATTGCAACTTGTATTAGTCATAGGTGACATTGAATGTGCATCATCATCTTTTTAATCATAATGTTAATTTTAAAAATTCTTTAAAAGAAAAAGTTTTAATTTATTAACAATTGATTGTAAAACTTGCAATGTAAATATATATATATATATTATAATAATAATAGTTTTCATGCATATTTATCCTTTTTTCATACACCAAAATCATTTTCCTGTGTTTTGCAGTCCTAACTAGAACATTGGATTTTCCAGTTTTCCAAAATTAATTTTTCGAAAGCTTTTATACTTCGAATGTAACTAAGCACCGGCTACATCTGAACATAGTTTGGTAATAATGAAAATTGTTCATGTACTCTGTGTCTTTTTTTTTTTTTTTTTTTATAAAAACTTGTTAGCTAGATCATTAAGTTAAGCTTTTCCATCTTTAAACAAATCTCTGTCCATCCTATGTCAGTATAAAACTAGCTACATTGATTTGGTGTGAAAACTTTATTTCATTCCTGATGTTGCTGACTGGCCAATCACGTCTTCCATCTTCTCAGTCTGGCTATTTTTGCAGGGAACAGAATTTACTTGTTTTTTAAAATAGTATAAGGGGCGTTCGGATGAACCTCCCTGCTGTATACGATTATAATAACTCTGTTTTTATCCAGGTTTTACTTGAATATCCCTAGTTGGTGTTCGTGTATGTGTGAGCTTTCCGATAGAAGTTAAACTGGGAAATTAAAAAAGATTATCATTGTTATTATTTTTTAAAGTAACTTTACTCAACTGAGCATATTTTAAAATTTTTGGGAAAATATTTTTTTACATAATTAACCCTTTTCTTTTTACTGTATCTATACTAAAAATTTGCTCTAGATTAAAACAAACAAAAATTAGCACAATAAAAGAGTTAATGATATTTTTTAATTTTTAAAAAAACTTGAGTATTAATTTCATATCAAATATTCCATATTAATATTTTTTGAATATTTGTATTTAAATTAAAGGAATTATTAACGCGCTAACTTGTAAATTTTAAATCATTTTAAATGATTATCCTTGGAGGGATATGAAGTTAGAAAAATCATCAAGGTATAGACTTTCTTTTACTTGTGCATGAGGAAGAAAGAAGTGGGGGATGAAAATTCAGTTCTGTGAAACATTTTCACATACGATTGATTGCCTGTGGTTAGCAAAAGCAGAGAAAGCAGTGATTTTTTCCCTTAGTGTTTTCTTTTTCCCCCTCCTGTTTCTCCCACAGATAGTGTGCATTCCTTCATTAGTCTGGTTCTTGGAGAAGCTGTTGGCCGAGCATTTGCTAAAACTGCTTCATTCAGCAGATAGCAGATAGTCAAATGCAGCAGAACTGTTTTTGAAACTCGATATGGTATCAACTTGATGTAAAGGTGCGCTGTTGCCTGAATCGCTGGCTCCTTGATGTGGATTCATTATTCTATTGCTACAGTGTGCATTATTGTTCTGGAGTGTGCTGTTCTTATCGAACATATTGACTGTACAGCTGTGCTTAGTCTTTTGCCCTGACCCAATTCAAATGATTTAGGTCGATCTGAACTAGTAATTGCTATAGTTCCATGCCTCAAGGTGGCCCAGCCATGGTATATCTAGAATACATATCATTTCCAAGAATCAGAGCATTAATTTCAATCACTTGAGGTTGTTTTTTTTTTTGTTTTTTTTTTAAATGTTCAGCAGTGACATTCTAGTTATATTTATGTTTAATAAGGCATGCAGATTTATATGCTACGTTTGTTCACTTCTATTTAAGGAGGAGATTTAAAAACAAAGTTACAGGGAAACTACAGAGTGTTTTTATTTACTGAAGCTTTCTGCTTGTATGAACGCTATTCTATAATCAGATGAATTTGTAAACTATGAAAATAAATAGGATTTAGTAAAAGAAAAATGACTTAATATCAGCTGGAAAAAGGGAAGTTAGTTATTGTTAGTAGTAGTATCATTTGGAATATGCAGAGAGGATTACTGGTTATGTTTGGTGGATATTAGATCTTTTTCTGATGTATAACTGTAACATCTTTTGTGTTGACAATTGGTCATGACTTAAAGCTGGATTTTTTATTTTCAAACTGATCACTGATCGTTTATAAGCAGTTTCTTTTACCAAAAATATGTATTTTCTGGGCCATAATTTCTAAAATATAATTTTTTTTTTGTTTGAAAAAGGTCTGCTTATATATCAGGCAGAAGGTGATAGCATTATAAAGTTCCCAAGATTAAGATTTAATATAACTTTACCAACTATTAGAAATTAACAGAGTTATTTGGAAGTTTCTCCTATAGCCATGGAGACATGAAAAGGTTTCCAAATAAAGAAATTAAAACATATTGACATGTGTGATTGCACAACTTACATTAGAATAAAATTTTTTAAATATATTTTTCATTGCCTAAACAATAAACCTGTTCAAATCTATTAAAAATAATTTGGCTAAATGCTTTTTCTTTATGGCATTTTATCACTTTTAATTGAGAATGTCATCAATGGCTTCGATCATGAGAGTTAAAAATATACTTTTTTCTCCTAAAAAATGAATGGTATTTTTAATATTTTTTATTCTTTAAAATCATAAATACTAGACTGAATGGCTAGCACAATTTCATGTTTCATTTTTTATTTATAACATACCTACAGCATTTCTTCCCTAGTGACACCATTGTTATAGTGATTGGGTCACAGTGACCCAGAAGGGACAACAATGATAGGATCTCATTTTAGGTATGCGGCAAAAAAACCTGAAAGAACTTTTGCAACAAAGAGCCTCACCGAAATATTTCTCTACAATTTCTCACAAGATGAAGAGGAATACCCACTCAAGGTAAAGAAACTTCCAATTCAAATTTTAAACAATTACTCAGATTTTATACTCATGAAAGTTAATGCTCTGGTCGGATAAAAAGACGACAGAGATTTTATCAGAAATTCAAAATGAGATCCTAAAACTTATGGCCCAATCATTATTATAAAAATTTGGCAACATTGATGAGGAAAGAAACTACAGTTCTATAATGGCAGTTGCAACAGCAGATTTTAACGTATTGAGCAGATGTGTATTACATTGAGAACTGTTTCTCAGAATTTGCAAGTAGATGAGTATGTGGTAGGGCTTCATGCTCTTGAAAGATGTAATGGAAAAACCATCACTGGCCCAATTGTGAACAATATTTGCTATTTCAATTTAGATATTGCATATATTTGTGGACAATGTTATGATGGTACACCAACTATGAGTGGTCAGTGAAGAAGCAAATTCAAGATATGGAGACTCGGCCTTTGGCAACACATTGTCAGATGCACTCACTCTGCCAGACTTTCTAAACCTTATCTGTGATTTGATGGACATTTTGAGAGACTGTCCTAAGTGCTGTGTTACTGTGTAAAATGTTTTCATGGAACTTAACTGCTCCCAAGGTCGTATAAAGCTGCTGTGCCCACTAGATTTAAAATGGGCAATTTATTCACTGGTTGATATTCAGGGACTAATAACTGTTATCATCTGAAGTTAAAACTGAATTAACTGACAATAAAGTAAAGTTGGCAACAAATGGCTACATCAAGAGATTCAGTGACTTTGAATTCTAAATCATGCTGGTTATTGCTACCAAAATCTTTCAGCTGTACTGTTTCTACCGGAGAATGAGAGACTGGAGATTTCTTTTAACAGTGTTTGGGATTCAGCAATAAGTCTTGCAAGAGATTGTAGCGCAGATGAGCTAAGAATTTCTCGAAGATGATGTCCTGAACAGTATCAGGTTGGTATCAGTGAATGATGGAGACCAATATGATCTGCCCAAGCAATATTACTGCTCATTGTTTTTCCAAATTACTGGTAATAAAATCTCTTGTAAGAATTGAAGACAAAAGTATCCCTATTTTGCAAGCAATATTAAACATCTTACAAAGCTGCCTGGGATGATGAAGATGAAATCACCAATATAATGGAAGACTATGGTGATGACATTGGCTGTCACCACTTGATTGCACAATTGCAAACATTGGTAAGTATGAGGGATACTGACTGGGAGAGAAATTATAACTCATGCACTGAAAAAAAAAAGGGGGGGTCCAGCAGCAACATGTGAGAGAGACATCTCGAGTTTGCATCATGGGAAAAACTATTTACAATCCACCATGACTCAAGCCAGGGTTAACCATTTACTAAATGTGACAAAAGAAGTTGATACACTGAACTTCACTGTGCTGATACAGACCTTCAAGTCTAAAGACGAAATGCAGAAGAAATGTATACAGTATTTCTGATTGCTCTGACCACTGAATGAAATTTTACAAAAAAATACACAACAATTTTGTTAGTAAAAGTAAATATATAGTTGGAAATAAAAATGGGTTAAGAAATGCAGTCTGCACCTCAAATAATAGCAACATCCCTGTGTTTGTCATGTCTTCATGGGCAGACCCTTGTTTATTCTGGAAATGATGCAAAAATTAATGAATAAAGTATTTTGTTGAAAAACTAAAGATGGGCTGCTTTTGAATTAGATGTAGTTAGTCTTTATTATCGTCCAGAACAATGATTAATAAATAGCTCTTATTTAAATTATCTGGTTTTCAGCTACAATAAGATAGGTGGTCAGGTTTAAATATAAATTTAATAACCAATTCAATTAATGTGTACATTTTTGTTTGTTTGTTATCTTTTCTCTCAGAGGATCTATTACCTGTCCCTTGAGTTCTACATGGGCCGAACTCTGACTAACACTATGGTTAACCTTGGAATTCAGAATGCCTGTGATGAAGCCATGTATCAGGTAAGCCCAGTTTCCTATTTATATTTCTGATATATAAGGGGAACTTAAATGAAACTCATCTGAAACAGAACAGCTGTGATTGTGTTCTCCTGGGTTCCATCTGAACATCCCTAGATATATACTCCCTACTTGTTTTTTTTTTTTTTAAAAAGTTGTTTTGGACTGTGTGTCTGGCTAGCGTACTAGTGTTCGTACATTTATCTCCTGCATAATTGGCAACAATTTTGGACTCACAAAGACAAGCTTTGTATGAGAAAATTCTGAAAAATAAACTTTTCTCTCTCTTTTTTTTTTTACATATGTATGGAATTTCTCACATTCTCATATACATTTGCACTAATGAACGAGCAAACAAAATGTGTATTTTTTTGCAGGAAATAACAGAACCTGTGGGTTGTCTTTTCTTGGGATTTAGTGGGAGATATTTGAATAGTTGTTAGCCTGGTGGGGGAGTCCAGAGGACTATTTTTGAGTGAATGATGTTGTATTAGGTGCTTCCATCTTTCAGTCTGACACTAAGTTTCGATGTATTTTGGGTTTTCTTTTTGTTTGTTCGTTTTTTTCACTGATGTATTAACACCACTGCACTATGAGTTTGTCAATTAATTCTGTTTCTACCAATAGGGTAGTACAAAAATCTGGACTATGAACCTCTAATCTCTGAAGATCATCTGTGTTGGTTTTCTCTACTCGATAAGAAATTTACAATAGTTTTAATAGCGTCTGTTGTTAAATGTTGTCTTAAAGCTCAGTCTTGGCAGTGTGGACTAATAATGTCTTTTGTTAAATGCAATCCTAAAGCTTGGTCTTGACATTGAAGAACTTGAAGAGGTAGAAGAAGATGCGGGTCTGGGAAACGGTGGACTTGGGCGACTGGCTGCTTGTTTCCTGGATTCTATGGCTACTCTAGGTTTGGCTGCCTATGGTTATGGCATTCGCTACGATTACGGCATCTTTGCTCAGAAGATAGAAAACGGTTGGCAGGTCAGTAACCAGAGTTTTATTATTCTTTTTGTTTTTGTATTTTTTTTTTTAATTGAGTGGGTGGTATTGCTTAATAGTTTCCTATGTGAAATGGTAGGAATTCCATGGCTTGAGTCACTGTAAACCTCTTAGAATTTGACTCAAACGCATTTGCTTTTTAAACCCATTAAATACTTAAGTTGAATCAAACCTTTAGTCTTTTAGCCTTCTGTATTGCAGACTTGACAATTGCAAAATTCCAATTGCTCCAGAGGATGAATTGTTTTGCACCCTTACCATTCAAGTGAACATTCTTTTAGTTTGTTCAAACTTTCTCCATCTTTTAGAAAATAAGCACATCATGTTTTTGCCAGGAAGCCATCATGGCTTATGCAAGTCCTCCAGAGAAGAGAAGTAACCAAAAATGCAAATTTTAATCTGACTTGCACACTACTAACTTTTAAATGGTGCCCAATCATTACCATAGCAGAACCATAATTTTTTTGTTTTTTTTCCATGCTTGCTATTCAACATCTCTAAAATTGTTTTTGCTTTCTCATCATTTTTGTGACATTGCTGCTTCCATTTCAAATCTGAAGAAATAATATACCAAATCCATTTTCATCATATCCTTGAGAAATAACTCACTCTCCTAAACAGGAAGAAGAAGATGATGTCAATAATAATAATAATAATATAAATATGAAAAGAAATAAAGATTCATTCCATTTGTTCTTGATTTTCATTTTTATTAAGTTACACACCCACACTCAGAGACAGACACAGATATAATATGTTAGTCTGAAGTATGTTTGTTAGTTTAATGTTAATTCATGCAGGTTGAAGAACCAGATGATTGGCTGCGATATGGAAATCCCTGGGAGAAGGCACGTCCTGAGTACATGCTGCCTGTGAATTTTTATGGTCGAGTGGAGGAATCGGAGAATGGTTATAAGTGGGTTGACACGCAGGTAAGGTAACACTCAGGTTGTCATAAATATACTACTCAGAAAAAAAAACACGCACACGTGTGCGCGAAAAGACTGAATACAGGTTGAAGCTTTCTACCTTTCTACTAATCTGGCACCATTGGGACATGACTGGCGCAAGACCATAGAATTTCCTGAATGGTGGTTGGTATATTACTGTTCTGATACACCCTAAGTAAGTCTACAGCTAGCCCAAGCTTACCAGATCTTTTCATAACATGAAGTGTTAGTGTTGTTACACAATTTGACTGTGTTGGCACCGGGAAATAAGTAGATAAAGCATAAAAATAAAAAAAATTATGAAAAAGTAATACAGGTAAATTATAATTTACTCACCTAAAATGATGCCTGAATTCTTCCAAAGTGATGTGATAATACAGAGTAGCTGCTAATGCAAATTACATTATACTCTCACGAGGCAGATGCTGATGTTCACTTTTCCAATTTTGCAGCATTACCAACATTTTCACTGCTTTCTGGTTTCTTAGAAAACATATTTAAGGGTAAGTTAGAGCTAAATAACAGCACGAAACACACAGCTAGGACTGACAGATGTAAACAGACTTTGCCAGAATTGCAGGTACTTGGTGCCACCCACTCCAAGTGGCCATCTAGCAAACTAAAATCCTGCTAGATTAGAGAAGTTCAACCTGTATTATATTTACAATAATTTTTTTTTTAATAAACTGCTTCTAATATTGTTGAAGTTTAAAGAAGAGTTAATAAAAAATGATGTTTAATGAGAGCTTGATACTTTAGAATGAACAATGCAGAAAGCAAATTTCTGTCATTTAGCTCATATTTATGTTCTCTTAGGAATGACTTCTTTATGTTTGTTTTTTTTTTATCATTGCAGCTGTATATGAGTGTTTTCTGTTTACTTCTCAGCCTGTATATCATATTTGCTTAGTTTTACTCAACTAATTGTGACTTTGAAGTATTACAGCCTGCCTCTGAAATTTGATAGTTCTGCTGGTCCTCATCTTATCTCTTTTGTTGCTTTTGCCAGCTGGAAATAGAGCTGGTTCACATATGTGCGTAGTTGCTGGGACTTGCTCAGGAAGTGAAGCCCCTGTAAACCAACAGTGTGGAGGATGTGAGATTCAGCAATTTGTGGAAAAGCAATTAGTCGGAAATTCCTCCCCGTACCTAGCAAGAGTTCAAAGCATAAGTATGCATTGGAAGCAAATTGATTTTGATCCTTAACTGCTAAAGAATAATTTAAAAGTTTTTTTTTTTTTTTCAATTTGTTATAACAGTTTTCTTTTTGTGTGCAAAGGCACTGGAAAAAGATTTGAAAAGAAGCAAGCCAGAGAATCATTGGAAACCTTTTGTGTGAATGACTGCTTATGCGATGCAGTATGCAACAATCTCTGAGAATGTCTTGCTCCAGAAGAGAGGAAAATGTGGATAAGAAGTTTTTGCCATTTTCTCTATGACAGTTGCCCCTCATTCCCAAATCTGGATATTTATATTTGTGCAGCATCATCTGGCCCTACAATGTAAAGACCAGGACTGTGTTTTCCAGATATAATCCCCACCAACTCTCTTATCTAGCAACAGTGTTGGCCTTTTAAATCCTGTGTGGGATTCAGCTGTTTGTGAGGTCAGCCCGCAGTTGTTGAACATTAGGTAAAACTTGGTTTTTTTGAGTCTTTTGTTGGCAAACTCCCCCCTATTCTAGGCACCGCAATTAATTAAAACCTGTGAGGGGCATAGTTCCTTGTTCACATTGTTTAGTAGGAAGAGTTGCTGAAGTTAGTGTAATCTATTCTGCTATAACACATCTCTCACTTGTCGAAATGTGTGTAGATTTGTTACATCATGACCTGGTCTGTGTAGGAAATGGGTTAACAATGTATTCTTGAGTCAATTTAAAGAAAAGATCAAACTTTAGCTGCCAAATATTTGGCATCAGTCTTGCAAATTTGACATTTTGTTTTGTTCTTTTCTCTTTTTAATCACCTAAAATAAAATCTCTTCTTGCTCATTGCAAAATACCAGCCTTACTATGCAAGCATGATTTAAGGGTTCAATGCTAGTTGATGTATTGTTAAATGTTTATTAGGTGCCCAGGTTATTTTGTATGATATTTGTGCTTTCAGACTGTATTTGCTTTGCCTTTCGACAGTCCTATCCCAGGCTATGGTAACAACACTGTGAATACTTTGCGTCTTTGGTCTGCAAAAGCTCCCAACAGTTTCAACCTGAAGTTTTGTAAGTTTTGTTACATTATTTGACTGAAAAAAAAAGAAAGCAAGAAACAGAAAGACAAACAAAAATGGTCACAATGAAAGTTAAGAGGAGAAAGTAAATGATATGAAATTGACCCATCTCATATTTCCTGGGTGTTATAGGTGATTACATAATTTGCAATTTTTGCATTATATGTCAGGCAAAACATGGTATGCATAGTGATAAGAAAGATACTGTTGTTTTAATATGTCATATTGTTAAAAGGTTGAGAATGTTATGTGACAGTGAGAGAGGAAGCAAAAGTTGTATGTAGGGAAAATGCCTCTGTGGCACATTTGATATCTAGAGTGACTATCTCAACTTCCACTGGAATTATAACAGCCATCATGATGGACTTTTAGATTTTTAAAACATCACTTTATTATTTATCTTATTGATTTGAACCTGTGTTGCTTCACAGTTTACAGCATTCTTTCCTTTTGAAAACTATTCATACTGGCAACAGAAACAGTTAAATACATCTGACACTTTCAATCTACAAGAAATATCAGTATGACAAATGGTACAACTACAAGTATAAATTATTAATTAAACATCTTTTGAGGTTCATATTATATTAAAGATTTAGATACCTTGTAAAAAAAATATAAAATCAAAAAATTTAAAAAAACTGATACACATTTACACTTGGCATTTTCTGATAAATTCCAGCTGCCTTTTGACGTTTTGTCACAAATAAAGTCACATCACAGCTTGTTGCTCTTCTAACCTGCGTAGCACCAGTGTACCCACCATCTGAAACTGTTGTACAGCGCATGAGGTTCTCATTCTTGTCTCCTATCCAGAACGCTAGCCAGACAGGTAAAATCAGGATGGTAGACATCAGAAACTAATGCCAACAAGAAAGTGGTTGGTGCATTTTGGCTACAGCGACCTAAACAAACCTACCAAAAATCCTTACTTGAAGTCTGCGTTGCTAGATATGACTTGGAGAAATCCACGTGGCTGGCTGGTGACGATGAGTGAGAAGAAACCGTGGTGATGAGTTTTGCCAAATAGAGCCATTTTCTGCAGGAGCCCAACCCTGGCTCTAAATTTTTGAAACCCCAGCAGGTTAAGTACTAGATTACCATACTGTTCAATATCTGATGGAAGTCATCTTTACTATAGGACAGGAGATTCACACTTTCTGCAGAACTCTTAGTTTTCATTGTTCATTAATCTAATGAAAATTTAAAATGGTCTAAATGAACCACTTGTATAATAAATATAAAAAAAAAAAACATTCTTCACTAGATACTAGGCTGCACTTTTGTTTCATATATTTTATTCATTTTAATAGAAAACCAAGTCATGAATTCCCACCAATAGTTAGTTTATTTGCATGATCTTAATTGTTTTTAAGTCACACCTTTTTTTATGTAATGGCAGATGTTCACGGGAGTAACATACTGTGGATGCAATTATTGCAAACAAATCTAAAGAAAATAGTTAATGGCAAAATACCACACAATTTTTTCTAGAGGAGTGTAGCATCCAAAACAAGTCTCAAAGAGAGTAAAACAATTTAATGTATTTCTTGCAGTCAACAACGGCGAGTACATTCAAGCTGTATGTGACAGGAACCTTGCGGAGAACATCTCCAGAGTTCTCTATCCAAATGACAATGTAAGTATTATGTGGCAGTCAACAAACTTTATTAGATGCTTGCTTAATATTTACTAGTAGCATAAATGAATTTAACTATATGTATAGGGGAAAAGTTTTGTTTGCAGGTAATACATTGTATGTCACTAGGTACTTATTGCATAAAGTTGGTCAGATTTTAAACAGGTTGGAGTAGCATTAACATTCATATTATTTTCATTTATTTAGATCTTTGAAGGAAAAGAATTGCGCCTCAGACAAGAATACTTTCTTGTAGCTGCCACACTGCAAGATGTTGTTCGCAGATTCAAGTCGTCTAAATTCGGCTGTCCTGACCCTGTGAGGACATCTTTCGACACTTTTCCAGACAAGGTTTGTGCCCAGTCTATGGCAGTACTCTTTATCAGATGTCATGAATTCTAATCCAAAGTTTTTTGAAGAATTAATGGAGCACCGAAAGGGTGACAAAAAAAAAAAAACAAACTTTATTTTACTCTGCAATTAAAACATCTTTTTATAATTAATTACAGGAAATTTAAACTTTTGTGGCACTAGAGCTCTCTTGTCAAAAAGACCACAAACAGCTATGTGTACATCATAGTTTTGCAAAATTGTATACTTTATGGGTTCTGACATCACTGTTTTTATTCTTGCTTTAAAAAAAAAACAAGGAAATGGCTGTCTTCAAAGCATTGATCTGAGAATATCTAATTATTTGCATATTTCATAATTTGTAATTTACCATAAACTGAACCAAAAATAGCAGTAATGCACAGTATGTTAAAACTATGGAGTTCTGGCTTTTTTAAGTTCACATCTACACATACAGTGCTTTGCCATAATGATTTTTTCCACCTGTTATTGCAATACGTAATTTTGTTGCAGAAAGGGGAAAGTAGTAAAGTGAAATTATTTATGTTAGTCCAGCCATCTTTTGCACAAAAAAAGAGGAGAGTTTAACAATGAATCAAAGAACTCCAATTGTCTTTCTACCTTGTCAGGATTGTAGCCCATATCGTGACACTATGAATTGAAAACATTAGGGTTCAGAGTCTTTGTTAGGTCTTCTCCAAACACAGGTGCGTCTTCTCTACATGAATTGCTGAAACTTGTACTCACTGGAGAAGAGTATACACTACCTATGTTTGAGGGTCTTGCTGGAAAGCATTCTTTTCTTATTGAACAGAAATCTTACTACTCACCCATTGTGGAAAACCAGCAAAGAAGATGATGGACCATTTTTGGGCTCATTGCTGTTGCATGTGATGTCAGCAAGAGAATCTTTACAGTGAGTGCAGATGTGGCAAGTAGTGGTGCATTCTTGTCAGTGTCACTTCAGGCTACTTTGCCAGAGCAGTGACGTATGCTTCTGTGAACTTAGTGATAATATTGGCCACAGATCCAGAACTACCAAGATCTTTGGCAATATTTAGTGGAAAAAAGAAATCTTTAATTAAAGAAACTGAAATTAAATACATACTATATGTACTAATTAAGCAGAAAATAGGCAGGCAGGCAGGCATTAAAGTAAACACTGAAGACCAATTATAAAAACAATTTTAACTTATTTCATAGCTAAAAAGATTAAATTAGCATATGTTCACTTATTACCACTTTTTTAAATAGATCATTCAGATACTAAAAATAGTAATAATTTGGCTTGCTTGTTTGATTAAACGTTTTGCTACAATTTTATTTTCCAGAATAATAAAATTCTCAGCTTTAATTTAAGAATCTGTCCATTCATGAATATTTAACAAATGCTCCTATTTTCGAACTTGTGTGGTTCCAATAAGCCTGTATTTTTAAGTGCTAAAACGTAGCAAAGACAGTTTTTGGCACTTTGGTCCTGGTTCCTAGTGAATAGCTTTGCATCAAACAGGTGGACGGTGTATACGACTAGACAAGGGGAGCGAAACCAGTGTTTACTAGTGATACGTAGCAAAGATGTCATGTTCAATGGGATAAGCGATCTTTTTTTTAATATCCGGCAGTTATGACTGAATGAACCTTCATCTTTGATGTATACAAGTCTATTTGTTTTATTTAGTCTGAAATCTGATACTTTTTATATTTTTCATTCTTACATATTTAAATTTCCACGCATTTCTTTCTTTAACGGATTAGTGCATGGCATTTAACTAAATGGTTCCTACTAGCTGTCCCCTTCTCCCCAACAACTTTTATAAGACAGACCAGATGCTTAGTTTGCATTCATTTCAGGTCTGTTTTCCTTCTTTACACCAACTAATTAATTAAAAATATAATACAATTGGGTTACCAGTGTTTCATCCTTAAAATTTTTATGAAAGAAAGAATCAATTTTAAAGTCATAATAATGTGTTGTCACAAATATTAAAGCTGCATCATCACATTTTAATAAAACTTTTTTTTTTTAAATATAAAGGGAAAAGATGTCATTGATGACACTGCTATAATTAAATTTGTTACAGAAACACGTTATTGTAAGACTAAACCTTGCTAAAATTGTGCTAAGGATCTGCAATTTCAGAAAGTTATGATGCCATGAGATTTGTTTCAGGAAAGTGAATTATAGTGGAAAAGTTTGAAATGCATGAAAAGCTTTACATTATATCATTGAAAATGTTGGGTGGTAGTCAGGGTGTTTATAGACAAGTTTTATATTGATATTTGTGGAATATATGACTCTCTTTTAAATGAATTTTGGAATTTAAAAAGCATGCTAAAACTCCCTTAAATTGGAAACACTTTGCAATGGAAGTCTTGTGCTGTTTGTAAACATCATTTGTATTGGGTTTTTTTTCTTTCTTTTTTAAACTTTTTCTGTTACTTTTATCAAAGTAACAGTCAATGCAACTTCAGCAAAAATCTCCTTTTTTAACAGAAATTTAATGTGTTACAATTTTTTGATATTTCTTTTTTTAGGTTGCTATCCACCTGAATGACACACACCCTTCTTTGGCCATTCCAGAGCTGATGCGTATATTAATGGATATTGAACGTCTTCCATGGGACAAGGTTTATTTTCTCACTCAAGCTAAAATCCCTTTAAGATAGATTTTCTGTTATGTCAAAATCCTGACTTAAAATTTTATTTTTTTGGAACCAAACAAACTGATATTTGGTTATGTCTTGTTTTGAAAGCCACATCTAACAAAGAATTTAACATTTTATTACACGAAAGTAGTTGACAGTCATGACTATTTTAAATTTGTTTAGTTTTGTTTATTTTTTTTATAATGAGGAATGTTGACTGTCATAAAATAAATTGCAAAAATTTTGCATTTTCATTGTTTTTCTTTTTCTTGGTGAACCTTTTGTCCTGACACTCAAGGTCTAGGGACATTCTCTGACACCAGGGAGCTACAAGCATAAAGTGTGGAGTATTATCAGCCATTGGTGACCAAACAAAGGAGGGCAGGTTTGAGGCACCAGCCAGTCAAGAGTTACCTACCCTGAAAACCCTAGAACTCTTCATTTTTAGATGTGGGGAAGACCAGAGTAAACCCATTTGGCCGGTTGATAGAAGGCCATACCAGTGGAGTACGCTAAACCAAGCCACTCTGAACTGGCACTCAAACTCAGGCTCTCAGGCACATCGGAAATAAGCCAGTGATAGTTTGGTAAACAAAAAAGCAACAAAAAAAACAATTTAAAGGCTGTTGAAATACTGAACAAAATTTGGTCTAAAATAGTATGCATTTATCTTAGTCTAAAATGAAAAATGTCATAATTTTATCATCCAGAATTGTGTTTAAGAATATCCTTGAACTAGGATTAATCTTTCGGTATCTTCTAAAATTAAGGAGTATTTAAATGAGGGCTAATAAAAGATTTAATATCAGATGCTTTGCTTTTTTTAAAGTATTATAATGAATGTACAAGTTTAGTGTATCAATCTTCTCTTCTAGGCTTGGGATGTAACCATTAAAACCTGTGCATACACTAATCACACTGTATTGCCTGAGGCACTTGAACGATGGCCTGTTAGTCTGTTGGAAAATCTTCTGCCAAGGCACCTGCAGATTATCTTTGACATTAATATGAAACATCTAGAGGTATGTACCCAACCTAACAGTTTGTTTCTATTGTTTTACATACTATAGCTATGAGATATGAGGGGTACTAAGACAAGTGTTTGGTTATAGATTCTGGGTGATGATGCTTGTCAGGTTTTGGTTTTAGTGGACTTAAAATTGGAGCTTTCCTTTTTCTTAAATTATTTTTTTAATATTTTCATCCGTTAATAACACTAACCACTTTATTTCCTGCTGAACTGATGCAGATGCCCCTTAACAGTTGCGTGATTGACAATAAAAGCTGGCTTTCTCTGGCAGATGATTCAGAAGAAGCATCCTGGAGACATTGGAAAGTTGCAGAGAATGTCACTTGTAGAAGAAACTGGTGAGAAAAGAATCAACATGGCTTATCTCAGCATAGTGGGATCCCATACTATCAATGGAGTAGCAGCCATTCACTCCAACATTTTGAAAACTAACACGTGAGTCTCGCTGATTAATGTTTGGCTTTCTCAAGCGTTTCACTTTCTCAATCATAGGTATAGATATATTGTGGGGGGGGCGAGTTTAAAAATTAATTTGCTATAAAATGAATACCTATTTTGAAGATTCTGAAAACCATAGACACTTTGTGACTGCCATTTTAAGCATCTAGGACCCATCACCCAATCTAGTCTGACGGTTTTTATGTACTGATGACCAAGCATATCACAAGTGGAATGTTACTAACATCAAAAGATCTCTATAGGTTTTCCTGCAACAATTTTAAATACAATAACACTAACAAGCTCTTTGAAGTCTTTCTTGATAACTAAAATCACCCACATTTTGGATTGTTCTAGTTGTTTGTTTTTTTTTAACCTTCAGATAAGCATTATTCTTTATTCTCTGATGGGGGATTCCTCTGTCTGGTCCAGATAGTCTATGATGGGTCTGACTATTGATTTGAATAGGGAACTGGCACTTAGGTGATTTTAGCAAACCCAGCAGCCTACTGACTTTACAATTTCATCTTGCTTGTGACCTTAAATTGACATCTATAATGATGTCTGTAGCTAATCTCTACATCCTGTTCACTTCCACTTATAGTATCCAGCCAATTATTCATGATATATCTTTAAAAAATGCATTATGGCCATTGTTTTGTTTATCTATCTATCTATCTATTTATTTATATACTTATCTCTGCTTAAAACTTTTATTGTAGTGTTTGGTTTTTGAGATTTATTTCTCAGCCCCAAAATTTGAAGAAAAGAGAGAGAGAGAGAATGAAATATTTTAGGCTTCTATTGTAAATGTTATCTAATGAGTTTTAAAAAAAAAAATTAATTTTTTTCAGATTTAAAGAATTCTATGAGCTGTACCCTGAAAGATTCCAAAACAAAACAAATGGTATCACACCTCGTCGTTGGCTGTTGCTCTGCAACCCTGGACTCTCAGATATCATTGCTGATGTACAGAAATTCTCGTTTGAAACTTTAACTTATTTGTTGTGAATAACAGCATGATGCTAAGGCTAGTGTAACCTTTTGTAGGCTAATATTTAAGTTTATTTCACGCAACAATTGTTCGATTTACATTACCAGTCTCTTGTGTCATAGCTCTCCTTCAGAAAGTCCACTAAATGCCTAGATTATAAATCACTATGTATGTATTGTCCACTGTTGCCCCTCAACATCAAGGAAATTGGTGTGGGCTTCAAATTACAATACCATGCAATTTGCATGCAAATGATATTCTGAGATTTTCCCTTTTGCTGAATTATTAATTATACATAGAAATTTTCTATGTGTAGTAAAATAATTTCTAAAATACAGATCATGATTACAATATTTACCTGCAGGTTATTGTGGACCTTTAGATAGATGTCTGAGCAGCCACTATGCAAACAAAGTCTGTACGCAAAAAAATACTGCACAATGACTTCAAATGTGTAGGGGTACAGCACATTCATCATTGCAATGTTATGGGAACATTAAATGTTTAACTTTCAAAGCTAGGAAGCTCTAGGAAGAAAAGGGGCAAGATCATCTAATTAGGGGAATATCAGGGTCCAGTTGCTTTAAAATGTCTACCGAAATAAACAGATGCAAGAGACAGGAGCGTGATTTAGATGGGAAAATTGTAGCCAAAAAACTGATATAGCTATCAAAAAGAATAGAACACAATGGTGTAATGGATGGCACTAATGTACATTGGAGTGATGAAACTAAACTACTCTTTAGGTGGGCAGTCATAAACAGATGTAGCCATTAAACCAAAGTTCATGAATAAGAAGGGGCTTTAATAATAGTAGGAGATTGTTCCTTAGCTGATCTGGTAAAAAAAATCAAAGGAATTATGAACAAAGAAGTAGTGAACAAATAAAGGTGTTGTAAAAAAATCTATATATTTTAGAAATACTGCAGTTTTTTTTTTTTCTTGTTGGTGTTGACTTGGGATCGGTACTGTATATTTTAGTTAGAAGAAGCTTTTATTTTTAACTGTATGAAGAAATTTAGATAATTTATAAAACAACAAGTATTGTACTTTTTTAGAGCAGGGATTCTTAACCCCTGCACTGTAAAATCACAACTATTTGGTTCAGGTGGTAGTAAGCATGGAGAAGGATGGACTAACAAGCCACTTATTCTACATGAAGCTGGAATGCTATCCAAAGAATCTTTAGCTCAGATAGGCTAAGCAGTGGGGCATGCTATCTGAGAGCTGCCATCATCATGCTTTTATTCAAAGATTTTTTTTTTCTTAGAAGCCGCTGAAATATACCGAGGAGGTTCAGATGAAACTCAGCTGGAACAGAATTGATGGTGATCTCATCTGGATATCTGGATCAGTAGAACCTGACCAAAAAAAAGAAATGAAAAAAAATTCTTTACTTAATTAGAATTTTTGTTATCAGGTGAATTCTCTGTGGGCTCAAAATTGCAGCTGTGATGTCACCCAATCTGAAATAGGTTAAAATCTGGATGATTTGAGATCTGCTTAATCTTCATCAGTTTACTCGTGAGAATGGAATTAATCTCTAAGCATTTATTATTCAGCAAACCAATAGAAAAGACTAAATATTTTAAAACCAAATACTTATTTAACTTGTACATATCAGCTGAATAATGGATGTGTCTTGTGCTTATTTAAGCTGGGGCTCAACTGTTTAATGCAGACATCTCTTTTGATACTGTAGGTCTTGGGTTAGGTTTACTTGACAGGCAATGATATGTTCAAAATATTCAGTTTTTTAAATAAGAACATATTTGTAATCACTCATTATACTAGAAAGATTCAGATGAAATCCAGCTAAATTAGCATTGGTTTTATTTGAACATCCTTTTTCATTAGTTTTTGCTTTGGTTCCAGAAAATTACTTCTCCATATATATTCCACATTTTAATAGATTATTTAACACTAACATGCAAAATGTTTTGTTTTTTTTTTAATAGATTTTAATTTATTTTAGAAGTTTACATAGTCTGCATTAATAAATTGTGGTTTATTTACTGGCCATAAGAGTTGCCTGAAGTGTTGATATTTGAGTGAACAGCTTTAGCATAATAAACACATTGGCGGATTTGCTAGAAGCAATTTTCTTTTTCTAGAAAATTGGTGAAGCTTGGGTGACTGATCTGTACAAGTTGAGGGAACTGGAGCAGTTTGCCAGCAATGAAAATTTCCTTCGAGAAATTTCCAAAGTCAAGCAGGTACTAGCAAGCAGTTGATTTTTATCTGATCTTTAACTAGAGTTATGTTGTTTGCATCTTAGAAGTCTGCTTTTGTTATCTTGCAAGATCAGTACCACTTACTATCAGTTTTTAAACTGTCATTTTTGTAAATTACATAATGAAGAAAAAATGTGTGTGCGTGTGTATATATATACAGTTGACCCCTGCATAATTGTGGTTTGGCATTCGTGGCCCTGGTTATTCGCCGAATTTTCCTTAGAACCTAACTAATAATTGTTCGTGTAAACCCCCGCATATTCACGGAATTGCAAATATCTTCCGCGATTTTTATGGCTTTTTTTGTGGCAATATATATTTTTTCACGCTTTTTAACACTAAATTATTAATAACAATATAATTTACTAATTTTGTAATATAAATACTAACGTAAATTCAGCAAAATATCAATATAAAATAAATACTATTGGCTGGAGGTTTGAAAGTAGCCAATCCGAGAGCGTTATTCATTTCTCCTCGCTGCTGATTGGCTGCTGCCCACGAGGCGCTGTCTCAGGCAGATGCAGCCCTGCAGCCCAGCATCATCCCAGTTTACCGCATGTAGCTATCTCGAGTGTTTCTCTGAGTGTTGTATTTTTTATTAAATTATTATTATATATTTACTTACATTTTACGTTATATTTTGACGTTTATAGGCATTTTTATGAACCACATCCAATATTTGCGGTTTTTCACTCTTTGCGGGTGCTCTAGGAACGTTGAACCCCCGCGAATACTGGGGGACAACTGTATACTACTACAGATTTTCTGTTTGCTGCTCCCAAACGACAGTAATTTATTCTCAGCATCAATAAGGGAGCAATCAGGCAGTGGTAAAAAGCAATGGCAAGTTTTAGTCCATCAGACCTGGAAGAAAAATGCACTATCTGATGTTTGCTTATCATGGAGACATGTACATCAATTCTGAAGTCTGCAAACGTAGAATGTCGGAGGACCAGATACATTTTCTTAAAACTTACCTAAAGCCACTTTTGCCAAAAAAAAAAAAAAAATATGTGGCTATACTATTTTTTAAAAAAATATTTATATTCTGTCTACTTTCACTATCTGGCTCAGCAAATCATTTGCAGTCACTATTTGATTAGAAAAAACATTTGTAATTGAGAGTTCCCAGAAAAGATTTGAAAACTTCAATCAGGTTACCACAGAATAATTTGTAGGCTGGATTAGGGAGTCATAGCCTCCCTGTAGTTGTTCTTCATAACTGATATTGCATATATTCAGGGAGTTGAACCACATCATGAGATCATCTACTTTGGTTCAGTTCTCGTTCAGAAAAAAATTCTGAACCGGTTCACACATGCAATCCAGTCTGATCATGACCATTTCGCCATGTTGCCAACAAGCAAAATAATCTAATTAATATTGTGTTAAACAGTGCAAATTTTTACTCTACAGTGTAAATCTCTAACTTATTTTCAAAACAGGAAAATTAAGGGAACAAAATCTAACTCATTCTCTGAAAATACTGTTGAGCAAATCGCCATAAGCAATCAAAACCACAGGAATTGGTCATGTTTTTAATCAGTTCTAGTTTAGAGTTGGAGGGGAACAGTTTGCAGTTCTGGTTTGGTTTGATTCCCCCCTCATGTTACTACTAATCATTCCAGTGAACATTTTCTTAAATATCTCATATCCTTGAGATAATGCAGGGCTCCATGGGAAGGCAAAATCTTGTTACGTGTTAGGAAAATTGGATCCAAAAATGAAAACCTTACCCATCATCTATTCTATTTAAGATTTCTTATTTCTTTTTTGAACTATTTATTTATTTTGAAACTGTTCTGGGTGTGTAAGAGATACAGGTGTTCAGGAGCACGGTTAGTCACTCACTCCAAACTACTACTAACCCATAGTGCAGAGTACTTTTTTCATAATCGAAAGGAAACTTCTTTTTTAAATTTCTTAATTTCTTTTATGAGGACCCACTATTATTTCAAGGTTCTCCAAAAGGAGTATTCTGGCTTCATAAATGATATAATTGAAAAAGCTTTCACACATTTTTATGCCTGTTTTTTTTGTTGTTGTTGAACTATGTATATAAAATACATCAACGATGACTATTTGGTCACTGGTGCTTAATAGACTTCTCTAACAGAATTATAATTATTCAGTTCCATTAGCCAGAAAACTTGCCATGCATTCTCCTTTTAATTAATCATGCATCTGGTTAACTTACTTTCCAGGAGAACAAAATGAAGTTGGCCGCTTACATTCAGAAGCAGTACAATGTGAGTGTCAACATTGGCTCGATCTTTGACATCCAAGTCAAGAGAATTCATGAGTACAAGCGGCAGCTTTTGAATTGCTTGCACATCATTGTTCTTTATAATCGTCTGAAGAAAAATCCAAATATGTCCTTTGTCCCAGGACAGTTATGATTGGAGGCAAGGTAATCTCTATCAATTTTCTTCTTTTAATGTTCACATTTACACTTTTATCTTAGTAAGTTGTCAAACTTTCCTCTTAACAGTTTGTGGGTTAGAAGTTCCAACAATCCTAGAGGTGGCCCAGAATTTTATTCTTTGTATTGTTACTGGTCTGCCATAAGAAAGATTTCTGAAATAATCATTTTTTTGTTTCAAATTTCTCTTAGATTGAGATTCTTAAAACATTTCTGAATTATCCAAAATAAATTTCAACAAATGCTTGTTTTAAAAAAAAATTCTTTATGTAAACTGTTTCAAATTATTTTATTATTTTTTTTTTTGCTGAATAAATAATTTTAAATTAAAAATATACCATGATTATTGATGTGTTTAGCTGCTGCTGCTGTCTACAACAGAGATGGCAGTTGAAACGTCCAACCCTGGTGAGGGAGCATGGTGCAACTGCTATCCACTAGAAAGCATTGCCTCTCCTGCATCAAGATGGTCTTGGGCAGTAAAATCCTTACTAGGACTCTAATTTTCGGTGCGGGAGGAAACTGGGGTACCCAGAAAAGACCATGACCATGACTGGGAATCAAACTCTAAGCCAGTCATAGTCATGGCAGTCTGACTATGTATTTAGCCATTCGTGACTAATTCTGCCGGTTGTTTGGTACTTTATTGAAGATGTCAGCATTTCTGATTCATGATCAAGTAAAGTAAAAATTTGATTTTAGAAAATAGCTGTTTGCTTTTAAAGATGGTTCTGTTGTGAACAAACTTAGAGATGGAGATGCAGTTTTGCAGCTCTTCCTTGATGTCAGTAGCAGCATTTGCAATTCTGCAAAATTGCTGCCAGCAAAAACTGAGGAGTTTTTTGTAGAAATAAACTAAACGACTGAATCCTGAATGATCCAAGAATGTTTTAGAAAAGTCAAAGTACTGGATTTTAGGGCATCTTTTTATGTTGTTCGTGTTAGCTTCCTTTCTCTTGGATCTGCTTAAACAGAAGCTGAATAGAAATCCATGTTTAGTACTTGTTTCTGTTAAACTCTTCCTAGCAAGAGAGACATTATGTTTTTAAGATCTATGTGCATAAGCAGTAAGATTTGCTTGTATGTAGTTTGTTGGGTGTTTGAAGTTTCGCTATGTAAACATTGGTGATGCTGCTGTAATAGACTTTCTAACCAGTGGAGGCTTCTTGCTGCTGTAGGCTGCCCCTGGCTATCACATGGCAAAGTTGATCATCAAACTGATCTGCAGTGTTGGGAGAGTGGTGAACACTGACCCGATCATTGGTGACCGGCTCAAAGTCGTCTACCTGGAGAACTACAGGGTGTCTCTGGCTGAGAAGATTATCCCTGCTGCTGACTTGAGTGAGCAGATCTCTACAGCAGGCACAGAGGCCTCTGGCACGGGCAACATGAAGTTCCAGGTTTGTTCAGTTGTCTTTCTTCTAGGGTTTTGTGTTTCACTGTTTTGCTCAACAGCTTCTGTCTTCTCAAAACCTCGTCTGTACTGCCATCTTTGTTTTTCAAGTTGAATGGAGCCCTGACCATTGGGACTCTGGATGGTGCTAATGTAGAAATGAGAGAGGAGATGGGACCAAAGAACATTTTTATCTTTGGAATGACTGTTGATGAGGTGGAAGCACTGAGGGAAAAAGGGTATGATTATTTCAAGACATTGCTTACACTTTTTTGCACGATGGGATTCGAATTCCTTTTTCCAATAAACTGCACAACTAAAGACTTAATATACAAGTGCATTGCTGAATGAAACCACAAAGAAAGAGAATTTCTTTTAAAAGATATAATTTGTTTTACTTACAGTACTTCACTGCCCCACCTCTGGTGACCACATTCTGCCGGACCACTCTTTATGATGGCCAGTTTTGTTTGTCATGTCGTTTTTATTAAGCGACCCCCCCCCCCTTATAATTTCCAGCTAAAACTGCTGTTCTTAAATCTTAAATTCTCGTTTAAGTTTTACAGCCTAAGCCCCTATCTCAGACTAACTTGGTAATTTTTTTTTCTCTTGGTGATTTCATTTTTGTGGGCAGGTTAAGTTACCAAAATGTTTTATTTGGTTATATATCTTTATACATTTTCATTGGTGCACACATGCGGAAGAGGCCGATCAGTTTGGTTAACATGAAATAAAAGAAAAATACCTGAACATTTTTGACAGCATTTTTTTTTTCCACTAAAAAAGATAACTTTGTCATCAATTTTTACCTTTTAATACAAAAATATAATTACCTGTAAAATGCTTGAGGGTGGGAGGGGGCAAAGTTCATAATTGGCTTTTCCATGTATATGAAAGAAAAACAATAGTTTTCTACTTTTACCTAAAATTTTTAATGCTCTCAGTACAATACACGTATATTTATATATAAATTATAACAGATTATAACAGACAAAGGTGAAGTTAAATTTTTAGAATATTTTACCAACTGGTTATTGGCTGACATGTTCCAATTAACCCATGTATAATGCCACATATTTAAGAAACCATGTGGTACTTATAATCAGTGAAAGTCTATTATATAAAAAGTGTATGAGATAGATATCGTTTTGGTAATCTATTTGACTGCATAGTTTATGGTGATTTTCGTAGGTACCGTGCAGCAGACTACTATGAGAGAATACCCGAACTGAGACAAGCCCTTGATCAAATTAGAAGTGGTTTCTTCACGCCAGAGGAACCAAATCTCTTTGCAGACATCTACAACAGTCTGGTGCATGATGACAGGTATCTTGGTGATTCAGTCATAGTTAGCATTCAACCACAATCATTGTCCTACTAGATCTAAACAATTACTTGTAATTCAAAAATCAAATTGATATAACACTGGCATACAAGGCTTTGAGAAATCAGGATAACAACAACTTTTGGATGTAGAGTATTTTCAATGCACTAAATTAGGTGTAATTATAGTAATCTTGCTCCCTTTCTGTTTCATTAAAAAGGAAGTTGCTTGCTAAATATTTAGATTGAAATTCCATTGTAATATTTCCGCTGTTATTGACACAAGAAAAGGATACATATACCTATTTAGTAAGTAATTATAAAAAGAATAATAATTACACTTTTTTAATGTTAAAAACTTATTTGCATGAATGCACCACCTTAATTTTTTTCTTCTTCATTTCTATTAGTATTTTACATGTTACAAAAAAAATCATTAAAATTTCTTAATATTCAAAACTGCCACTGAAGCTGCCTGTTTATGAGACAGAAAGTACCTAGGATAGCCCTAAAAATGACAAAAACCATTAAGCTTGGTTACTGCATGAGGACAATTAAAAGCCATTATTCAGCTAACCATTCCTAATTAAAGACATTATCAGCAGAAAGCATCATTGTTTGCACAACCTGGCAACACTGGACATCTCTGTACTTCTCATTGTCAGAGACATCTGAACATCATTTAGATCTGGTTTGTAGTGTGCAAGCCATCAGCAGTCTAATAGTTATACCAGTGGATTACTAAATCTTTAGAGCAAATTGCACAGTAACAAGGAGACAAATACTGACTTTAGTTATTGTTCAGGTCTAAGAATCTTCATATAATATACATTGTAGACATTTTATGTGGCAGAGACTACAACTGCAATCTTCTTTTTTTTAGATTCCTCTTGTTGGCCGACTTTGAAAGCTACATTAAGTGCCAGGAAACTGTAAGCGAAGTTTTCCGGGTAAGTCTCTTTCTCCTGTTAATATTTATGAAACCATCATTGAAAATAACAAAATAGAAGTGTTAAATGATGTATACCCAGGATTTTATGAGTGTACTATTATAGTGAACCCTGGCTGTATGAAAATCCTATTAGAAGTTTATCAGAACTGAAGAATATTTACTTTTAGTAGAAGTTGAGTTATGCCAATGCAGTTCCTATGAATAAATGTATGTACTGCTTAAAATTCAACTTCATTGTTTGGTTGGCTGGAGAGAAGAAAAGAAACTTCTAAAGCTATATCTACACTATGCAGATCAAACAAACCTGTGATCTAAAAGAAAATAATTTTTATCAACTACAACCAAAACCAAGATTCTGGAGTTTGTTTTCTCTTCTTCACTGACTTGTTATACATACATTCATACACTGCAAATGTTTTCTAGTGTGCATTTGGTTGAAACTTGCACATGCAGTTCTCACTACTTTTGCTGAAGGTGGTCTGAGGTGAATTTCCCATCTTAGACAGTTTGATGCACATGCATTTTGTGCCAATACATTTGCGTAAAAGAGGGGCAGAGCCATTCTGCATTTGCTGGGTTACAGACACTTGACAAAAAGTTAACATGACCGTGCTGTCGGTATGCTGGAGATGGAGGCAACGCAGGGAACAGTTGTTGTGGAACTTAACCGGAGAACTGGCCGGACCCAAAGGACTCATAAGTAGTCATTCTAGGGCTACAGATTATTACGAGGAGTTAATTATGAACAGAAGCCCAAGAAACCCATCAGACTGTGCAGAACCACTTGCATGCCGAGCATTGGTTTGTTGTTGAGTCAGGGATGGCAGAATGTGCATGAAAGCAAGCTAGAGAGTGGTATATCCCTGGATGAGCTACTTGTCATTAGGGAATGTAACAGTTTTGTTTTACAGAGAGGGCAATCTTAAGCCAGTCACAGTAGCCATTTTGCAATGTTGTGGTCGGGGAATGGATTTTCCAATGGAAACTGCTTGGCATTTCTCTTATCCTGTTCCTCGCTCTACTTTTAAAAAAATTTCAGATGAATAATCAGGTTTATTTTATGTAGAGAAAATTAATCCAAACCACCAATGAAAATTTATTTTTTATTGTTATGTACCTTTTTTGTCTGACAACTGGAAAAAAATAATGAAATTCCCTGATGTTTTTGCTGCAGAACTCACAGCATATCTGTAACTGAGTTAGTACTTTTGTCACAAGTAGAACGATCTCAAGATACTGAAAACACACAAGAAATTTCCTGTTTTCACTCTGAACATCATTAATGAAGCAGAGTTAACAAAAGAATAAACCCTGACAGCTCCAGTCAATATCAAAGGGAGATAAATAAGACGTTAGATTTCATACTAATCACCTTAATTTCTGTATCCCAACAATTAGAAGAATGACAAAGTTGGATACATTTAGGGGAAGAGATAGTTTAGTGGTCCATAAGGGGGAATAGCAAGAATTGTACAGGTGATTTGTACCTCTCTCTATAATCTGTACACATTCATAATGGCAGTTCTGTTAGTGAAACCTGTGGACTTCATTTAACAATAGTATTCTATCCCTGTATTTTACATCATTCACTATTTCATTTACATTTATTTCTGAATGTGGTTAAGTAATGTTTTATTGTTATTATTTAGAATCGGCTAGAGTGGACAAAGATGTGTGTATACAACATAGCTGCATCAGGGAAGTTCTCCAGCGACCGCACAATTGCAGAATATGCGAGAGAAATTTGGGGTGTGGAACCATCTGAAATAAAACTGCCAGCTCCCCATGAAAATGCAGATGAAATAGAAGCATGATTTTTTCTTTTTCTTTCTTTCTCAGTGACTGGACAAAATGTCTTCAAATTAGAGGTGTGGATTTAATGTTTAGGACAAACAAAAATTCAAATTCCCTTCTTCCTAAATGTGTAAATACAACTGAAGCGTCAGTTCTCTTCCCATCTTAGAATGCAGTGTTATTTTATTTAGCTCCCACTTCTATTGCATTTTTTGAGGAAAAAAAGTATAAAAATGGTATGTTGGAACCAAACATTGTATATAGTTGACGTCACTACCCTCCCTACTTGCTGCATAGCGAAGGTATGACTATTTTCAAAATAAACAGTAGTCACAACAGGCACCAATTCTTACATGGAAGAATGCAAGTGTATTGTGATATCAAATTTGTTATTTATAAAGTAAATTAAATGATGCATTAACAATTTACAAAATGGGAATGTATTATATTGTGATTGTACCATAATATCTTCATTTTTAACAGTACTACTGGTAGAGTTGTTTTTTATACAAATAAATGACTATTAGAATGGCTTTGTTAAGATGCATGAACACGCTTTCTGTCAAATAAACATTTAAAAGAATATTTAACCTTTATTTACAAGCACAGTCTGGTGGTGCATGTCTGCTGAGAAAACTATAGTTGCTTCAGACTTTGACATAACACCCACACAAAGTCAGCATACTTTGTTAAAACTTGGGTATTCATAATTTAATTTTGTGAAAAAATTCATTTATTACATAAAAGTTTTCTAGCTGACTTTGCCGCCCCACTGAGTGCCATAAAGTATTTATCCAGTTCTGGAAGATAAATTTCTATTCCTCAGCCAATAATTTTTTTAAAAAAATTCAAGTAAATTAGTTAAATGCCAATTTCTCAATGGAATCTAAATGGAGAGGTAGTAAATCATCACATGACTATTTTAAAGAGCTTTACAGCATAGCATAGCAAAACAGCACTTGCACTTGAAAATTTAATTTCTATGCATCCTCCCAGCAGCAATTTATGCTGGTGTGTTACCTCACTCATGAATGTAAGTAATTCTGTTCTGATCATAAATACTGCTGCAAAACCATATGACCTATCCCACATGAAAATGATTCTGATTCTCAAAAGATTTTATTTTTAGAGAAATGGTACAATTTCTTTGTCAATATAATTCCAGATATGCATTACAACATCCATTATAGATTTTTCTTCCAAAGCAATTCTTGCAAGATCGGAGAGCCCAGGTATGTGTGTGTCAGTCGTCACATGCAGTGCTCTAGATGTGGCTTTGCTAAAAATACAAGGTTAATTTTATCAATTTTAGGGAAAAAATGTCTTAAATAGCTTTTGTGTTTAAAATTCTAATGATAAATTCTGCATTTCTGATGCAAACTTAATTATATAAGCCTATAATACATTTAAATCAAAAAGCTTTGAAGATATTTAAGCTACTTTTACATGAAATACCACATTAGCAGTGCCTATGTGTTGTGATTGACCAGCATTAATTAGTGTTAAAGGGCCACAGCTCTGGGAAAAGGATTTGTGTAATTACTTCATCACTAGAGAAAATAATTCATACAAATAGTAACACTACTTGTTACAATGCAATTTCAGCTTCTCATCCTTGGCTCACTGGTAGAGGCAGCAGCACATATGTATCCCAAGATGACATTTCAGATGTCTGCTGCAATGATTATCAACTTAACCATATTATGTTGGATTCTGTGCCATAAGTTGGCCAGCCACATTATTGTATTGAGCAAGTGTCATCAGATTTTCAGAATTCCACAAAATACATATATGTAGGATTGCTAAGCTAACATGGCTTTTCATCAGTGCTACAGCATCAGTCATTAAATGTAACCAAAGATCACTTTTTAGCTACACCCACCTATAGGTTGCCAACATCTTGTTTACAAGTAATTCACCAGTAAGTGGCAAAGTTTTGTCAGTAGTAAACCAATTCATCATCTGGATACCTCAGAATATTCTAACCAGTATTTTTTTTCTCATTTTTTTTTTTTGTTGTTGCAAACATGACATTGATATTTTAATGCCACCATATGAATCTGCAGTTACTCCAGAAATCAATAACTATAACAGCACAAAGAAGTTCCAAATGAATGGCATTGCTGCCCCAGTAAGTTTAACATGAGATACCAAAATTCGACCAACAGATCAAATTAGTGGCAAATTTTTTACAAATCTTATGTTCATCATCATATGTTAGTGTGTGGTGGCTGCATTATGTTCACTTAACAGTAAAATCCCAAGTTTTCTGAACTCAGGCCAATAATTCAACAAACATTTAAGAGTTGAATGAATGTCAGGGATTTCCATCTGCTCGTGCTGAGAATTACCTCATCTAAGATGTCTTTGTCAATTCTCTCTTCAAAATAATTCTCAGGATTCATACGACTTGCACCTCCCATCGTTTGAGCTACCAAGTTCGTGAATTCAGCATTGTTGGCTCTGGTTTCCATTTTATATTCAGACAGCTATCTTCTGATAAACTGTCATATTTGACGGAACTAGTAGACACCAGTTTCTTCATTTTTGCCCACATCTGTATTTTTGTATTTGAGAATACTCTGAAAATTCAAAAGTCCATCATCTTGAAACGGGGGATTAGGTAAAAGGAATATAAGTGCAGTGACAAAACTGCTGTCTGGTGTCTGCACTGCACAAATAACAGTAAGAAAGGACTTAGAATGCATGATATTCTAAATATATTGTGACTTGTTTTAGAAAATCGCCTAATACTTCTGAGGCATGTTCTGATCAACATTGAAAGTCTTAAAATGTTCTTAAAAACAAACCAGAGATTATCTAAGAGAAGTACTTTACACAAGTAACTTTTAAAAAAATACAATCAATAACACTTAACAAAAGTGTTAAACCAACTGTTTATTTCCAGTTGGCTGCTGTCTGTATAACTCCACATATCTAGGCGTAAATATAGAAGACTATTTCTTGTCTAAATTAGAAATTCATTTTATCTGGGTTTTGCACTGTAATCTCAATCTATTCAAAACGTATATAGGTATTTGATCTTAAGTAAAATTAATTAGCCATATTCAAGCTAAATTAACTGAAAAAAGAAAACATTCTTTTTTCCACATTTATGGGCTTTAGCTCAGAAATAAATCAGGCAAAGGAAATGCCCTAAGTGTGAATAAGGTCAAATTCATTAACATAATTGACAAAATCTGAGAAAGTCTGCTCTATAGATTTTCATACAGAAAATAAAGGGAAATTTTCCATTTTATGAACTACAAGAAACTATTGGTATTTTTAAGATTTTACTTGCTGACTGCAGTTACCTATCACATGGTATTTAAACCCATCTTATACATTTCTTTTAGTATCAAAAGGAAAGTATTGTAACCTAACATTTTACAAGTATGATAATAGACCTTAAAATCTTAGTTTGTAATCCTTTACTTTAAAACAGGATTTCACTAAAGCTTTGCATGCAGTCTACTTCAAGCATATTTTCTTTTCTGTTCAAAGGAGCAAGCATTTCTTCAAGACAACTATAATGCGTCTTATCACTGGAGTTATCATTTATTTCCCACCTTGACAATTGCAAGCTGTTTTAGTCTTTGATTTAATCAAAAAATGGCACCAAAAACTGCAAATTTTCTCCAAACTGATTCATTACCTGTTTTTAGTATTTATATTATTTCTCCAAGTCAAATGAACATAAACGCTGATACCATATGAAGTTACAAAAGACAAAGTTTCTGGTTGCTGCTGAGTACAATCCTGTGGAATGTAGGTGATATCTGTAAACCTACATTGGTCAGCAGATTCTAAAAATACAGAAGAAATTTATAAAAAATAAAGCAAATGAATGAGATTAGTGTGTTAGTTTAAGAACTCTGATAAGTTTGCAAGAAACAAACCTGAGCTCATAAAAGAACATGCAGGCTGCTGGAGCAATCCATAATGTTCTTGGAATATCATATCATATATGTTTTTATTGGTTATAATAACCTACCATTGTTTAAAAGAATACATTATTGCCTTTAAAAAAGTGTTTTATGAAAATTACAATAAATATTTTCAACAGGATTTTGTATATTTTAAAATATATTTTTTAAACTAGTTATTTTTTTAATAATAAAAAACAACACTAACCCATATCAACAGTTCACTTTCTAATTTAACAGTAAAATGCACATTTAATAGTGAGGAAAAAATAGACATTTTTGTTACCTTCTGTTTGATGGCTACAAATTTCTTCAAACCACCTGTGAAGCTTTCCATGTTTCACTGATCCACCTACTGGAAAGAATAAACAGATTATAGAATATCAACCCTTAACCTATAAAGAAAACCAGAAAGATGCAAACAAGCCATTTTAAAGAAATAATTAGTATTTATTTCAAAGGAAATCAATAGGTAAGAACAAACATCCACCTGCTTTTTTGTTTCAGTCAGGACTGATGTAAAGACTGCAAAGAAATAATTTAACATCAACTGCAGTGTAAGGATCTGCTTGTAAAACGTTTTTTAAACTAGTCTTTCTTTTTCTTTATAAATCCAACATATTTTCCCATTTTTAATGTATTTTAGCTTAAAAAAAACTAGACATTTTGAGGTGAATTGTACCTGTTTAGCCTATCAAATAACAAAAAATGTTATTATGGAGTTAAATTGTCCAGTTTTACTAGAAATGCCCATACTGCCAAAGATTTATAAAAGATGCTGGAACATAGAATTCTTACCAAGACTTATACATCTCTGAATGTCACATTTTTCTTTATTACATTCTTGAATATCCAACTTGTCTTGTAGCTCCAATTTCTTGGTCTCAAGCAGATGGACTTCTTTCACCAAAGGATGGATTTCATTAGAACTGGAAAACAAAGTAAATTCGAGGTATGTATGCTTTAAAATACCTGCTAGTAGTAGCAGTATACTCATTCATACACATTATTAACCACTATATTCCAACCATGCTTTAGCATGGTAGCACTTGAATATCAAGTTTACCACCTTTGCTCGGTATAGCAGTTGTAATGTTTTACCGTTAGAGTTTAAACATCGCACACTGACAATTAAAAACTTTAAAAGATGAAGTTATGTAAATTTTTAAAAAAAAAAAAAAAAAGTTTACTTTTCAACCCCAAATGAAATGTCGCTCAGATAACGCAATTTCTCTGCGGTCTGCAAAATCTTTTCCTCCAGCTGTTCTACCCTTTGTTTTTGTAATATCTGAAGAATTTCTTTAATCTGTTCAAAAGAAAAACGAAAACATTTGCAAAGTTCCAACATAACATTTGTAAAATACAAATCAAAATAACTAAGGGACATAACTGAAGTTGGCTAACTTATTTAGTCAGTAAAAGGCATTGGAGTAGGACGTATTTTTGGCGCCAGGTGTAGTAGTTAATAATAATAATAATAATAATGGCATTAGTGTGAACCTTTATAAAGTTTTTGTCGATAGGCATTTCGTCGCGCTGGAAACTGTATAAATGAATATTATTAAATTATGTAATTATAATTATCTCCCCTTCCCTTGGATTATCGACTAAACAGCGTAACGAGAACAGGTATTCCGAGTCACCGAGTTACCTCCCCCGCTCCCATTTTTTAAAAAAAAATTTATATAGGGGACCTCATATTCATAGTTTTAAAACTATTTTACTTGGTTATTATTTAAAATTAAGATACAAAAGTAACTTCGCATTACAAAAAAAAAAGGGGGGGAGAATAAATTATGCAGAATTATTGTTGTTGTTGAAATTCAAATGCAACGGAACTGAATCTTCTTCCCTTTTTTTTTTTTTTTTTTTAATTTTTGTCGCGAAGTAAGAAAACTGGGGAAACATCGGCGACAGCCAGAGGGGCTCAGCCGGTTAGCATTATCAGCGACGACTGACTCGAACCCCCCACCCCCCCCAAATGGACCGGTCGGGCTGGTGATTCGTTCAGGGCTTCACCGATTTTTGTTTAAAACAAAACAAACGAAAAATCCTCGAAAAACGGCCAGGACAACTGGGCGATGTTTTTCGAAGCGAGTACACTTGCCATTGCGAGGCGACCATTCTTCCCGGCCGCCAATTCCATCGCGAGAGCGGGGAGAGAAGACGGAAGGAGCAAAGGGCACCAGTCAAGACAGCTTTAAAGGACGCATCCACCGGAAGGGGGGGGGAAGGAGAGGGGGACCCCCCACCACGTTGTGCACTCTTTTTTTTCCGGAGTTAGCGAACGTTCGGCGCATGCGCCGCACCGTCGCTATAGCTCTATCTCTCTCTCTCTCTGTCTGTCTATCTCTCTCTCTCTCTCTCTCTCCCTCCTTCTCCCCCTCCCCCCTGTTGGCGAAAATGCCGAGCAAGAAAAAGAAATACAACGCTAGATTTCCGCCGGTAAGTTGGCAGCGATTGCGGCTCGGCTCGGGTCGGGTCGTCGTCGTCGTCGTCGTTGTTGTTGTTGTTGTTGTTTGTGTGTGTGTGTGTGTGTGTGTCGCCTTCTCCTGGCCCCGCGGGGATCTTCCGGGATCCGAACTTCTCCTCCTTTTGTTTCGGTTTCAGGCGCGGATTAAAAAAATCATGCAAACAGACGAGGACGTGGGCAAGGTTGCGGCTGCGGTTCCTGTGATTATCTGTATCCTTGTCAGGTGGGAGTTCTCGCGGTTCGCCACGCTTGGTCGTCGTCCCCCCTCTCAGCTGTTCCGTTCGGCACGCGGAAGGGATCCCCCCCACCCCCCCCCACCCACGGAGACCCCCGGGTGCTGGTGGTGGTCCGGCTAACGCTGGCTGGCTAATGGCCGATCGGCGACATCGGAAGTGGCTTGTTTCTATGGCAGCTCACGCGCGAGCGTCACACCCGACAACACTGGAACCACCCACCACCCGTGGGAGGGGAGGAGAGAAAGTGAAAGTTCCTCAGCATCGTTAACCCTCCACCCCCACCCCCACACCCGGGCTCTCCTGTTCCTTCGATGGGGTCGGACAGGGACGGGGCCTTAACGAGTCGTCCTCTCCCGAAACTTTCTCTTTAAGGGGAGGGACGCCGAACCCATCCCCCACCCCCCCACCCCGGGTTCCAGCAGCTTTGAGGGGAGGTGGCGGTTGGCTGTATTTAAAGGAATCTCCCTGCGATTTGAGAACAAAAATCAACACAAAACTCGTCAGTTCCCTTTTTCTCTTTTTTTTTCAGATTTCACTTTTCCCGACCCCTACGGCCCCTACGGCCCCTGCTCTCAGGCCGACTCCGGGAATAAAAGAGTCCACAAGCTTTCTAAACGTTGCATTAGCAAAACTGCAAATGGAGAAATTATTATTATTATTATTATTATTATTATTATTATTATTATTATTATTATTATTATTATTTTATTATTGTTGTTGTTGTTGTTGATTTTATTATATTATTGTGTTTTTATTATTATTTTATTATTTTTATTGTTGTTGTTATTATTATTATTTTTTTTTTTTTTTTTTTTTTTTTTTTAATTAAAAATCGTTTTGCATAAAAAAGCTTCTCATGGCTTTAATTTTTTGTTTCAATTTGTCATATGGTCAGCCTTGGAAGAGGAAGTTTACATTCGACCAGCAAATCATCAGCAGTCCCCTCCCTCCTCCCACACCGCCACCTTTAGGTTACTATGTATTTTTGTATCCATTCGAAATTGAATTTCTGGAGCTGGTACTGGGCGGGGGGGGGGGAGGAGGGGAGAAAAATCTCTTTAGATGTTACTCCTGTAATTTAGTTTTCAGCATCATTCTACCTCTCCAACAAGTTGATCTAGAGTTTCTGTGCAGCACATTAAACAGGGTGATTATAGCTAACTTAGAGCCACCAGTAGCGGTGTTTTCTGTAGGTGGAATGTGGCTGTCTGTGAAAGGCCAGGAATGTTTTACTTTTAAAGAACTATGACGAAATAGTGAAAGCTGTTTGAACCAGACTCGGCTTTCCCCTTCTATTGATTTTCTTTTTTTGTGTGTGTGTATTCTTAACTCATCGCTTTCTCAGTTTTAATAAAAGCAGTTTAAGTGGCGTTAGGTGACCAGGGTGTAATGTAGTTTCGAATGCACAAGGCTATTTACTTACTGCCAGCTAATCATTTGTTACAAGGAAAATTTTACTGATTGAATTCATCCTTAACTTTACCTGAGCCAGGGCACTTGAGCTGTTCATTGAATCTCTGATACTGAAAGCCAGCGAAACAACACAAACTCGACAAGCCAAGACATTAACGACAGCTCACATGTAAATATTAACTTTTTTTTTTCCCCCTTTAAATAATACTTACAAGCTGACCTTTATATTAATACCCATGTTGAATTTCTTGTAGAATTGTACTTTTTTAGTTAGTGTGATCCTAAGTCTACAGTTTAGCACATGCAAAAACTCCAGCTTTTAAACCTGCTTATAAAGATAGCAGATTCATGTTATAATTATCCTACTACAAATTTATTTAGATTTTCTTTATTTTCAAAAATTCCCTATGGATTTTTTGTACTACTGGTAACTAAACAGTTGTAACTTTTTTTCTTTTTTGAGATTTTTTTTTGTTGGAAAGAGTATAATCATCAATATTTGTTTTGTAATGAGCATTTTAGTACCCCATTAATTTACACTATAAATTTTTTATTGCAGACATTGGACTGCTAATTTTAATTTTATTCTTGAAAAAATCTATAGTCACATAAATACATTTTCAGTTATAGTTTATGAATTACTAATGTTTGATATTTATTCTATATATTATTTACATTTTACAATCATGCAGACTTGTAGAATAAAGTAGGATAATGTGTTACTTATCAGTATATAACCCTCCCTAGAACAAATAAAAGAAAACAATCTCTTAGACATCTCTTTTATGACAATTTTAATATTTATACATTTTAATTTGCCTCTCTTTACAATACCAAAACATTTAAACAGGCACCCAAAAAGGCAAAATAGTTTTTGCCAAAGTCATGAAACCAGACGTCAGAAGTCATGTTTATAGGCTGATTGATTGAGAACTATCACTGATTGAAACCTTATTATTAGAAATATTTAAAATTTTTATAAAATATCTTTTGTTATGTTTACTTCCAAATCACATTTAGCAATACTGTTTTTGTTTTTTGCAGAAAACAGACTATAGAATCAGAAAAGAAATTTGACTTTCTTCGAGATTTGGTAGCTAATATTACAGACCATCAGGCAGAAGATGACTTGGAGGGATCAAATGTAAATGAAACAAAAAAGCCCAAAGTATCAAGGTAGTAGGTTCATGCTGGCTGGAATTGGAATTTATTACAGCAAGTTAATTTAATACTCAAAAAAGAAATGCTCAGTTTTATGAAAGAAAAAAGACTAGTAATAACTATTAGCTTTTGCAGTTGCTGCTATTGTACTGTGCCTTCTAGTCTTTTATTTAAGATTTTTTTGTCAGATCTGTAGAGGAGAATAGTTTCTAAAGTCTCCAGCACAAGTCTGTACTGTATGAAATAATGCAAAACATGAGTCTACAGTTATTGAGTTTAGTAGCTCAAAAACTAGCCATGTTGATGAAAAAGTCAATAAATACCTAAAGCCTCTTAAAATAATGCTTGTTTACCCAAACTCACCCCATGTGAGGAATGTTGGGTAGATGGGTATGTAGGTGTTGGTGATTCTACACCACATCTTGCTTTTTGAAATTTCTAGAAGAAGAAATTTAATTACCTAAACAACTTATCGATGTTTCTTTGGCATGTGAACTGATTAAGTTACAGGTATAAACCTGATATCAGCAAATTCTGCGTATGTATGTAAAGACTAGAGCATTAGTAGATCTAAATTAAATACTTTTTTTTTATTTCCTCGATTTCTGGTGCAGGATAGATTTGAACTTCTGAACTACTGGTTCCCAACTAAATGTCATATCTATTGGACATGAATGGAGGATATAATGATGCTGACTACTTGTGTAGTGTCTATTATAGTAGTTTTGATTGGATGCCACTGTGTAGCTGATGAAGCCATCGCATTAGCACAGGATCCTTAGCTCTTATCTGATTGGCTTTTCCATCAAACAAGTTATGAGCTGTTAATAAAAATAGCTGCAGTATTTGTTGATCAGATGTTGATATTGTACACTTAAGACAATTCTACCATCATTCTTTAATTACAGGCACTCTACTAATTCTGTGATTAGTATGTCATGCTTGAGTATAGTACATCCTTACAACTTGGGTGTCCACAATTTACGTCCCCAAAAATTTGAAGGGTGTTCATGGATTTGCTTTTTTAACTAATGTACCTAAAATTTCCGCGGAGATTTTCCCATTTTGAACAGCAGCCTTTTTATTATGTTAAAGTAAATATTCTTTATTTTCAAATTCTTGTATCTGTGGGACTGATGGAAGAATGTTTTTTGTTTGCTTTTCAACCAACACTTTGTATTGTTGTTTTTTTTTTTAATTTTAGAATGTTTTAAAAACAGTATTAGAACTAGTTTGTGTTTTTAAGTGTTCGTTTTAGTTTCTGTGAATTAAATCCCGATTTTCTCCCCATCCCCTTAAGTTTCTTTTTTTTTTTGGTGGGGAAACTTTGAATTAAAACTGAATGCAAGATATTTTTTTTTTATAGAAATAGAATACTTGCTGCTATTACGTTCAAATAACTATAGCTTTAGAAAAAATACACAGTAATTACTATTTCAAGGGAGATAACTTTCAACTTATTCTATCTTCGACCCTAGATAGATTTAAATTTGATCAAGTTTTATTAATTAGTTATTTTACATAATGTATTTTTAAAAAAAATTTAATGCTTTTGTTTAGAACGAGGAAAAGGAAAGAAGGAATTGGCAGAAGAAAGGAGAGGAAAACATCTTCAGACAGTACTCAGGTTAGTTGATGGTATTTTTAAAATGTATGATTTAAAAAACAAAACCCTTTTAGAATTATCAATTAACACTTTCACAATAATGCAGATGTGAAAATTAGCTTTTATGATTGTTGTGGGAATTGGATAGAAAACTAGTAGTAGTTTTGCTTAGTACCAACGTATTTTAATAATACAAAAGGAAATGTACTTTGGCTTTTTTTTTTTTTTTTTTTAATGAGTAAATTTGTTCTGTCACCTACACTGGCTTTCGAAATTATGACACAGTTATGTGAAAATGAGTATCTGACTTTTAAACAATTTAATGTTGATGGAAGTGCATTATTCCAGAAAAAATAACATGAAAAATCATTTGATCCAAGTCTCAGAACATTTGATGCCATCACTTCATGCTTTCATCATCAGAATAGCTATCTTTCATGTGAACACATAATTTGGGCATCCTAATTCAGTAACTTTTCAGAAAGTGCCATAGCTGAATGAATATTAGCTAAACCTGTTTTCATGACTCTCTGATCTAGTTCATCCCACATTTACAATGAGGTTCAGATCTGAAGATTGAATGGTTGGGGGAGGACCACGGTATTAAGTAGCTCTGATTCTTTTTCCAGAAAAGTATTGCGCTTCAAATCGTCATCTTGTTGCATTATAAACCCACCAAATGTTGTCTTGATGGAATTGCATAGCTTTGCAGAATGCTGTGCTATCATCATTTTCTTTCATGCCATCAGCCAAATAACTGGCAAAATAACCCTATACTTCTACAATTTTTTACTGCTATATTTAGTTGAAGGGCAAACACAGCTTTTCTTAAACTTTTCCCCAGTCTTTCTATTATACTGTTGCTTAGAACCAAACCAAAATTTCACTCATCTAACTATGATGTATTGCACTATGTTGTAGTTTTGATGTTGTTTACTTCAGTCAAGTCACTTTTTCATGTTCTAAATAAAGGCTTTCTAGCTGCTACTCAGCCAGTCAAACAAACTTCTTAACCATCTTTTTGTGGTAGGGGTTGAAATGTTGACTGTTGCAGTAATGGTCAGCAAGTGATTAGCTACCTGTCAAAAAAGGGGTTAATTCCAGATTTACAAACCACCAACCTATATTCTTATTTTGTTTTTTTCCCTTTGGGTTGAAAGTCTACTTCATTTCATGAAGGTTGTTCACACACCATATCTTGTAACTCCAACTTCCTACACAATTTTCAATCATGTGTAACCAGATTTATGAAGAGCAATAATGGATATGGAATTTCATTTTTAAGTGCTATTTTCACCTGCCAATCAAAAATGAGTTCCATTAATGTATATAAAAATACTGTATGAGCTATCAATTATTGAAATTGGTGGTAAAAATAGATGAAGATGATAACATGCTTTTGGTTCAAACTAAGTTTGACATTCATAGAAATAACCTGCTGGATCCATATTTAAGCATAAAGTAATAATGACAAATAATAGTTTATATGCTTTGATACATAGTTTTTTTTTTCCTTAGACAATTCATTTTCAATGACAATAAAGTGTTGAAAACCAGCTATAGTGTTTTGTGTTTGCTAATATAATTTAAAATGACATGTAGTATTATTTTGTTTTTAATAATCTCCATCAGCTTCTATCTTAAAACAATTCACTTAAAGATGGTAGGATCATCATTAGTATCCCTATATTGTTCAAATCATCATTATTTACAGTTATCCAAATGAATATTTTACTGTCTCTGATTTGAATGCTACCTGCTTACCTCCCTGTACTGCAGTGCACATAGTGTACAAACATATACTGCTACTTATGTTTTAGCTAAAGGTCAAACAGTTTAACTTGTTGTTACTTTATTTACAGAACTAAAAGATCTACATTTTTTTTTTCATATTTACAGAGTAGGTCTAAAAAATTTTTTTCTGAACATTATTTAGATCTTTCCCCCCCACCACCATCACTCTCATATTATAATGTGTATACTACTAATTGTAAATTAGCAAAGAGTCAGGTAAACAAAACCCTACAGATACTTTGAAAATGTATAGTCTTTGTTTTGAAAATAATGAGAAAATGTTAATATATTGAAATGTATATTTTCCAATTAGCACTCAGTCTCACTAGTGCCACTTGTGAAAAAACAGCTGTTCTATGCATACAACTCTTCATCTCATGTAGTAGAGTCTAATCCTAACAGTCTGTAGACTAAATTATATTAATTTTAGATTGAATAGACTAGAAAATGAGGTTTGTTGCTATTGTTTTTAATATTATCACAAATTCTACGAACTATCAGACATTATGTTGCGCTAGATACGAGGGGTTGAATTTAGTGTAATGTAATAAAATTTGTAACTCTGCACTTTTTTTTTTGTTTTTGAAGCTATTAACAACAAAATCAGTTTTATTGAATGTCTACTTTGAGACTATTAACTTTACAATTGCGTGTGTCGAATTAATAAATGGATTTAATCACAGGAGTGCAAGTATTTTAAAATACTTGGAGTAAAATAATAAACAAACATGCTAACCATTCATGTAGATACAGAACAATGATTTCTAGTAATAATCACCACAGATTTCCCAAAATGAAATCCTTCAGTAAGTTAATAACACCAGTTGTAGTTTATACCTTGCTAAGTGTTGCTGCACACACATATATATAACAACAACATGCAACATGGTCTAATCTGTTCTCCAATCTTATAGTATAACAGCATCATTATTATCACTTTTAATTTTGTGTCGATAACATTGATTATTCTTTCTGTTCTTAAGTATACATCAGAAACCAAATCATGTATATGCTACATAGAAAAGAAAAACTATAATAATTAAAAACAATACTGTATTTCCATATTATAAACGAATTTAATAGTTATATATTAATTAATGTTTTTTTACTATTTCATTGTTGTTAATAGAAAACAAAAACTAATTGCAAACTTGCTCCTTATTGCCAAATCTGAACTCTGTTTTTTTTTTTCCTGATTTTATGTCTGCTGCTGATAAACAACATTCTTATGATTGTATGATGTAAGAATCTAGTAAAAATAAATTTGATATCTTTCTTGATAAGTGCTGCTTTAAGCTATGAAAAACCAAAATTAACTCAGTTAGAACAGCCCTATATTATCCAATAATTATAACAGAGACTGGCTCAGATTTACATTAGACTAAAATTCCTCAGGACATACATAGTAAGCATACTGAAAGTTGTTTTACATAATTTTAGCCTGGATATGAAAATAAAAAATTTAATTTATATCTTTGTAATACTGCTAACATGTTTAATAAATTTATTTTCAGAATTTTTCTAAACTGGTCTCTATTTAGCTATATAGTATTAAGAAAAAATCTGTTTTGAGTAATTAACAGAAAACAGTTTGGATAAACAAATATAATTTATTTTTCAGATTTGATGCTGCTTTGCTATATACATGTCTGAAGTATGAACTGACATTGGTAGTTTTTTATTATTTTTTTTTGTTGTTTGTTTTAGTCTGGATATTCTGGTTGTTGAGAATTAATTTAGAAATTTTATTTTTCTTTAAATAAGACCTCTTGTTAACATTCTTTATACAGTCATAGAAGATATCCTTAACTTTCATTTACAGGTGTCACTTAGCTGCTGCTAGCTTTTTTAAAACCTAATGCCATAAAAATTAGATTTCAATTACAATAATTTTTTTTTTTTTTTGCACAGGCTGAAGCAGATGACGATGAAGAAGAGGATGAAGATGAAGATAGTGATGATGATGATGAAACAGAAAGAAGTAGCACTCAGCCTGCTACTTCTCAACCTATTTTTATCACAAAACCACCATCAATTCCTACAAATAATGGGTGAGTTCTGTAATTATAAAGGTTACTTTTTTTTAAATATTTTCTTTTGAAATTTAACTAAATAATTTAGTTTACAATAGTTGTTCTGAAGAGTAAGATTATAGTTTATGTTCTTAGTAGTGTTAGAGATTTTCTTCGATTGTTCAATCTGAGTTTTCAGAATCTGTGTAATATGTTTTTCTTACATAAATTCAGGTGAATTTCTAATATTTTATGGGAAGGATTTATTTTTATCTGAACAGTTTTCTTTCTAAAATAATGTAGTAATTTTTGAGGAAACTGCAATTTCCTTTGAGCTTGAGCAACTTCAGTAATACTCTGAAACATATAGACTTTGTTTTAATCATCTTGGCAGAATGACCTCTCACCTCATTCCCTGTCTGTTTTAGTTTTCTTTGTTTATTTTCAAACAGGTTTACGAAATCTAAAAAAAAGAAACTTGTTTGCTTTGTGTCTCTTTACATGTGCACTTGATGGGTTCTCATTGCAAAATATTCTGAAGAATAGCCAAAATAAGATTTTAGATTTCAATCTCAACTTATAGCTTAGCTAGTTAGTATTAGCATGCAACACCCACTTGGTTTTTGCATTACTGGAACCCATCAGTCAGAGCGATCATACTGTTAGACTAGAGCTGAGCATCAGGCTTTAGATGCTGATTGTGCCATTCTACTACTAGATAATTTTTTTTTTGTACACTATGCTGTTTTAAATTTCAGTGGCAAGTTGTTTTCTTATTACTTATTTTTAAAATATGTGTATTTTTTGTCCAGCCAGCAGAAAGGCCTAAAAGTGTTTCTTCTTTTTTTTTTTGAAGTTATGATAAGTTGAAGTTGAGTGTTTTACTCCAGTACATAAATATATTTAATTTTACATCCAGATGTACCTACTCCTTGCTTCACTTAATTGACAATATGATATAAAGGATTATGAAAGCAATTTAGATCAGTCCACACTTCATAAAAATTTCTGAACAGTTTGTTTTACATCGTATACATGAAAATGTTTGATCTCAGGTGAGAGATTTGGTACCTGACATGTAGACACTATCACATTTTTCACTTTAATAGTGAAGATCACATAAACTACAGTGCACTCTGTTGAAGTGTCAATCTGGTTGGCATATTGAGGGTTCCAGAAATGGGCACTATGTGAAGCTGGAAATATACCTGTAAATTGCATAGTATAAAATGATTCAAGAGGACATAACTTGTATGTGTATGCTCCAAAATATTTTTGATAGAGCCAGAGATTCTGTATAATTTTATTGAATTATGCAATAAGTATAATTGCCTTATTTGATTTGTACATAAGAATGCTGATAATGATGGATGCTGAAATGTAGCAGGTACGTGTTTATGTTAACAAATTAATTTGAGCTTTTCACATTCTTTGTATGAACATTTTTTTCTGCTAAATGGTTTCAGAAGTTTGATATCTAATACTTTTTTTCTTTATTTTTCAGGATGCAGTTTCCATGCCCCACGCAGACACTCCCGTTCATGCCAACACCATCATTTTCTGGTATGTTTCCGCCTGTACAGGCAACGGTACAAGAGGACGATGACTACGACACATGAAGGAGGAATGTTTTAGCATTTTAATGAAGTTGTCTATCTATCTGTCTGTCTGTCTTACCATTCACATCTGACTGGCAGCGTAGCTTCAGTCTTCCATTTGGGAAAATAGAACATGAGAGTTGGTTTTTAGACTTGATGCTTTGCAAAGGAGATCAGATCTTATCATCACCACGGAAACAACACGTTACTTTTTTCTTTTTTTTTTACTTTGACTTCATCATTTGAAGTGTGTGTATGTGCATTTTCTTTGTGGAGACAGTTCATGAAAGGAAAATGATTATGCTGCCACAGAATTAATGAAACTCTCTTTAACAGGGGTTTTTGAAAAAAAAAAATAGATATATTCCCATTTATTGTCAATTTTAATGTCTGGAGAAATGCTGGCGATCAATTTTGTAAAGAATTTAAAAGATCTTACATATTTTAGCATTTCTCTGCTCTTCATTTTTTCATGGATGTGAAAAAGCAAATGGATTTTATCTGTCATCAGAAAAGAAAGAACTGTTCGGATGACTAGCAATATTCCATACCACAATAACAAAATTGGTAGGAAAAAAAATGTATCTTGTTCTGTACTGTTGATGTTTATAACTCAATGTTAACCTGTAAATATATACTATTTAGCTGTCAATCCAAATGGGAATACACATTTCTGAGTGCATTAATTTTAAAATGTTATTTATTTGCATTCTGCATAAGAGAAACTCAGACAAAATAAAAGTTTACAGACTGAAATATTTTAAGGAACATTACATTACTGTTATGTTTAGTATATTTTAGACCTTGTAGTGAAATATTATTGTGCATACCACTAAATGTCCAGAAGATAGTACACAATACTATTGTCTTTCAGAATGTGTGCATCAGAATTTGTACAACAACTTTTACTAAGTAATAGTTGCTTTTGAGATAGGATATTTAACCAGTACATATGTAAAACCAGCAGAACCTATCAGAAAATTTATTTAGACTAAACTGTATTAATTTTATTAGTAGCATATTAACTTTATGGTTATTTCACTGATATTCAAGGGTGATGTTTTTTCTAATAAACTCCGTTTTAAAACGATAAAATTAAATTGTAAGTTTGGATAACTATACAAAAGTTTTAAAATATGTACATTGCATGTAAAAGTACACCTTCATTTATTCAAAAGCTTTGTAAAGGCACACATTTAATTACATAAAAACATGAAAAGATTGCAGAGTGGGAAGTTATGCAGTTCTAGAATGAATAAATGTATTTATGCAGTGATGATAAAATATGGGTAATTTTAATCTTGTGTTGGGTTTAAAAACTGGTACAATTAAGATTTAAATTTAAATATTTTATAAGATAAGAAATTAATAATAAAAATGACAAAAGAGCTCTAAAAGAAAGCAAAACAATTTTTTGCAATTATAGATTAGTCATATTTCATTTCTATCTTACAAATCAGCTATGGAGGTGTTGATCAACAATACTAGTGTTCTGCCACTTAGAACAATTAAAAAAAAACATACTAATTAGTTTAAAAAGTAAATTATATATATACAGTATATACACCTCAGTATAACTGAGTTAGTACTTTTTGCCACAAGTATAATGATGTGTTACCTCAGTGTAAGTCAAATATAACCAGATTTTTCCTTTCATTAACCAAAAGTAAAGCTTCACAACAAAGTATTTTTTTGATTGAGTGAAATCATGTCAGATTTGAAATCTAGCACAGACTTTGTATGTTTGGCACATTTCTAATCACCCATGCATGTGTGGGTTCATTCTTTTTGAAGTATGATATGATCTATACATGCACTAAGCAGTATAACCAGGGCATTTACCTTTAAAATTGCCAAATTTCACCAAAGCTTAACAATGGCAGATAATTGGAATCAAAATTGCTGAGTTTTGTGGATGTCTTCATAAATGACTTCAGGGAAAACAGACAGAGCTTTTATCCATGACATGCTACAATCTTTGCTAATGTCACTGACCTGAGGAACCTCTGGAGAATCAACAATTAAAAGTGTCTACACCAGGAGACTGAATGATCTTGGTTACTACATCTGTCATCCTGTTCAATACCCAAGGTAGTCAGATTGACATAAACAAGTTGGGCAATTCAACTAATAAGTATTTCTGGTAGAAGTTGAGGACTTGGAGGAGATACATTGGTTGCTCCAGTGAGAGTGGAAACAAATGGAAACATGGCTGGGACTTGTGGAGGAAGATCCATTATGGTGTGAGGATATGAAAGCTTAATTTTGTTAGAAGCTCATTTACATGCTCTAACTAAATCAGTTTTCTTATTCCTTTTTTAATTAAAAAGAGGAAGATGAGAAAAGAAATGTTACTACCAGCAACATTGGGTTGTCTTAAAACGTTTCACATTTACCACTATGTTAAGGTGATTTTCAGTTATTGAATTGCAGTTTTGTTGTTTTTCTTTTTGAATATTTTTAGTTAAAAATTCTGCTGAAAAATGTCTGGTTTATTGTCTATGTTAGCTGTCTTTTTGTTTTCTTTTAAATTAATGTTTAATAGACCCAGCAATATTTTGACACCCAGAGGTGCTTTATAGGTATCACCATAGGGTTTATAATTGGGATTTGGCTTGGTTGGTCAGACCAGTTAACATGGTGTGAGTGGTTCCTCACTCGGGAGACCATGTGCTATTCCAGTAGAAGGGACACACTGACCTACCCTTGTAGGTGAAGATATTCCGCTGTTCTAAATCAGGACACGCACATCAATTATTTTACTATATTACTTCAGGACCTAGTGTGGATTTATATGCAGGAGAAGCAGTGGATGGTTTTAGGTCTATACCAGATAAAAAAAAAACACTTTCCCACAATAATATTTGTTGCTATGACAGCACAGCTCTCATGCATTTTACCAGCAAAAGGACAGGTAAAGCTAAAGAAGAGAAATTGGAATACGTATGGAAAATGAGTTTTATGTCAATACATTTCACTCATAAATCGTGTTACTGATCCTATCTGTTAAAGATTATTGGCCTGTCATTCATACTTGGTTTAAGCTCATTCTAAAAAGAGGGGGCTTTAGATGTTCTGAGATATTTAGTCAATAAGGAGCTTGGTTTCATGAGGATTTCTAAAAGATAGAATTTAATATTTGATTGATTGATTGATTGGTAGCGCTTAGCAAGCAAAATAAATCAATAAATTTTCTTTGCAGTATTTGGTTATTTAATACTTAATTATTTTTATTTATATTTTTAACTTTCTTGCATATATATAATATAGTACTAACTTAACTGCTACAATGACTGGTTTAGATCTTATGTTAGTCAGCTTGGCTTTTAATTTTGAGTAAGTTACATTTGATCTCTGCATTGGCAAGCCTTCAAATGACATAGAAGCCCAATCCTCGAACTGCAGCTGCACCTACAGATAAACAGAAGTGGGAGGTAGTGAACTGGGGAATCCCCTCTGTTTCTGATGTTTTAAGGCCATAAACTCCCAGTATACAAGCAGTTTTTTATGTAATGCAATTGGAAGTAATCCTTTCTGTGTGATGTGTTTGATGCTGCATTTTTTCTAGTTGGTCTTCAGGGTATCTTCAAACCTCTTTCTGACATCTCACCAAACCACCTTTGGGAGAAGTGCAGCTGCTTCATTATTCTGGAGTTGTGCATGCAATACTCGTGGCCATTCTAGTGCAGGTGAGCCCTGATAACTTATGCCTCAATGCTGGTGAATCTGACTTTGAGATAACACTGACTATTCTATAGTCTTCCCATCAAATTTGGAGAATAGCATGGAAAGTATACAGGTGAAAATTTTCTAGGGCCTTTAGATATTTTCTGTATGGTACCAAGGTGTCACAGCTATACAGCAGGATTGGAATGGTGACCTTGGTCAAAGACAAAATCTTAGATGACTGAAGGCTATGGAAGCAGACTTGATATGATTGAGTAGGATATCAATACCTGCAGTCTTGGACATGGCTATCCCGGTACTGAAAGTTTTTAGCATTCTTTATGGAGTTTGATGGGAAAGGAGTAACAGAGTCTGGGGCTGGTTGGAACAGCAGTTTGGTCTTCCTGACATTTATAGTCAAACTGAAATGGTCTTTGGCAGAATTATTCAGTATCTTTTGAAGTTTGTCTTCTGAGTGAACAGTGATGACTAAGTCATCAGCAAACTGTATTTCAGTGACAGTGGTAACAGAGACATTCACCTTTGTCTACAAGCACCTTGGCTTGAAAAGCTTCTTGTCTACGTGATACTGAATGTATCTTCCACAGTCCAAGTTGTTGGTGGCATGGGAAAGAAAGATGGAGAAACATGTTGGGGCAAGAACACATCTTTGTTTGACTCAATCTTGATGGGTAAGAAATTGAATTTAGAATCATGATAAAGAATACTGAAATTCATATTATCAAGCAGTTTTCTAATGACAAAAATGAACTTTGGAGTAATCAAACCATTGAAGGCTTCACTACAGAACTTCCCTGTTAACTTATTCAGTGACATTGGTGTGATTGATGAAAACCATGTACCAGTCATGATGATGTTCATGTCTTTTGAAGTTAACAGGCAACAAAGATTTTGCCAGTGTGGTGCCTCTGCTTCTGAAACTACACTGTTTCAGGAAGGAAGTCTTCAAATATGCGAAGTATCCTGTTCTGGAGAACTGATATGACCTTTCCAGCGATGGAAAGCAAGGCAATACTATGATACTTACCACATTTTGACTCATCCCCTTTTTTCTTAAATATACTGGAGGACTTATGTCCAAATATTTACCACTAGTAGATGGACATGATGATTAAGTTAGTAGCCCCTGTGCTTGTGTACTTTACTAGGGATCCCATGTTGTCCAACATCATGCATCTCACCGATTGCTTTGATCTCACTGAGTACATTCTGATGGATCATTAAGAAATTCCATTGATGACCTGGGAGTTGACAACTGAATCCTGATTGAGAAGCTCATGGTAATTTTTTTTTCCAGCTTTGAAAATGCCCTCATTATCTTTGATAAGAACCATGCCTTCACTTGATCAAAAGACTACAGCTTCATTCAAAGTTGGCCCATAGATGGCCTTGATGGCATTAACAATATTTTGTCTCATGACAGTCTGCATACTCTTGCATCTCTTTGGCTTTAGCAGTCCCCACTGGTTCTTCATGGTGCAGAATCTGCACTGCATCCTCAATTGTATCTTATGATAAAACTTTTTCTTAACCTGGGACTGTGGGTTATTTTTCCAGTCTAAAAAATCAACATGTTTGCTTTGATTTTCTATATGTGACTATTGAACTTATGCTTCATGGGAGTGTAACTAGTAGTTTCAGGGCAGGCTGAAGTGCGGCTATGGGCGATTCATTTTGATTGTTCACATAATCTTGTCTGGTTGAGTCATCTTTCAGTTTCAAGACTACTTTGAAACTCAAGACTGGCCTTCTCATACTCCATTGAGGAATCCTGCTGTCTTCAGTATTCTAACAGTCTATGGAAGACTGATCACTCTGTTGTCCATCCAGTGGTCATCTGCACCCTGCATGGCTTTTGTAATGGGGACTTTACAGCAATCCCTGACATGTACCATCATGTAGTCAGTGTCATGATGGGAATGCATCTAGGTCTTATTTATGTCTATCTGTCAGAAAGGTGTAATAACTAAACCATGTTCTGCATATTTGCTGAGGAGACTGTTAGTGTTTGCTTTCCCTGTGACTCCACTCCATACATTTGCATCTTTGCCAACACTAGCACTGAAGTCTCCCAGGATAATGATCCTATCTTCTTTGGGGATGGGCTGCAAGTATTCTGGCAAAGGAGGCTTAAATGTCACTCTTCATCTTCACTGTCTCGTGTAGAGGTATACACCACTCACCAATGAATACTGTGCAGTGTGATTTGGTCAGTGGAATGCGAAGTAGCATGATCTCTGAGTTGGCCTCTATCTGCAAGTCTGGTTTTGCTGATGGCTGCAATGTCCTCATGGTATCTCAATAGTTCTCTCACCACAAGGGAAATTGAGGTTCTGTATTTGAGTTTCTCACTATGTTATGAGTCCATCAGCATTCTGATGTTTCAGGTAACAACTGCTAGCCAGGTCTGTTTCTTTTCACACTGAATTTTCAATTGCAGCTGGATGTTTTTTTAAGGTGAGCTATGTTTTGGGCACTTTTTCTAGCTGCTGATTCATGTGGAGAAGAGCAGAATAAATCCTAAATACAGCCACTCGGTCGTGTGTATCTGTGGCCTCTGCTCCAACCTCAAAGCAGTCCTCTGGCCTACACCACCTGCATCTGGGATCACGACTAGGGACTACCAGCAATGCCTGTGCCAACTTTAGAAATACAGAGTGTGAAAGAGAAATGAAGTGTGTTGAAGCTGGGTGGTGCTTGTGCGTGAAGTTGATTTTTTTGGCACCTTGGCTGGATATCAGCTAGATGCAGTGGCAACCATGATGACTGGAGAGGCAATCCAGTTACAGTGGATTACAGATGACTTGATCTGTTTGGTCCCACCTTCCACGCTTGTCCACCATGCATTGCTTATATTCACCATTCCAAACTTGAGCTCACTTAAACTCCAAACATAGGCAAGTTGATATCAACCAGTTCAGTTGGACCTTGAGCTAGAAGGCAAAGATTCTATCCCTCCCCCAATTGTTTTTGGGAGCAATCATCTTCACTACATCCCATGTTAGTACAATACAGTGCTTCAATGCCAAATGGTCTTGCCTACTACTTGGGGAGGGAGGAGTTCAAAGGTTAATGGCTTTTCATTTATTTATACATAATTAAATCTCCATTGCTATACTGAGGAACAAGAAAATTTCCCAAGTATTTTCATGTAACAAATTACATTGAGTACTCCCCTTTTCTTCAAATTATGGTCTTTGTTTATATAAAATGCTTCTCCCCCAGTTGAAAATGCAAATGTGAAACCAATATGGTCTACATTTTGATCTGAACTTAGAGCCATCCAACAGAAAACAGTTTCCATCTTTTCTCTGACAGATTTGTCTCTAATACAAGTTCTCTGGTAGCGCACACTTTTGTGTAATCTTGAGAAACAAGATGGACAGTCATGGCAGATACTGTTCATTGTATAATATTTTGAAACTATAAATGAGGTTTTGGATGAAGCCCTCGATTACATTTCAGAAGGTGAGTGCTCCACCCCCCTACTTACGAACTCACCTCTACAGGCCCGATTTATGTACATTTGCTGGATGATGGCTACTACACTGTATAATACTTGTAGATCCAGACACTGTGCATGCACACAACAGAGCAGATTCAGCCTTCCCAGTTGACTATTTTACTTTTTAAAAAAGGAAGAACAAAAGAAATAAGAATGGAAAGATGAAGGGATGTGTAGAGAATGGAAATAAACAAATATGAATTCTGCATGTATTTATTATTTTATTTTATCACCAAATGTATATTGTCATTCTTTGTGCCAGTAATTTTTTAATAATATCTAGTCAATTTATAAGAAATCCACAAGAGCTCAATGACATGGATATTTACACCAAACCTTTCTCTTTTTTTTTAAATTTAAATTTAAGTCCATTCAGCTTCTCTTATCCCATTGAAAATTACGTGCAGGTTTCTTGGTATCAAATGGCAAAGATCCCCACATGATTGGCAAAGTGCACAAGATATTCGACATCACAAGGAGACAAAACATTTTGATTTTGGCAGCAGCATCTTTAACTTTCTGAAAATAAAATGTACTTTTATGTCAATTAAACATAATTTATAGTATAAATATTATTTCTATGTCTAGATCAATGTATGACTGACACTGGCACCTACAGGTATAATTTTTTAAAGAGCAGGAAAGCATTATAATTACTCTCATTACTTTTTACCTGATTTCCAACTTAAATAAATGGTAAACATTCTTACCTGCACGAAGACATGTCCAAACCCACGTTACAAGCTGGTTTTGTTATGACTTCACTAATACACTTTCTGTACATGCTACAAATCTTAAAAAATCTTTTGTCTTTGAGGAACTCTTCGCTGAAATTTCTAATGGAATTTGTTTGCTTCATCTGTTACAATTAAAGAATCCTGCAGTTTTGACATCTCGGGTAAAATCTGCACAAAATGATATTAGTTTATACTGAATAGATTGATATGCCATATTCCTTGGTGCAGTTTTTGTTTGCTCTTTCAAATTATTATCACCTGTATTAATTCTAAAGTTTAAAAGTTTCTGAAAGTTCCCCAGGATTTTGTCTGACTGTCATCCCTGTGGCTTCTGAGGGCTAAATTCTGCTTCTAACACAATATGAAGGTTTTCAAAATTGATGTTAGCTTGGCTCCGTTTTCTTCAATTCTCTTTGCCACTGCTTGGTGTTGCGTTTGGACAGCCTTGTTTATCATAGACTTTCTAAATTGCCATAAGTGTAGCTGCTATGTAGATGTCAGAGTTAGATTTATGTCCCTTTAATTTCTGTGATACAGAGGTCCACTATAGAAGTTGATCTAATTTCTGCTTCTCTTTTCCAGTTTCACAACCAAACACAAGATAGGGTAAACAAACAAAATGTGCCATTTAGTGCAACAAAGTAACCTAACCATGAATATTGCTGAGGTCTCTTGTCCTTAAATGATCTCTGTACTGAGCTGTTTATCCTGTTTCCAAACATCTGTTAAGAATTTGCATTTCTCTTCCTTGGTGTGACCAGATTGTTTGATTATTAAACTGGGGCTTCTTACTGCTCAAAACTGAAAATATTCTTAAAAAAACAGAGTAAAAACCAAACTATTTATTTAACTATACACAAATTATTTATTTTAGAAGATTTACTCTTTCATTTTATTTTTGTGTCACTGATCTGGCCTTCTGTTTCTAGTCCGAATTAGGCCAATGTCTGTTAATTTGGCAAATTAAGGCATATATAACAGTAAAGTTGGATTGAGCAAGAAATTAATTATAGGCAGGTAAGTAGGTAAGCCACCTCTAAGCAAGATTACCTAATGATTACTGCAACCGGTTTATTCAAACACAGTCAGCTTGTAATCTTTTTTAATAACAAACTGTTCACTTGAAGTTCTCTTTATAGATTTTATTGCAGTATTGGCAAGTGTATGCTTGGGAACCACAGGAAAGGTAAGTTTTCTGCATCATTCTCTCTTGCTGTGTTCTCATCAGGAATATTACAGACTCAAATTTATTTGTTTGTTTTTGTGTATAGAAAAATAAATTTACTTTAAAATGTTTATTATTTAAAATACAGTATGCACCCTGTTGTTTATAGTCTAATAAGTTCTAAATAATTATCTATCTATTTAGAAAAATAAATATAAATATAAACAGATAAACTGGATTGGAGATTTTATTTCTCATTGTTCCTTTAAAATTGTTACTTCCTTTAGTGTCTAAACTTTAATGGTATTCACCAATACTCAGAATCCAGACTGGTGGTCGGATTCTTCCAAGATCAAATTGGAAATGACATCATTAGCCAATCAGAAAATATGTTGTTCAACAGATTGGTTGTGACATAACTGTGGTAAACATTTTACTTTTTTTTCAAAATAATAATATATTATTAGTCTTTTAATAAGGAATATAATAGTTTCCTTTAAAACTCCCAAAATAACCTCTTAACTTTACAAACTGTTTACAGTTATTTTTTTTATATAAAAGAATTATAAACTTAACGTAATATTTTGTGAAAAGATGGCAGCAGTGGCTACAGATGATAGGGGACAGTAGAAACAAGTATGTACATTAATTTTATTGTAACAGTTGTATTTGAAGTTTTCTTAATTTATAGTCCATTGCTCTGTTGACTCATTGAGTTTCTGATATGGTTACCAGACTGTCAACTGTTGGGCTATTCACACTGCTTCAAGTATATACGCCCATACCATCCTGAGCTCATTGCTTGCTGCATTTCCGCAGCAGAAGGGGAACAGAGTAGACAGAAAAGTTGTTTTCACTCATATCGCACTTATTGAACTTACTGTAACAACACAACAAATTACCTTACTCTGCTTCATGTTATACTGAACTAATATTTTTTTAATGATAATACAGATAAAGTTAAGGATATGAAAAAGAATAACCATAATCTGCCTTACTCTGCTTCACTAAAGAAGCGGAGAGAGATGCTCAATGGAGTACATTGAAACAGGATGTGGGGAACATAAAACCAACTCCCAGCCAAACATTATTCACATTTCTATCTAATGAATGTTTTCTGTAAATTTATATATAGAGTGTCCTATATTTTATACTTGAGTGTATGCAATTGTTTGAAATTTATTGTGTTTATTTAAACTTACTTAATAGAAATGTGATATAAAAGTGCTTTCTTAGCTTGTTATTAACAGATATCAATTCCACTAAAGTTCATTCCAAATGATTAGTGAGTCATCTGTCTTGTTGTGCTCCATCAAAATCTGCATTGAATTTTGGGGCATAAATTCTAAGCCCAGTATTTTCTTTAGGACGTTTGTACATGCACTGTTAAAGCAGTCTTCATGTGCATCATAACTGCCACTTAATTATATAAATCGTCTATTACTAATATGAAATTTAATAAATGTCCAGAAGTTTACCTTATAAGCAGAATTGAAAATTATTTGTTTTCAATATAACAACCACAAATAAAGTAGGTTGTCAAGTGTGTAAAGTTGTTATTCTTCACAAAATAAAGCATGAAATGAATACAATGCTTCTTCTTTAGTTGATCAGCTTTGTTTCACTGTGCCCCACTTTCTGTCCCCCCTCTATTGTTATTTTTCTTTTATAACTGTAAAGCTCACTGATTTTGTTCACATCACAAGATGACTATGCGGCCATGCTATATTTGCTATTTCTTCAACATCCTCACTGGCTGACCTTAGCTAGTGGAAATTTATAAAGTTTAGAAACCGAATGCCATCCTTCTGCAATAACATAACAGGTGGTTGACCTTGGAACGAACGACTATTTTAAATGATAAATTTAGTTTTATGTCTCAAAACGACTTCTTTCCACTTTTAATTTAGAATTTTCCCACCTCTTCTTCTTTTTTATTCTTTATGTGCTTGAATATTCTACATTTTCAGGGACCAACTGAAACATGGAAAAGTGAATTTACTTTAACTCTTTAAAAAAATTGGTCATATGCATTTATCAGATGTTGATACTTTGTTGCTTGTTAGCTGAATTTGGCTTGGTTAGTGTTCCTCGCATTTATGAGTCAATGGTAGAAATGATGCAGGTTTTGGGGGGTCAAGGATGGTTAGTGTCACAAGATGTCGGAATACTTGAGTGGAAATGAGATTCCTTTAGATGCAGTGGACAAAACATTCTGCGTACTCTATACTTTACATCACCATAAGACAGACCGACACAAAAAGATGCCATCGTACTTTGCTTATTAGTTTTAAATGGGCAAACTTCGTGTCTGTACACAAGATTATAAACATTTTTTTAAAATACTAGATATATCCCCCCACCGTTCATTCATACATTTTTTTTTTTTAATTAGTTGAGACATTTGTAATTTGGTCAGATTTATTGCCCAACTTTCGGATGTCTCAGCAACTTGGCTAAAGAACATCTTTAATAATATATTAGTGGGATGAGGGATTACCTCGAATACTGACCTGAGAATTATTTAAAATTTGTTCTCATCGTAAAACCGTTTTTAACAGTGATTTTGTTTATTCCTTATATAATATTTAATTTCATTTATTTTATTCTTTTGGACCAAATGGCGGGGATCCCTAGCCACGTCAGCTGCCCGGTGGTCAATGAAGACACGGGGGTAAGCTGGAATTAAGCTTTTATTGTTCTTCTGTGTGTGGATCCATCGCATCGCTATGTCGTTCGCCAGTCTTACCACTGGAGAGATGATCCTTTAGGAGTACGCCAGCTTCTACAATGGGGAGATAACCTCTCCTTGGGGCGTGGCGCTGCAGTTATTTGCTGGAGCTCTCCCCATCCTCACTCACACTTTTGTCGAGTAAGTTAACCACTGGGCCACCGGCCGCCTTACAGCAAATCGTATCATATTGTTAATAGAGCCTTTCTCACTTGAGTATAGCTGGACTCTTCCCGCGAATTGGGGGCGGGAAAGAAACCACAAATGTATTAGGTGGTGGTGGTGGGGGGGGTGAACAGCAGGTCCCTGCTGATTAACAAATGGTCCTAGTCTCCGAAAGGTTGGATGTTGGAGGGAGTAATAACCAATAAAATCCAGATGGATAAATCGGGGGAGGGTCCCCCCCCCACGTCAGTAATTCCTTTATCATTCCAGCTTTGTGCAGACTGCCGGTGAGTGCAGCAGGTCACACCTGACTAACGTATCCTGGCAACGTGTGGCGGCCACCATTAATAATGGATTCCTAACAATTCACTGCAGCCGCGTACAAAATAACATCAGCAACAATAACAGCCACGGGAAGTTCCAAATATTCAAAAAAAAACCTAAATCTTATACATTGTGGGCTGGTTAGATGGTTCAGCCGGCAGCCTTTGTTGTAAGTTACCAGCCAAATGCTGACCCACCCACCAGCCCCATCAGAGTATACTCTTGAAATCTGGGGGAGTAGCCAGTTATTAAAATGGAGCTGCTTCAAGAAAAAAGTGTTTGTATATAAACACAGCTGACTAATGGTACATGCAATATTTTGAGAAGCATTGCATTCTCACCAAGGTCAAGCTTGCTATTTGGGGTAAACTGGGCTTGAATACTGCCAATGGGGGAGACCCTGGGAGAGGTTTAATTAGAGGTGAGAGGGTGTCTCTTGTTAGACACCAAACCGCTACCATTGTGATACCTAACAAAAGCATTGATTGTGTTTATTGGGGCACTTTTTAAAATGTTTGTCATCCTTTGTATTATAGTAAAAACCAAAACAGAAGTCAACTAAGGAACAAACAGAACACATACCTCAGATTTTTTTCAAACATGGACTTTGTTTATTCTCAGGAAAGGAAGCTGCTCCAATTTAGGAAATGAATGCATTATTCTGTAAAGCACATTAATATGCCAAATGGAGGGAAAATAATGCCCAATTTTAAAGAGGAAGAAAAAATGAATAAATACATGTTTTGGATTGAAAAACGAACAAAAATTCAAATGTATGAGAGTTTGGGAAACATGAACTCCACTAACTGAGATATATTTTAACTAATTTAATCAGCTGCCTTTTTAACTGTATAGTATAAATTCCTAAATATGGAATAACCAAATAACTTGTTTTTGGAACAGTAAACTGGAATTCATTGTGTATTAATAAACCATTTGGTACTAAACTAAATTCAGAATGAAAATTAACATATTAGGAGTAGATTATATAGGTTCTGAATTTTAGAACCTAGGAATAATATTCTCATATGTCATGAAATCAGTGAATGTTTATTTCTTGAACATGTAAATATTAACACCATCTAAATCATCATGTAAAATCTGAGTATCAAGAAAGAAAAGTTGGCAGTCTTTATTTAAGGAAAGTGCTTTGTACATCAAGCCAGTTTTAAAAATCATTGGCGGATTCACTAAATTTGAATGTTTAAAATGTATTTTTTTAAAAAGGCAAACTTTTGTTTGTGCATCACATTGCATTTCTTTTAAAAGTGCTTTGAATATTACTGAAGGAAATTTTATTTGGATATTTAGATCCTCTGGCGGAAAGCCTTATCTTGGAGTTGATGCATCAACAGCCAACAAGAAGTAAGTCTGTGTATTTAGGTTTTTCACATTTTTCTCCCACTCAGCCCTGACATACTGCTTTTTTAAAATATAATTCTGACTTTTAAAATATGCTACACAATTTTTTTCTACAGGATTTTTTTTTTTTTCAAAATTACAAAAAGAAAAATATTAGAACCTTTCTAAAAGGTATTGTGCAGCTTTCTAGAAACATTTTCATTTGGTGTCCTGACAAGAAATCTGACATCGTTGTATGTCATAAAAATGAGTATATTTCTAATGTACAACACCCTCTCTGATAGTACAAAGTTTGTGAAATAACTTGAAGGATGACTGAAAACATCATCATCCTAAAGAAGAAGAATAGCATTCATTTACATGCTGTTTTTGGACATCCTTTTCCTCACTTTCACAAAATGGCTCCCTTTGTTTTGCTGGTTTCTTCAGTCGGCACTCAACTATAATTCATTCTCTTTGGTTGATATACTTGAACCTACTTTCACATAATTATCCATTAAAAAATAATTTTGAGTTTATATCAAAAATTTTCAAATCAGGATTTTTAAATAGGAGATTGCATAATGTTGGTGTTACATCATCATCTATTAATATTTTCCTCAAATATATAATTGATGTTTACTCATAGAAATCATATTATGATCATAATAGTTCACTCTCTGCCATACCCAAAAAAGTTTCCAAACAGTTACTATAAATAATATTAGCAACTACAGTTCCTTGTTTCCTATTTTAAAATCAGTATATAAACAACAAACCACCATATAGTGTTGTAGTGGGAATTTAAATATCTTTTGTATGCTATGGAAAATCCATTTTCTGTCTGCAAGGAACATTTCTAGATTTTTAATGCAAGATATGTTGACAACACATTTGTTGTGTGATAATGCATGTGGCATTTAAATGAGTTGTTGGATTCTCTTTTTCTTAGTCAGTATTAGTTTTCTTTTTATGTATTATGTATCTCTGACACATTGTCTTCATAATTTATAATACATTCATTCTTCCCATTTTTCTTACACAAATGAATATTCTTTTTCCTTTTCTTTTCAGAACCACCTGTGGATGCTCTAAGGTCAGTCCAATCCTAGGTTAGTGGAGAATTTGAATCTTGAAGAATTTTAGAAAGTTTTCTTGAACTTAGGAATATTTCTGGAATTTCTTTTCTTGACATCCATGCACTGATGGTAGAACTTACATGAAACACAATATCAGATAAACAGCTTGGTCAAAAGACCTTGAGTAGATAGGGAGCACGTCTCTCAATGCGTAGCTGCCGGTTTTAAGGTAAAATGAGGTGTCAAAGATTTATCTGGTTTAGACCATTTCTGTTAGTGCTTTCTCCATTTCACATGTAATAAATATGCTATGAAACATCCTGGCCAAAACATCTGGAACTGTCACTGCTAACAAAAAAAAAAAGCACAACTTTTTAAAAATATAAACAGTTAAGAAAAATTACTTAACAAATTACAAATTGAACTTAGCATATTTTTAGTTAATATGCATCTGTCAACAAGCAAACTAGATTTGTTTTATTGCAAAGAATTTATTGCTTTTACTTACTGTTGGAAAAACTATATATATATATTGAACAACTCAAAACAAATTATTTTATTCACAAGTCAATAGTTTACCTTATTCCATTTTCTTAAACGGTTTTTAAAACATTTTTTAGGCTGATGGCTACAGAATCTCTGAAATATTTTAAAATTTATTTTACTAGTTAGTCTTTAATAAAAAAATATGCCTAGGTAGACAGGAATAAAACAATGTTAGTTAGGGAAATAACTAAACTTTCACTGAATTTGTGTTCAGCTTTTTCAGAGCAGTAAGATAAAAGTAGAATAATAAAAATAATATTCAAGGAAAAAAATGTTATGAATTGACTTGGATGTGGGGAGAATAATTGATAAAGTTTAAAGAGAATGTCTTAATTCCACGGAACTTGTTATAGTTTGAGTAAACAATTTAAATAAATATTGTCAGTCTAGCCCCTTGTCCTAACAGTTCCACTTAATCCTAACTTTCTGAAAAAATTTTAATAAAAGATGAACTGCTTTTCATAGCAGAAATCTAAAATTTGCTGTAACTCCAAAACATTTGTCAGTTTTTGATATTATTTCTAATACGAGGCTGAGTTCACTGGTGTAAATCCTACCTTTGAAATTAAAGCCAAAGAGGTTAATTTCTTCACAAATAAATTAAACTCATCTTAAACAAACATACAGGCAATAAACAACTGAATTTCTATTCTAACATTTTGCTACTTCCTACTGATAAAATTTTGGAAGCATTTCCAGAAATGGAACACATTTTACTACAATACCAAAATCAGTTCTTTATTATACTTTCATACTTACAAAAAACTCAAGATCACTATAGTCTTTCAAATAAATACAAAGGTAGGACTGCATGGTAAATTTACATCATTCTAATGCACCAACCTTACATGATTTACCTAAAAGTTCATACAGTTGATGCACTACTCCTGATGTCAGCTGTAGAATTACCTACATATCAACTTGTAAAATATTTGGTTTCCATCATTTCTGCTCTTGTTAGTCACACCAAGTCTTTTAGGAGGAATTAAGTTTTCTTCGAAAAACAAAATTTAAGATATGAGTACTTAGGTTCTTCTTACAGCCTTGTGGTTTTTGTTGTGTGTTTGTTCACTAACATCCCCATGTTCTTTTCAGTAGGTTACATTCTGACAATAAACTGTCCTTAATGAACAGAGAGTCATCACAAATTTAATTCAAAGGTTAGGTCTACTTACAGTAAGGAGAATCACATGGGCTCACTTCTATCCATAGTTTATTTTTCCAAGTTATGCATGGAGTTCTTTTTAAAAAGTACCCATAAGTTCCACTACTGATGGACCCTAACTGTGGCCACAATTCTTCACACTTGCTTTTATCTCTCTCATCTTAATTCCATCAGGCCATCTGTACAATTTACCATGGAACAATGTTAATAACTCACTTTCCTTTCCAGCTGTGCAAATATCAAAAGCCTGTCGATTTTTTAAAAATTGTCAGTGCATGGGAAAAATTCACTTAAAATTGACCATGTTTTTGTGGTTTTCTATAAAACAAAACAGAAATTCTGTACACAAAGTATAACAGGTTCCACACAGTAGTTAAAAATATTTTTTTTTTTTTTGCTCATTAGAACAACATTCCACAGAGTTAAGATATCCTGTTTACACTTTATTGTTTTTCTCACGTATGGGTCAGTTCATAACCTACTTGATTTGAAGCCTTTTGAATGGACATAACTTCCATGCCTCTTCACCTTCTTTAAATCCTTTTATTTTTGTTTTGCCTTTTTCAAACTATGATAGCAGCAGAATTATTTCTTTTTTTTTTAATTGCATTATTTATTTGTGTCTGAGTTGCTTTTTCTTTTTTACGTTGACATTGAACTAAGGCCCAGTCTGTAATTTGCACAGTTCACACGAGTCATCCTGGACAGATATGTGCATCATTGCTTCTTTGACCAACAATAGCGGGGACTTGGTGTGCGATCGGGTCCTGTCAGGACGGTGATCTGTACAGTAAGTGTTACCAGCACTTCTTCATACCAAGTGAACCTGATGAAAATCCATAACAGAACTCTTTATGTAGCTAGACAGTGATTAAGAATGAGTAGAAGCATTGTCAGGGAAGTCAGCTACCAGCCACCCTGAACTAAAGTAGTCTGAAATATTTATTTAGTTGTATTTATATTTTTCTTTCTTTTGAGACCATTTTGTTGTTGCTGTTAAAGGACAGAAAAATTGTAAAAAGTTTAGCTTCTGTCATAACAAATTTCCATTTTAATTAATTTTTTTAAACACTTCACAACTCGATTTATTTACTTTTTGATATATAAAAATCAAGCAGATAGGTAAAAAGTGATGGAGAAACTGTACATCCGCATATAAATAAATGTAGATTGAAAGGGGTGGGATACTTTGTCAGCTTTGCCTAAAAGCTATCAAGAAAATGTTAAAAAACGTTTGTGTATGTCAATTTTTCCATGTACAGAAATAATATATAATTCTCCCTAATAACAAATGACATTTAGAACAGATGTGAAAATGATGTATATTAGAATGTTTTGGTGTCTGTTATTAAAGTAACTGAAAATGAGACAAAGACAATACTTGTTACTTTGGTAACAACTTATTAAAATTTCTGTAAATAGGTCGCTAGTAATTAAAAGGGTGGCTGGTGGCCCAGTTGTTAGAATCCCAGTCAGGACTGACTTGGTTTGGCGCATCTCTTTAACATGGTTTTCTATCTCTCTTCCCCAGCTGTCTACATGGATTTTTTCCCGAGTTGTAAGTTTGGTTCAGTAGTAAAAAAAATTTAAAAAAAGAATTTCTGCTAATATTTATCATCCAAACCATCTTTCGGTGACCAGGCCTCCCACCAAATCCCTACTTTTCTTGGTCCAAGGTGCAAAACAGGGCATTTGTTTCTTCATCTTCTGTGACAGATCATGATGAGCAATGTAGTTTACAGACAGCTAGTAATTTTTTAAAAATTATTATCCTCATTAAGCTGTTCATCGTCTTTTTCAATAAACAAAAAAAAATCCATCTTAGCTTCAAACTTTGATACTGAGCTGCATTCATATGAGTGGAAATTTAAAATTTTTAGATACTACGAACAGTAAGATTAAATTGATTATAAGATACATCTAAATTCAGATGAATAGATCGAATTTTAAAATAATAATTTTTTTTTTTTTTAATAAAAAAACAATGAATCTTTACTCTGGAATTATTGCCCTTTGAGTATAGAATTACTTCCCTTGGCCGCTTCAAACAAGAAATGCTGAACAAGCGTCGAAGATAATTTTCTTAAGGTTTATAATGCATTAATTCTTGGGTTTTCCCCCAACTGTAGAAACGTTTGAACTGCAGATCTGGTGATAATTTCCAACGTAGCAGCCATCTATTGTCAGCTATTTCAAAACTATTTGTTGCCAAAGACTGGACAGTGTGCATTTGGTTATTCCCTTTTTTCAATTTAAATATGTCCATTAAATAACTTTTATTTAGTTGTATCGCTTCAACGAATAGTACTTGTACGTAACAATAAGGAATTCAATTTATTAAAGAGACAACGTCAATGAAATATCTTTGTTGGTATAAACCATGACAAGATATTATATTCTTTTACGATTAAAGGGAGATAATTTTGAAGTCATTTATCTCTAGTGGTTGCAATAGGGAATATATAAATTAGCTGATTAATAAAATGCTATTAAAAATAAGTACATGTATTTTCTAATAAATTACGAAGACATGCAAAACTATACGAGAATAAAGTATACTTTGGAGTATAATAGATTAAGGAGTCATTAAATAATTTTTGTTTTGCCATCAAAATTGGCTCAAATTAGCATAATTATTTACTTACGTAGTTTATCAAAGTCCGTATTATTCTACTACGATTTCTGTAAGGAGAACGTGATTTCAGCTCAACAACAACAACATCAAAAGTTGTGGTGACTGTGGTAAGTTAGAGCCCATGGCTTTATTTGTTTTTAAGTTTACATTATCCGTCATTTGTTTGACAAACTGGTTTTTAAATACAAGGGAGGTAACTTTTGCTAAAAATACAATTGAATCACGTTTTTGTATTCTTTTGGTAAAACAAGTCCCAACCAATTTGTTATTTAAACAAAACGAAAAAAAAAAACAAACTAGTAAACCCTTAATAGATAAATCTAAAACAAAACTGGGGGCTATGTACTGTGGAGAACGTCACGCCGAAATATTAATACTTCTTTGTCTCCTTTGAGAAACTTCCCGTTCTTACGAAGTCATCCTTTTTATGTTAATGTACTCTAAAATTTAATAGAAAAATCATCAGATACGGAGTCTGTGACAGAGTTTGGGGGAGGCTATTTGTCTGCACACGAAATATCTCTGTCGTACACTCGCACGGCTTTCATGGCAGCCTCAGGTCAGAAGGTAGCGTCTCAGGTGTGGTGGTTCCCCGAGCTCTCTCAACAAGTAGACATTGGGTGCTATAATGGCTGTTTCTTACTTCTGCTGTCAGACTACTACGTGAAAAGAAAGAAAGTTCTGCGGAAAAGTAACGTGGGGGGGAAAACATTCTAGCCAATACGCGTGCGACTCTTTCTCCAGACAGGCGAGGGAGCGGAACTAACGCGGTCCGTTTTCACCTTGAACTCTGCCAGGTGATGACAGATCGTGGAAATCCATCTCTTAAGTAACTTCACGAGCCCTAGATATGCGAGAGGAGTGTACGTCGACATCAGCCTCTGACCACCCGGGTACCGACTGTGGAAGCGGTCGGTGGCTGTAGAACAGGAGAGGCGGATAATAGCTGGTGCGACTGGTTGCCTTGATAACCTCTGCGTGGCTCTTGACGGCGGTTGTCGCTTTCCTTAGGACGACGACGTTCCCATCTGAAACTGAAATTACTCCAGGTTCCCGGCTATGAAGAGCACTGAGGCGTATCCCGACAGCTTATTATTCGTATTGTAAACCTTCGGTTCTTCCACGATTGATGATTTCACCGGGATTGGCCATTAGGAAAAGTATAGGCCTAACGTAACTGTTTGAAGAAACGCTAACAGATAGCCTTTTAAAGGATGCTGTGCAACGTGTCCAGGCCCCTTTTCTATAAAAATCAAAAATGTATGTCTGTTTATTATTCGCGAGTTTACACGTAACGGCAGCAGAAAGTTTCTCCTTCCGCATGTCCCTTTATTAAAGTTTAGAACGGTAAGAAGTGTGTTTTTTGTTGTTGTTGTTGCATAGTCCTGAAAAGTTTTTGTGTTATCCAAATTACCTCCCCTTGAACGAGCTCTTGCGCTTGCGATATAAGTCCGCCTGGTTTTTTTTTTTTGTTGTTTTCTTAACCTTATTATTTCGTTCTAGTGTTACACGGCTACAGTCATTTGTTTTTCCCGTTATATGTGAACTGAATGTGTTTTTTTTTGTGTGTGTGTTACTTAATTCATACAGTCGGGCTAAAGGGTGTCGATGCCACGTCAGCCAGCCAGCGAGATGTTTCAGAAAATATTGGGCAAAATCAAGTGAACTTGGATTAGAAATTAGTAGGCGAGTTTTTGTGTTAGAAAGAACGGTTTATTTCACAAGGAAACATTATCATCATTAATTAATTACTTGTTTTACTAAAAGTCTGAACATCATGTTATGGGGGGGTCTTCAAGTCTCGTAGTCGCCACTTTGATCAAGAGATAACAAACGGAAATTGCGCAAGGAGCAGACGACAAACCTGTCTTTACTGCAGCTTTGGTGGATGGGGGGGGGGGCTTTTACAGAATTCTAAGTGTCAAACCCCCGGTTATTTATTTATCCTGCCCCTTGGATGTAAATAGGATAAAATACAATTGCATCATCTTTAAAGAACAATTTCCCCAATAAAGAACCCCCCTCTTTTTTTTTTAAAATTTACTCTAGAAAATTTTTTACGTACATGTAATAATTAAGAATTTTTTTTTTCTGTAATGTCTACCTTCCTGTTATATAGACAGAAAGGTGGCAGGACAGTATCCAGTAGCTGGAGAAGCTTCTGGAAGCCTTGTTTAGAGATAGGATTAATGTTTTTGTTGGTAAAACAAGTCGAGGAACAATGGATTGGTGAACGCACTCGTTTAATGTTGTTACAAGTTAAAACAAAGACTATCAATACTTTCATCATCATCATCGTCAAAATATTGTTATTAATAACTGAAAAGATTCACGAACATGTTCAATGTGTGTTTAATTCCAGTTAAATGTGGTTTAATAAGATTTTTTTTTTTTTTAGAAATTGTGAAGATACTTTAAATAAATAATTTTATACAATCAGATAACTTACCACTTTTTTAAACAGTAGAAGGAATACTGATGCGTGTTAACTGACTCCCTGTTTTCGTGTAAATAATATATCTGTTTATTTATATAAGAGTGTGGTAGATAAGTATTCGTGTTTCTTGCACTTCCGGGGTCTGCCGTGACGCTGCTGACGTCAGATAGGCTTGGTCTTTACTTCCTTAATGCTGCGAGAAAGTTGTTAAATAAATGGCGACTGATTTTTTATTAATTAGGCAATAGAATTTAATTGGATTTGTTTTGTTAGAATCGTGATCCATAAAAATTATAAACTACATCCGCTGTAAAAATGTCGTTTTTTTGCTTTTCACGCAAGTGATAAACGAATTTCACATGTAATATTAAACGTTTTACTCTTAATGAAGTGAACGAATTACGATATGTGCTAATTAGGTAAAAATAAAGATTCTAGAGCAGGTGTTAGAGCGAAGGTTATTGTCTTCTACCATGGTTTTGAGTTACCTGTTCTAATATAGCAGCTGACGTGGTCACTGGAGATCTTACCACTACCAACGAAACGAACATTTCTCTATGCATCTCTCTATATATCTGTTTTGTGATTAAATATTATTGCATTTCTAAAAATGATTTGCTTTAGATCACTGCGCGTTGTTATACACTTTGTTAAAGGGATGTCTATCGGTACACTGTTGCACGGTGTCCTTTCTGGGTGATCACCGAAGCTGTTTGCTTTGGGATGTCTTCCCAAGACCTCTGAGAACCGTGAACGTGTGTGTAATTAGCGAAGTGCCAATGAAAGCGGTCCCGACCTTCAGTAAATACACCACGGGAGCACAATTTGTCCACCAGATGCGCTCCGCACTAACATTTACACAGCAGCCCAATAACAAAGCGTGGGAGAGAGCGCAAGCGGTCCTTTCAGCTGCTCACGAAAGTCTAGAACAAGCGGCCTGCTCGCCCCCTGCTGGCAAAGGCGCGTTATCCGGCCCGGCATAGTGACATAGGAAACACGAGCACACATGGCGAGCCAATTTGCAAAACAAACCCGAAGGCTTCCACGTCCCGTTCAATAGTCTAACGAGCACGTTTGACCAGGTGTTTGACACTTTTTCAAATTACCCATGTCGGATTCCTACCGTGTGTGAACGCGCCAAGAGTGAGGAGATCTGGTTGACATACGACTTATTATGACGGCTTTGTAAGCCATGCAAAAAGAAGGACTGGTTTGATTGGCATCAGTGTCAACCGCGTGGATATCTATCTATCTATCTATATACGTGAACGTACGCAGTAGAAAACTTCAATGCGGGCTCCTAATTTTTTAAAGATGAAGCGTCTGCGCAGGTGTAGTTCGGTCATTTCTCCAGAGATGCCTTTAAAACGAAAATCCCGCATTATCTCGCGCGTATTTTCGAATTATCTCCAAGATTGCTGTGAGATAAATTACTTCAAAACTGATGTAATTTACCCGAGGTTAACTTTCAAACCGACTTTGGCAGGAAATCCAGACTTGTGCGAGAGAGGAAGGCAATATCTGTCGCGGACGAATCGTCTAGTATTAGTAAATATTCTTACATATAACAAAATAATAATCAAACTGGATAAATGCTATTTCATAGACTTTGAATTAAACTATAACATGGGAGGAGATAACTCAGCATGTCTACTGGTATTTGGGGGGTTCAAATTCAGAGAGAGAGAGAGAGAGAGAAGGTGCCATAAAAACAATTTCAGAACTCACTCGTTTTGTTCTAGGATTCTTAGAACATTTAACGTCTTGATCTGATTAATCGTAAATTGTGAAGTTAGCTTTGTATTAATATATTTTTCAAAATGTATATCACTTGGTCGGTCGGGATTTTGTGGGTGTATTTTGGAAAAGTTCCAGAATGATGCTAAGCGTATCGGGTGAGCAAGCAAATTTATCAGACTGATGAGCGTTAGAGCCGAGAAAATGAGATTAAAATCTATTAAAATTTTTAGAAGAAACTTTTGAAGGCAGGTCCTGCTTAGATCTGCTTTCTCCGTTCCTTCTCACCTGGCGCCACACACACACACCTCTCTCTCTCTCTCTCTGTGTGCTGACGTCATACCGTCATACCCCATAACCCTCTGACTGATGTGATGTCATCTCTCTCTCTCTCTCTCTCTCTCTCTCTCAACAGTATGCCTACCACACAACGCTAGACAAAAAAAAATTCTTCGACTCATCGGCAGTTAATAATAATAATATAATAATAATAATATAATAATAATAATAATAATAATAATAATAATAATAATGATAATAATAACTGTTTTAAGTGCTGTAGGATATCATGCTATATATTTATTTAAAGACAAAAAATATATTAGACAATTGTAATGTGCGACTTTATCTATTTAATTATCTGCCTGAATATTTAATGCCACAGCGAACGAACGCATTAAAAATCAAACGGTGTTGGGGGGGACTTAACAAAAGAAAAAAGACTAGAGATTTCTCGTTGCTCTATACGGCTCAGACTGGCCGCGGTGGTTAACGTTCGTCAGTTAATGATTCTGTTTCCTGTTGTTCTATTAAAGCGCAGATTAACTGTATTCATGAACGGTATCCTTGATGACGGAAGAAAATGAATCGGCTGAACTGAGCATATACTGTTCTTCTTCGTCATTTAGTAATGTGACGTTTAGTTTAATAGTTAGAAGAGAGAAACACGGGGACTTTATTCCGTGAGTAATTGATTCTTACATAAGATTATCAAATTCCACTCTCTTTCTCGAGCAATATTTACATAAGAAAATACGTAGAGGATGATTAACCAATTTTTTTACGGTCGGCTAAGACAGTCAAGGATGTACCTCTTCTTTCATAATGCTACCATTTAAATACACTACTACAATTGCAACGTGATTACAGTAATTTTTGGCGTGAGCATAAATTATTTGTTTCATGCGGATGCAGACCAAGGTAAATATTTCAAAAGAGGAATAGTTTCTGGCAAAGGGGGCTTAATTCGGCTTTAAAGGGAAGAAGTTTGCATAAATAAAAGATGAGCGCCCATATTTTGTTAAAAGTGTCCCTATGTTTAAAGAAAACCGTTCTTAGGCGGTCAGGGATTTTTACATTAATAGAGAGGGCACCTGTATATAACAGACACAGTAATGCCAACGTTGGACGCTAGGTGCGTGCGCGTTCATGCGTCAGACCTGAATTTTTAATAAAATCGCTAAAGGACAACAGGATGTGAGATACTTTCTGGGTCAGGGTTAAAGTTAAATCTAATAAACCCAGAAAACCCTTTTAGATCGTTGAATCATACTTCAGTGGCTTATAACTAACTCTATGTCCTTGTGAACAGTTGTTCGGGTTTCTGGGTGGCCATTACGGTGACGGCTTTATGTTTCCGACAATCCTGACCGGGTTGCAGTTCGGGGTTAGCTGTTTTAGCATCCATGATGAGGAGAATCCGGGCTGTTTCAACAACGGAACCCCATCCAGATATCAAGTTCAGCAAAACTGTGGAAGATAAGTAACCGAAAACTTAGCTACCGGTGTCAGCGGTTTTTGGTTCTGTTGGAGGTGGTAACGGGGGGGGGGGTAGAATCGGTGACGGTGTACGGTCGTCCTTTCCACCAGCTTCGCTAACATGTCAGGGATGAGACGACTCGCCAGGACGGGCGCGTGGCGGTTAGAATGATTAATATGAAGAAAACGCCGACGACCCGACTTTGTTGTGGCTGCTGCAGCTCGAAAAGCTATTAGGGGTGACAGAACGCATTGTGCCGTGGTCAGGGGGAAAGAGGTCTCGCTCGGTGCTGTTGCCCGGGTGGCTGGTTAGCACGGAGAAACAAACGTTACTGGATTATTAGGCAACCTCAGAGAGGGATGCTAAGGTTGGAGTTCGTGTCGCGTAGCAACTCGTTTCGTTGTAATTTATTACCAATCCCGTAGGTGGTTTTAGACGCGGCTCTGAGATTGGGGAAAAAAAAATATCCGGGGTACAATTCGAAAACGCGTTAGCTAGGCGGACCTGTACTTGTTTCGCTCTGTTTCTTGCAGAACTGCGGACCGGACTCTTCCTTTCGTCGTCTTATCTCGTTTGACCTAAAGAAAAGGTCGGCGGGTGGTACGGTATCTCTCCGGTCTGCAGCATAGCTTTCCGGGTAGCTGTCACAGGGGGCATCTAAGATATTTTCGTCGTGAACCTTGCAAACAGCACATCAGCTGATGCATCCGGCTGGAGAGGCTTTGATGTAGAAGTCGGGATTAGTGGGACACTGAAGCAATATGTGACATAGGTAGTGTAATCTACGAGCGCCAATGGTCCTTCGTGTGCCCCTTCTTTTCTGTTGTGTTTTTTTTTTTTTGCCTTTGATATCCACCAAGCTCGAAGACTTCATCTATTTGGCCGCGAGTTTGTTTACATGCAAAAGTCAATTCTAATGAAAGGCAAATGGGCATAATATCCTTGATATTAACCAAAATTAAAATCGTTGCGGCAACAGGACGATTTCACGGTTGAGTGAAGTCGTGCCCAAGTTTCGGTCATGTTGCTTGTACTCCGAGTCGGGCCGCAGGTGCTTGGGATGGTCTGATCGCACGGCGTTGGAAGAAGAACCACGATCAAGAATTCGAGGAGCTGCGTGTCGATCTTGTTACTGTGCATGGCATCCTAAATGCCGACAGGTACCGTAAAAACATTCTTGAGCCTGTTCTCATTTTGACGATCTTCCACTTCCTGGACCAATATTGATGGACGACAGTAGGTAGCAGAGCCTACCGTACTGTGAACGCGATAGAACGTCTTTGAGAGTCAAATCTGGCTTAGTGTGAAGAAGAGAAATCACTTGGTTCGGAATGTTGCTGAAATGGCCTGGGCTCTACAAGAACATTGGCAGAGAACTCAGCCGATACGTGCTCGATGTCATCTGCGCAACATGAAAATGTGGGAACTAATCATCTATGCAAGATGAATTTCGATAGCCGGTTTCTACTGTTTCCATGTCATTTATACACGGTGCTGTTTACTGTTGGAAAAACCAAACAGATGTCAGGATTTAATCTTTCTTTCAAAAATATCGGTATTTTGTCCCATTAGGTCACTTTCCAGTAGACAAGCAACTTATATTCTTCTATAGCTTAGCAGCAGATTTGTTCCTGGACAATACGATGGCGTTTAACCAAGGGGAGGTGTGTGTGTGTGTGTGAGTGAGGTGTGGTGTGAGGGAGGGAGAGGAGAGAGAAGACTCTTTCTGCCTGGATTTTAGAAGAGGATATTCTCGAGATCAAACAAAAACAAAACATTTATGAATGTTTTAAATTTCTGTTTTTCTTTTCCTCGTGATGGGCAAAAACAAATCTGATTACCAGTCACCGTAAGGAGTTTGGTTGAGTTAATTTAATTTTTACCTTCACTTTTCAGCTTGTGAGGTAAAACAGCTACGGTGCCGGTGGGAGCAAGGGCGGAATCCAAAATTGGAACAATGCTCTTCTGTTCATCGATAAACCGATTGTCTCGGGTTCGTAAGTTCAGTGTCGTTCAGGGTCATGCAAGGAAGGGGATGCAGGAGCAAATCGACTGTAAGAAAGGGGAGGGAGAACGACAGATTGGAGGCTGGGAAGCGGCGTGTTCCTTTCTCCCTTTTTGTGTGAGAGGACGGGGAGGGGAGACCACCGAGGGAGGAGTGAAGGTGATACATTTCAGACCCGGGCCTCGCAGCCAGACGTTGGTCTACGCACGCGAGGTGGCGACTCAAGCTGAGTGTTCTTGATTAAAATCTCCGCACGACACCTCGGCTCCGGCCCAAATAGGGGTTATCAAATTGCGTAATTCTAGCACGCGCCGGAGCGAACTCCATATTGATTTCCCCGCGAGAGGAAACATGACGTAACAGATCCCTACGCAGTTGTCTGGAAAAAGGCATTAAATGCTCCATCAATTCTCGTTTGGCGTTGACAATTGATTACTTTCCCTCCTCACCAGGCGCTCATCCCCCCTCTCCGGGAGCTTCGATGGCTCATGTATTATTGATAAAGGACGGCGCTATTAGGCGCCCAACGCGGCTTAATCATTCCGCGCGATGCCCAGTGGGCCGTGCTCCCGGACTGTTGCCACCGAAGACGACGTTGTGTCAGAAGGAGGGAAGGAAGACAACCGGTCGTTCTCCCCGAGACGAGGAAGTCCGACCGTAAGCGGATGGCCAGAGCCCGCATTTAACAAAATTTGCTCGCGTAATTTACTGTGGGGATTTCTAAATACGAGCGTGCACCCGATCGAAAAGGTCACGTGTCCGTTGGTTTCAGCTGGTCGACACTTTGAGATAATAATCGCCAAGACGGTTCACGTTTTCTCTTTCCTTTCTGCTCCGCTTAAGGCTTCGGCGGCGTCTAATTCCCTGGTAATAAATCCCCGCATTTAGCATCTCCTTTATAGCCACAACACAACAACTAAGCTCCCGTCGTCGCTCTGGTTCTACTTTTTTTGTCTCAGTTTTATTCCCCACCTCCGACTTTGATTTAGCTCGGACGGGGCTCACCAAATACCAGCCGTGACCGCGTCTTCCCGTTTGGTAACCACCAGCAATGGCCAGTGCATCATGGGAACCATTAACAAATGATTGGCACGCGTCGGATACTACCTGGTAATGCACGCGACGCGTGTACGGTGTCGTAAATCTTTCGACATTAGTCCTAACCGGAACTAGTCCTTCAGCGAGATACTTTAGTGGCAAGCTCTGTGTCTCCCTTATGAGACGACGCTCGCTCACAGCGGCCGCCATTCTTTAGCAGAGTTACGTAGTCAGTCTGACACGAGTCAAAGGTAAATTATTTTCAAGCGACAGCCACACCCTTCATATCATAATCAGAGATAATATCAAGTTATATCACTTGCAGGGAAACAACAATAAAGTGTAGGGAGACAGAGAAGAATTCACACCAGTTTTTGTTCTCAAGATTCCGGATTCTGCCTTCGTGATCCTTGACTCAGTCAACACGATGCAGGTGTGATGCCATTCGCTTTTGTTGAGAGACCTCATCTGAAAGAAGTCAGCAATGACGCCTTCAAAGATCATTTGGACATCCTTTGTAGCGTTTGCAGTAGGGTCCGATGTTTAGCTTTCAGCTGGATAAGGAAGTTAAAGCTGCTCCATTTCTGTTTCCTGACGTCGTCATACCTCTTGGCCCCTCTTTGTAGATCTGTGCTGGGGGGGGGGTCGTGTCTTTTTTTCTTTGTACGTGTTATGGACGTCGATGGAACGATTTTAGCTGCTTACCAAACTCCATACGCACCCTTGAAATATGTGACGACTTTTTCAGATGATTAGATAGCTTCAGGTGTAAGGGTGTATATAATATGCATCTTAGAAACAGTTCTGTAGACAAACATAAACTGTAGGATCAGTTCCACTCCCCGGTACTGTTACTTCCGAAACTGATTCGTTTGCCAGCCAAAGATCGTTTTCCTAAAAGGCTAGCTGTGGCATGGGATTTCACCCAACGTTTTGTCCATTTATTAGAGATAACAGTATAGATAAGTCTCGACATCTTTCTTCAGAGAACCATTAGCCGATAATGTGTTAGAGTGAACAGCTGTTGCTATTTATTTAATATATACATAATTACCGCAACACATCTTTACACATCCCATCTTGTTTGTCTCAATTTTTAAAAATAATAATAATATTAACAAGAATCTTTCAGAACGTGCCATCTATCACACACGGGTTTTCAAATTATCATTTACTCTTTATTCGGGATGGTTGTCGACTTCGCCGCATAAAGTGCTGCGGGAATAATGTACTGGGGATGCCGACAACTTGGTACAGAAACGATGTTTTTGGCGATTCGCCATAATCGGGTCCTGATTTCCACCAACAGGGATGCATACCATCAAGTTCTCGGCCAGACCGCGCGGATACGCGAAAAAGGGTTAAGTTTAGCTTATACACTAGCGCGCTCTCTTCTCCCGCTCGGAAACCTAGCATCACTTACGTCGCAACTTGCGAACCCAACATTACTAAATCCTTGGCCGACATTTATAGTTTTACCAATTACCATCTTCTAAATCCTTGGTCTGCACTAGGTCCAGGGTTTGGATCTGTTAAGACTTTGTTTGTTTGTTTTTAAGTCAGAATCTATGGCGGACCGACCGACCACCTGTTCGTTCATCTGTCTTCGCGCCGGGGTCCAGCAAGGACTGTTTTTGCTCATCTTCCAGCATCCTGTTCAAAAAGGTCCTTAGGTACATTCGCAGTGCAGCCACGCATCAAACGCGGTTGCCAAGGCCCCGTGACGCCCATCATCAACCCCCACCCCACGGATTCATTCAAGAGAATTCACATCAGCGTAAGGTTCGGGCCCGGATTGTGCTAACCACGTGATCGTTCCTGTCGCCCGCTCAGAACCATTCGAGGTCGTCTTTTTTTTTTTTATTTCGGTATTTTCTTTAGCCGGAGTTTATTTATAAACAGGCTGTTTCTCCAGGTGGCTGGGGTGCGTAAGTTCGTGTGTAAAAAGTAAATAATTTACCGCCGCATAGCTGATCAAAGCTTTGTGGACGCCGGGTTTGTTTTTGTTCTTGTTGTGATGGCTATCGCGACCACACACGGCAAGCCGTAAAATCTGCCGTACGGGAGATTGTCGTGATGGGGTGGGGAGAGGCCGTTCCTGAATCTCTACCGGTAGATAAGAGACAATTTAGTCGGAAGGTCTAGAAACAAATTACAAATTGCTTCTGCTAATTATAATGGTAAAAATATCCAATATACAGCTTTTAAGAGAAAGAAAACACCCAACAAATAGGTATATTATATAAATTACAAAAGTAAGAGGAAAGAGAAAGAGTATCCATGGCGACTACCAGCCACCACGGCAGCTCACAGACCGAGTCCAGTTGTTTAAAATGTTTTTCCCAAACTGACTTATTCAGCACCGCGATATTCTCAGACATAGTCAGTGTTTTCCCCGATAAACATCACAGCATCGCTGTACAGCATCCACGTAAAAATCCATTTTTATTTAATAAACCAGAATTAATTATTTAAATACTAGCGTTTTATGAATTAGTATTTTTTAAAAACCCTAATTAGACTGAATAAAAAACGTTTATGTGGAGTAACTTACAACCAAGAGCTTTTTTTTTTAATCTCTCTCTCTCTCCATCTCTCTCTCTCGATCTCTCTCTCTACATATCTCTCTCTCCATCTCTCTCTCTCCATCTCTCTCTCTCTACATCTCTCTCTCTATCTCTCCTGCTCCTGACCGTTTGATTAGCTTTAATAGTAGGCGAGGGTAGCTTTTATATCCTGTAAGTTTGAAATCCCATGATGGTAACGAACAATGAGGGACCGATTTCCCGGCTCGTTTCGCGGGAAGGTTGGTTAGTCCTGGCCGCTGGTTCCCCCCCCCTTCCCTTAGAAAGTAATGGCGGGCGACAATCTGACGGGGCGCCGGTGATCCGTTCAGAGAGAGGGGGCAGGGCAAGGCTCTGGAAGGAACCGCTCTGAAAGTGCGTGCGCGTTCGGCATTATGGCTCCTTCCGGTAACTCTTCTGGTGGAGAAAACATCGGGGATTCGAGCTCTGCTCGAAATATCCGTAGACCGAACGCGATGCGTTTTGTTTTTCTCACATTTTTTTTTTATTTCTAGGCGCCAGGAAAATGGACTCAGGGTTCCATTTATTGTCCGGTTTAAATCCACCAGTAGTGGTGGTGGTTAGGTGAGTTACGCTGGCGTTACCTTTGAACTAGTGCGGGCACAACGACGACATCAGTTTCTCGCTTTCGGAAACGGTCCCGATTTTCTGTACTTTGTGGGGGAGGGTTAATACCAGACATTTGGCATCTATTTTGGACGGAAATATAAACAAAGGAATATTGTGGAAAGGGCCCCCCCCCCCACTGAAGAAATAAAAAGCCTCAGTAGCCCCTCTCGACCAAATGGGGAAAATAAACAATATAACTTCCGGTTCCCGCTACACTGACAGAGATAATCAACTTTTTGTTGGGCCAATTAAATTTGGAATTTCTCGTCGTCCAGTCTAGAAGAGTCCTGAGACTGAAATTCCACTTAACTAAGTGTTAGCAGTATTCCAATCATCGCGGAGCCAAAACAGCTTTCTTAATACCGGGAAAGTTGAAACTCGAAACGATTTGTAGAGGGGAGGGGAAGGAGAGAGGGAGGAAATGCGAGGGATGAGAGGGTGAGGGGGGGGACGAGAGAATACAGAAAAGGGAGAGTGGGCGGGCGATCGGAGCAGAAAGGAGAGAGATCGAGGACTGCGAGAAAGAGAGAGCCACGAGAGATCGCGAGAGGAGAAGGCTCTCGCAAGAAAGCGGCGAAAGAGCGAGCAGGGAGAGCGAGCGCGAGCGGAGAAAGCGAGATCGAGAGCCATGGGCTCAAGGCGAGAGAGAGAGATCGAGAGAGAGCGAGCGAGCGAGCGATGAGAGAGAGAGATCTCGAGAGAGCTATAGCGAGGCGACCAAGATAGCAATCCAGACAGAGCGCCATCTCTCGTCTCTAGAGAGCTCGCTCTAGCTCCGCTCGAGATAGAGATGAGCTCTTCGATTCTCTATAGAGCGCTGAGCCCTCCATCTCCCCATCTCGCCCGCTCGCGAGTCTTCGCGAGCCCTCGCTCGCTCTCCATCTCTCCAGGCTCTCTCGCTCTCGCTCGCTCTCGCTCTCGCTCTCTCTCGCTCTCTCTCTCTCTCTCTCTCTCCATATCTCTCCCTCCATCTCTCCAGCTCTCTCTCTCTTCTCTCTCTCTCGCGCTCTCTCTCTCTCCTCTCTCTCTCTCTCTCCTTCTCTCTCTCTCTCTCCTCTCTCTCTCTCTCTCTCTCTCTCAAATGTGTGTGTATATATATATTTATATTCTTTCTCTTTTTTTGCACCTCTCCCAGTTTCCTCATAACTAACCCATCTCGCTCGTATTGCATAATTCTATTGACATCGAAATATTGAAACTGCTGCGGTCGATTGCCAATAAAAATTCGTGTCCTAGAGGGGTCCTTTGAGGAGGAAAAAACGCGTAATTAACTCTCCAGGAGAAACCTCGCCTTAATGCTCTCCCTGGGGTTTCTCTTCTCCGGGTTACTAAAACAGGGAGACTTGCCAAAGAACCCACCACAAAGATTCAGCGAATGACGTCATCTTTATCCACTTGGCTACTGCTCTTGTTTCGTTCGGTTAGCTGACACTTGTCTTTCAACAACAGTTATGCACACTTCGCTTAATTTATCCAGTAAGGTCAGAAGCAGGGATAAAATTGGGTAAACTGAAAATATGAATTCAGTTTTTGAAACGCATCGCATTAGTAGTTGGTTACCGAGCGAGTTCCAATAATTTAGCCATGCATATTGGTGTTATTTTCGATGGATTGTCATAACCGGAAGTAACTTACGGAGAATTATATAAGCTGTAAAAGAAAAGAAAGATCAGAGTGTCTCTACCCTTGGGGTCTGGGGTTTTCGCTGGACCAACATTGCGGTACAGGTAGAACGGGAGCCTGTGTTGCAGGTTCCCTACTGGAAAGTGAGGTCACAATGACCTTCGACTACGGCTGGAGTGGGAGCGGTCATAAGGCCCTCACCACATCTCACACTCAGGCAATATCACAAGTAATAATAATAAATCATACCGTAGATGGCCGCCGCCTTTTCGGTGCGGAGGCCGTCTTTTTTTTTTTTTAGAGAAAACGCTAAATCGTTTACAGGTGTCTCTTGTCGTCGCTAAATCGTTTACAGGTGTCTCTTGTCGTCGTTAAATCGTTTACAGGTATCTCTTGTCGTTAAATCGTTTACAATTTCTCTTGTCGTCGTCGTTAAGTCGTTTACAGGTGTCTCCTGTCGTCGTTAAATCGTTTACAGGTATCTCTTGTCGTCGTTAAATCGTTTACAGGTATCTCTTGTCGTCGTTAAATCGTTTACAGGTATCTCTTGTCGTCGTTAAATCGTTTACAATTGTCTCTTGTCGTCGTTACGTCGTTTACAGGTGTCTCCTGTCGTCGTTAAATCGTTTACAGGTATCTCTCTCGTCGTTAAATCGTTTACAGGTATCTCTTGTCGTCGTTAAATCGTTTACAGGTATCTCTTGTCGTCGTTAAATCGTTTACAGGTATCTCTTGTCGTTAAATCGTTTACAATTGTCTCTTGTCGTCGTTAAGTCGTTTACAGGTGTCTCCTGTCGTCGTTAAATCGTTTACAGGTATCTCTTGTCGTCGTTAAATCGTTTACAGGTATCTCTTGTCGTCGTTAAATCGTTTACAATTGTCTCTTGTCGTCGTTAAGTCGTTTACAGGTGTCTCCTGTCGTCGTTAAATCGTTTACAGGTATCTCTTCTCGTCGTTAAATCGTTTACAGGTATCTCTTGTCGTCGTTAAATCGTTTACAGGTATCTCTTGTCGTCGTTAAATCGTTTACAGGTATCTCTTGTCGTCGTTAAATCGTTTACAGGTATCTCTTGTCGTCGTTAAATCGTTTACAGGTATCTCTTGTCGTCGTTAAATCGTTTACAGGTATCTCTTGTCGTCGTTAAATCGTTTACAGGTATCTCTTGTCGTCGTTAAATCGTTTACAGGTATCTCTTGTCGTCGCTAAATCGTTTACAGGTGTCTCTTGTCGTCGTTAAATCGTTTACAGGTATCTCTTGTCGTCGTTAAATCGTTTACAGGTGTCACTTGTCGTCGCTAAATCGTTTACAGGTGTCTCTTGTCGTCGTTAAATCGTTTACAGGTATCTCTTGTCGTCGTTAAATCGTTTACAATTGTCTCTTGTCGTCGTTAAATCGTTTACAGGTGTCTCTTGTCGTCGTTAAATCATTTACAATTGCCTCTTGTCGTCGTTAAATCGTTTACAGGTATCTCTTCTCGTCGTTAAATCGTTTACAGGTGTCTCTTGTCGTCGTTAAATCGTTTACAGGTGTCTCTTGTCGTCGTTAAATCGTTTACAGGTATCTCTTGTCGTCGTTAAATCGTTTACAGGTATCTCTTGTCGTCGTTAAATCGTTTACAGGTATCTCTTGTCGTCGTTAAATCGTTTACAGGTATCTCTTGTCGTCGTTAAATCGTTTACAGGTATCTCTTGTCGTCGTTAAATCGTTTACAGGTATCTCTTGTCGTCGTTAAATCGTTTACAGGTATCTCTTGTCGTCGTTAAATCGTTTACAGGTATCTCTTGTCGTCGTTAAATCGTTTACAGGTATCTCTTGTCGTCGCTAAATCGTTTACAGGTGTCTCTTGTCGTCGTTAAATCGTTTACAGGTATCTCTTGTCGTCGTTAAATCATTTACAATTGCCTCTTGTCGTCGTTAAATCGTTTACAGGTATCTCTTCTCGTCGTTAAATCGTTTACAGGTGTCTCTTGTCGTCGTTAAATCGTTTACAGGTATCTCTTGTCGTCGTTAAATCGTTTACAGGTATCTCTTGTCGTCGTTAAATCGTTTACAGGTATCTCTTGTCGTCGTTAAATCGTTTACAGGTATCTCTTGTCGTCGTTAAGTCGTTTACAGGTATCTCTTCTCGTTGTTAAGTCGTTTACAGGTATCTCTTGTCGTCGTTAAATCGTTTACAGGTGTCTCTTGTCGTCGTTAAGTCGTTTACAGGTATCTCTTCTCGTTGTTAAGTCGTTTACAGGTATCTCTTGTCGTCGTTAAATCGTTTACAGGTGTCTCTTGTCGTCGTTAAATCGTTTACAGGTATCTCTTGTCAAATCGTTTCGAGATACATCGTACAAAGAAAACCGCGGACCTTCATGACTGGCAAAACATCCACGGACACGTGACGCTAAAACAACAGCTAAACGAACTGAATTAAAATAAGTCCCGAAAATGTAAAAACCCAACGTATTTCTTGCATTGTTATTATGCCGAAGTATTTTTTGACAAAAGAAAAAAAAAATGTTTGCTTTTTGTTGTTGTTTACTTCGAACGATTGCATAAAACATTGTTTGAACTTACAGCCCACTCTTAAGGCGTATTCTTTAAATACCTATATCTACTTTCGCTTTACTCTTGTCGAGTGTGTAAGTAGTGAGAAGAGAAGATGCACATTTTCACCAAAGTCCGAAATTTACCCTTTAGCAGGTGTGCTTCAGCTTTAATTGCCCCGTAACTCTACTATGATTGTTTGTATCCATAACAAATAAAGGTAGGAGTTCTAGCTTCAGAAGTGTTTAACAATAACCATAATTATCAGGGATGGGCATTTAGTAGTATATATTTGCTTTTTTTCTGACCGAGCTAAAAAGACAGATGGATGACGGGAAGACGGACATCAATAATTGCAAGTGCGGTGACAGGTGAAGAAAGCTGGATGGAGTGAGTCATCACTCGAGGCCAAACTAAAACACACCACACCAAAACCACTTGTTCCATTATGTATTGCTAACTTGGGGTAAAGGCTTTCCATAAACACTAGAAGCAGAAGAGAGTTTTTCTTTCTGTAAATTAATACTCAACATACCAAAAAATAGTCTATTTCTCTAATAATTTAGCCAATTAGTCTCTCTCTCTCTCTCCCCTTTCTCTATCTGTATGACGTCATATCCCCTCTCTCTATCTGTATGACGTCATCTCTCTCTCCAAATTCGTTATCACATTAATTACCTTTTTATTCATGTTTTGATTACCGAATCCCCGTAAACTCGTTGCGTTACTAGTAGTAATGTCACAGGTTGTGGACTGAAGTAATATTACTACTGCTGCCACTATATTTCATTTCAAATTAATCCCAATATTATATGTAAAGCTCACAGTCTCTTTTAAATATTCTATTTTGCGTTTCTCATTATTGTTTTTGTTTTCATTAATTTTTCTCATTTCTTCTCTATGTGAGTGATGCACAGAAGTTCGTGGTAACTTTTAAAGATATAGCAGCGCCCGACGTAATTTCTCAAATAAATATTTTTAAAATTATTATTATTATAATTATTTTTTGGTAGAGACGCATGAACAGCACAAATTGAAGAGTAAACAATTCGATGAGGGAATAGTTTCCAAACCAGGATATGATGACAGGCGCATGCGCGATAGTGTCACGTCAGCCTAATTAGAATAGTCAGTTCATTACATTATTATGATAGATGGTAGCGGTGCCACTCTAAATAGGGGTTTATGGTCATGTCTTTTTTCCATGATGCAGAATTTTTCATGTCTAAAAAAATTACAGATAATGACTTTACTGAGAATAGCGTTAAAAAAAAATAAAGTGTCTGTATTAAGAATTCGGCATCATCATATTAAAAAGGGCAAACTAACGAATCTGGCAGTAATCATTAGCTTCTAGAACCTTCTTAAATCACAGCAATTTAATTTCAACTAAATCTCGCGCGAGCGGTCTTCTTTTAAGAAGAAAAAAAAAGAAAGCTTTTTTAAGTTTAGCCAGGACTGGGAGTAGAGGGGGCTCCTGTTCTGGCCTAATTCAGTATAATCTTATCACGTGACTCCAGATTGCTTATCTAAATAATTGAGCATAGACTCGTATTCGACGTCCACAGCAGATTTTGTCGTTCCGGAGTTCCGACTTTTCCAATAATTCTTGACAGTTTACAACAGAATTTGTCTTTGTACTAAACGTAGCCGCCAGAACGAGAGCCATTCCCCGTCCCCCTCAAGGCTCTGGTTACAATAACCTCGAAAACTCTTAGAAATGTGAGTGGGTTAGGTTGATATCAAAGGGAGGTGGGGGGGGGGGAGAAGCCGGACCCCCCTTTTTTTTTAAAAAAAAAAACCAAGGGGTTGGTGAAAAACTCGCGATATCTCTTGTGGGTTTAACCAAGGCGCGAAATGGAGATAAGACGGAATGGGATTCGAGTTTCCTCAAGTCATCACCGCGCTAAGTAGAGTGTTGATTGTTTCCTGTTTCGTTTTTCTACCCATAAAAAGGGGAAAGTTTTTTTATGTACAGAGCAGAACAACAACAACAACAACAACAACAAAAACGGTTTATTTGAATTAGGGTTTAGAAATGTTGACAGTAATCATAATTCTAACGGCGAGACCGCAAAGAACAAATAATAAATAGATAGGTCTCGACACTGCTGCTTATTACAGAACAGCGCTTCGTGTATTATACGCAGGACCCCACTCCACAGACTTTATTTTACATTACACGCGTGTGAGTTGCGAGCACCTACAGTATAGATACTTTATTTTCAAAACCAGCACACTGTCTGTCTGGCAGGTGATCTCGATAGACTATTTCATTCGATGTAGCGGAAGCGCATAGAAGATCGCGATACTGACCAAATTGGGGGGGGGGTTTAAATTAGAAGTCCGCTTACGTCACAACTCGTCCGGCCGGCGTGTCGTAATGGCGCGTGCAGGCCGTAACGTACCTGTTGTCAGGCAGAGGAGCCGAGTATCGAAACCTGAAGGGGATTTACGTTATGGGCAAATGTTTAGAGCGTCAGCTATACTTGAGTGCCCGGTTTCCTTGATTCTTCCTATCCCGGCACGACAGTCATTAAGGATACATGTACGGGTACAAAATCTTAGTGCTTAAAAAAAAAAAGCCTAAACAAATATCAAAGTCAAAAAAATTCAAACTTTAAGGTGTAAAAATGTTCTTTAATTTTTTTTTTTTAAATGGAATAAAACACACAGAAAGACTTTAAAAGGAGATTTTAGATCAAATTAGACCCAGCAGGGGATTCCCGAAAATGTAACATATTAAATGAAATACATTCATATCGCAGATTTTTCTTACTGATAAAATTGTCGAATTCCATGAGTATGAACTTAACACCAAAGATATGTTTTACCTGACTGAACAGATGGAGAATTCTTGTACTATTTCCAAAAGTTTTCTGTCAAATAATAGTCCAACTTTATGTGGAAATATTATCACATCTTTGATTTTGGATTGCACTGTTGATTTCTGAGCCGCGCGTGATTAGAAACACTTCAGCTGGTGACGTTAGTCTTACAACTAATAGAATTCTTCATCTGTTCAGTCAGGTCAGATATATTTTTTGGTGGTAAAGAAATTAAATATATTCTTCTTCCTAAACAGGAAGACTGATAACTTGTCCAGATAATTTAAGTAAAGCTCAGCGATTTAACCAGTGTTGGTACAAAGACAAAAGTCTAAGAGCTTCAGTAATTAATAAAAAAAAACAAAAAACAGACAGCTTAATTTAGCGCAGAACCTACGCTACAGCTGTGGTCAAAAGTTTTGTATCACCCTAGAATTTTCTAAGCTTTGCTTCATTAAAATCCAGTTAAACCTGCTGAATTTGCATACTTTGATGTACTGAAGTCCATGCGGTTCTTTACCTTTCCACATGATTGGAATATCTGAGAGTTTAAAATCTAACGTGCAAACAGATGATTTCCGAAAACTATGGCAAGTGTGGATACTCGATTAGAACTGTTCGGGAGCAGACATCCAGAAGTGGTCATGGATACAGTGTCCAGCTTTACGAGCATCGATCTTGACGATAGATTTTGTTAAATTTCTAGAGTGATGCAAAACTTTTGCCCACGGCTCTACATACGCTACTGACAAAATCCTTTTCTATACGTTAAGCGCTGCGAATCTGTCTTTGAAATATTAAAAATTAATCTTTTCGACTCATTTTTCTCATTCTATGGCATAGTGGCTGTACATCCAAACCTTTTAGCGAAAACATTTGATAGCAGGTGACCATGTTTGCACGTAATTAGTCCCTGAAATATGTTTTATTACAAAACGAAACTGACAGCTATACAGCGCGGATGTCTCTCACTGGTCGTTGGCGGAAGACCTGTGCAACGGCTTCTGTCAGAACAAACGATGTTTTGCAGCATAAAGCTGCCTCTCTCCAAGACATATATATCTTATATAAAAAGGAGAGAGAGGAGAGAGACATCGTCAGATCGGCGCCACACTCTTTTAGGTCCAGTCAATGCAGAATCAACTTTTTGTCGCTGAACCTCAAGCGAGAGAGTTCGCAGCTCACATTTGAGGAATTCTACCAGCAGTGGATGTTTTTATAGTCGATGAAGAACGAGTGGATGAGGAATGGACGTCAGTGTTACCGGCGATCTCTGGGATAAACGCCATAGTGAAACGCACCGAGTGCTCTTTCTTTTGCTTGTACGTAGGATGAATCATTTGAAAACCAGAAACGCTGGCGTCTTCTGACACCTGCTGAACCCTCCAGCGAAATCCTGACCATGTAGTATTTTTTAAAATTATTATTCCCCGGTTTAGTAGAAAGCATTCAATACAGCGTGGACTTCTGGGCGCAAAGACAAGCGGACTCCACTCTTTTAAATCCCCCATCATGAACAGTTGTTCGCATTTTGGAAAATCTAAAGTCCGGAACACGTGACGAAACTCCATCGGAGAAACCAACACCGGAAGGGAGGGGAGACTGCACAGGATTGTCTAAAAACTGATGGGCTGTCGAACTGCAGCCGAGAGAAGTGGTGTATATGTCGCAGTAATACGCAATCAGATCCTTGTGCGTTTTTGTTGTTGTTGTTTTATTTTAACCAATGATAATTAAGCTGCTGTTCAGCCTTTCCTCCCGACATAGCGCAGAAATATTTAACTTAAAAAAAAATATCCCCATTTTAATCCACTCATCTGCTCGCCCTCCGGCGTTCCGAATAAAGCAGTTTGAAAAGCATAATTAATGACAAATTTGAAATTATCAAGAATTTAGATTAAAACGCCTCCGGCAAGTCTAACAGAAGTTAATGGCCCGAAAAGTTTAATATCCGGCAGGGGTCGCTTCATTTGGCAAAATGAAACTACTTCCCGGATTGTGAAGAACCGGTATGACTCAATGTTCATACAATCTTTGGTACATGTGAATCATTGATTACCTCCCCCTCCCCCCCCCCACACACAACACCTTCCCCGTTTCTTCCGTAAAGTTTTGACTATCTATTTTTAAAAAAATAAATTGAACATTTTTTTGTTGTTGTTTGTATTGGATTTTGAAGTGTTTATCTCAAAAAAAAAAAAAAACTGATATAACAACACAGATGTGATCTGGTACACTAAAGGTTTAAAACATACCCCTTTTCTGTTATAACCTTAAACTATTCATAAAAGCTTTCTCTAATAAATAAAAAAAAAAACAATGTTAGTAGTTTATTTAATACGTGAAATAAACATAAAATATTCTAAAAAAATCGTAAAGCTCCGACATCCTCTTCGTGTCTCTTTTTGTTCTATGACGTCACATCTACCGTTAATGGCGAGATGTAGAAACGGTCTAGGAATTCTGGGAATAAATTTGGTAAACTCTACTTGTTTGATGACAATTAATACACACAAACCCCATAACTTATTTTAATTATTCTTTGCATACGTTTTATCATTTTTAATAGTTAATCTCCCTGCCGGCAAAAATTAGATAATGCTAGGGTAATTATCAACGTAGATAATTTAAAATTAATTTTGTTCCTATAATAAAACTGTTATTGAATTTTCGATTTTTAAATAAATTCTTATGGAGAGTGATGTTTACATAATTTATTATTATGCACAACATGTTAAATATCGTAATTGTCGAATTGGCTTTCTCGTTTGTGTTTTTTTTTAAGCCAAAGGGTCAAAGTTTTAACCCCATCACCTCGGTCCTGGTAAATTAGTGAGAAAGCACTTTCACCACGTGGTTTGCGTCATCAGCATCTGGCTTGATAATGGTCCAGTCTCTGTTATAGCAACAACAAAAAAATTTAAAAGATTTAATTTTCAAACTTGTGATATTTATCTTTTGACAGACAATTCTGATGTATCTTTACTTTGTATAAGCAGAAAGATTTACCGTGTATAGCCACCTGTATTATCAAAAGTCAGCCGGATATTAACCCTATCTAACCAATGTGACGAAACATACTGCAGACATTCAAAGGAGAAAGGCTTCTCCTGTCAGATATAACAGACCCGGTGACAGTAATGGAAGTTTCGATGGAGGAATTTACCACTTTCTGCTTATGGTCAGACAAAATATGTCACGGAAGTCGCCATGGCTACTTCACAGAGGTATTTTAGTTATCCCTTTCAGACGTCTTTCGGCACCTTTGAAGGAACCGAGGGTACATCGACGTGTTATAAACATCTCCGACAAATAAAGAGATACCCTCGGTATTCTTGACGGGCCATTGTTAAACAGCTGTGCATTGGCGGGTTAAGTTCGCGTCTCCGCTGGGCTGTTGGCGTTTGCTTAATAAACATTTGATTTACAGCCACGTCTTCGTATTTAAAGATTATCGGCTTATCTTGTATTTATATTTAATTTGTCTTTGTTTACACAGTTATCCGCTCACTGTGTGGTTCCAAAACAAACGGAATTTACGTACATTTTATGTGATTTCCAGAATTTCTCCCCCCCCAAAATATTGAACCCTTGCCTTTTTTGTTTTTTTTTATTGTTGTTAAAGTTGTAAACTTTCATTTCTGGTATTTTTGCAGTTTTTATGGATGTACAGGGTACTGGCAGTGTCAGCTCTTAGACTTTAGTTGCGTCGTTCATCGCGACGTGGCGCGCTGTCGTCACATCAGTGTTAAGATTTAACTACGTAGAGCATGTCGGTCTTCTTTGCAGAGGTAAACCAGACGGAGAACTCCACGCAGGAAGGGGGCTTCTCTCACTCCATGTCCATAAAGGGAAATGAGAAAGAACACTCAGACGTGACGGTTCAGAGGAGCGAGAAGAAACTGTGACAGGCGTCAGGCTAGATTCTTGACTCTAGAAATTCAGGGTAAGCTGCTGCCACGAATGGATTTCTATACTTTCAAATAATATTTTCGTTTTACGGGTTCCTTAGTTTCCTTCATTGTACAAAAGTTGGATAACTTAGAACTCATCAATGAAAGTAATAAAATAATCTTTTAAGCCGGCATTGCAGTAAAAGCAAACAAGAATTTTCAGGTGTGACTTTTACCTTATTCTTAGTACGATGTGAGATTAAAAGCTTGGAAGCTGTTTCCAACGTAAATATCGCTTTAATCTTTAAGGATTATCTTTCCTTTATTTATTTATTTATTTGGCTATTATTTTTTGCGCTTACCAATCCCTGCAGGGCAATCTAACATGGCGAGAGGAAAGTAGCGCCGCGGTTAATCTCAGCACTTCCGACTTCCGCCTGGAGATCCGTACTAGAACACTTCATTTTCAGATGTGAGAGTAACCCCACACGACCGGCTGGTGAGGAAGGGAGGGAAATAAGCCAACAGAAAGGTACGTCTACCCGAGCCGACCACGGCCAAACTCGTGTGTTCAGCCTTGGCAGTCCAGTAGGCTAACGCCACACACCGCGTTAAGAACTACACGTCACTCTAGCGTTTACATTTGCACGCTCAACCTGTGAAAATTTGTAGCTAATTAAAAATTTACTGCCTTTGGTTTTAAAAAAAAAATAAGATCTTCAAAAGAATCCAACCTTTCAGTTGTTACATCGGACTACTTTTGTTTTTAAATTAAGAAGTCTGGCATTAGGAATGGCTTAGTGAGGTGGGAGAGATCATCCAGGAACATCATCCTGCAGGTCTTCAGAAACTGTTAACGTCTGACCAGGGTTGGTTCAGTAAAAGACAACAAGAAAGCGCATAATCAACAGACCAGTCAAACACAGATTTTCTCTCTCTTTTTAATGTTTACTAGATAAATTTTTTTAAAAAAATGGTAGCAAGTTGGAACATTAAATAAAAATGAGCATATTTATAATCCAAATATAATCGGTTTTTACTGGATCCGTTATAAGTCTCTTTGTTCTTGTCTTGCTAATGCTATTGTTATCATTACAATAAGTTTAATTCGAGTCTAATATTCTGGCTTAAACTTCGGCCCTTGACGGACCTTGTACGGATCGTAGGTAATTATTTCTTACAGGTAGTTTCAAAGCTGTCTAGCATCACCAACCAGCTACGTCAAGCTGACAAGGGTCGCATGGATGCAGTCCAGCACACCACGTGCATTCCTCAGGCCGACAGGCCGTAGTGTCTGGTTTGTGTCAATGCTTCATGCCGCCCTCTACCGGTGGAGAGTCAGCGAACCCGAGGCCATATCCCGTGCACCGTTAAGCCAATAATACTAAAATGCATACATAAAACCAAGGGTGGCAGCTGACACGTTTACTAAAATATTCCCCTGGAAATTGTCTAATTTAGATAATTTACGGATACGGCTACGTATATCAGGTACACAGGCAGACAGAACAAAGCAGTATTTCTATTCTGAGCAGGCGGTGCGGGTGCAGCAGACCGCTGACGACCGAGAGGACGGACCCTCGTGTCCCGGAATACACTGCATAGTTCTGTAACATTGGGCATACAACTTATTTTTTTTTTAAATAAAAAAAAGGATGCGATCAAGTTTACTACGAGACAACACCCCCTCCCAAGCCCTACTTTACCAACCAGCGGGAAGTACTGCCGACATTCAGACAGGTCCTCCGCCCTGTTACCCTGGAGGGGGTGTGAGAACTTTTGAACGTAATTCTGTTTAAAAACAAACAAACGAATCACCGAGCAATGGTTCAAAGTAACAATCCCTTTGTTGTTGTTCTTGGCCGTTCGCGGATCGCCAGGTACAAATGCAACTGCTTTTGGTCTCATTCTTTAACGCGTAACATTTTATGGCATGAGGCTTCGAGGAAGACGCTATATGTATAGAATGTATTTAATATTACACTTCTGTAATAATAGTAATAATACCACCAATAATGAGTTAAAAATCAGCTTTTTTTATTCTCTGCATTGCTTTGCGCCACACGCTCTGGAGACATGCACGGATCAAACAGGCATATTTCTTACAGTACCTTCACACTAGGCTTATTTCAGAAGAGGTTCTCTATCCGGAGAAGACGATGATGTGACTGTAAGAATAACCCGACTGATGACTTCTCGCTCTCTTTGTTACGTGACTCTCCACCAAGGAACGGCCCGCAGTACATTTCGTTAGGTCTCCATAAATATCGCTTTCTACATGTAAAATGAATCATGACTTTACATATTACAAGGTAGACAACACCGGTAAGGAAGCGAAGTCTAGTGCCGCGGTTGTCCGTTAGGAAGGGTTGCCAATCCCGCGCCACGTGAGCCCCGGCACTTCCGATTTCGGCAGGGGAAATCCCCATCAGCGCGCTTCATTTTTAGATGTGGAAGGAAACCCACGCGGCCTGCTGTCAAAAAAGCAAGAAAAAACCATACCAGGGAGGTTTTCGTGCCCTCGACCTTAGCAGCTCGGTGGACTAACCACCCGACCACCATGCCGCCTCATATACATAACTACGAAGCATCAAAAGTTGGACTCTTTACAGTTTTAGCAGAGGTTGTCAATCAAAAGACACGAAAAATAAAAATTTTAAAGCGCATCTTGATATCGACGTTTACCCCATTTATCAGAAATTATCGTTTTATGTAATGAGATGATAATTACCCTACTATTACGTTAGCTCCTGTAATGGCGTCGGAGCGCAGGAATAACGGAATTGAGTTGCGGGGTCTTGTTTTAGAAGTCGAGGGAGTCCTCTGATCGCTGTGTGTCTCATGCAGATTTAGACCAATCGACTCAGCGCGAGGAATAACGGACGAGAGAGGTCGTTCCAATAACCCGCAATTATCAAGGGCCAAGAATGGACAAAGATCGCACGTGGGTTTTTCTTTCATTTATCAACAAATAAATAAACAAACAAACAAATCAACAGAAAATTGGTGGAAAATAGCCATTTTAATCACGTGTCCTCGCGTGCCCGATCGGAAGAGCATTTTCTTTCGTCCATCGACTTCGGCAGTGGATATGCTGGCAGTAAAGCCAAATGGATTCAGATATTTATTATCTCTCCCCCTTTTTTTTTCTCGTCTTCACACTTTCATTAAAATTGTCCCCAGAATATTATTAAAACTGACTGATATGGCAGTCTGCAGCCCTGGGGCGAGCAATATACAAAAGATGCTGCGTTCTTTTGTACCCAGAATTCCATACGACAGCTGTTGGCTGGGAGAGAGGCTGGGGGGGGGGGGCAGATGAAAGAGAGAAACGGAGCAGAAGTTTTATATATAGTGGCAGCTGAACTAAGGACAGATTTAGTACCTACCTGAACCCGGCAGGTTTATTTCTGGTATTGTATTACCTTCACTGTCAAAACTAGAGGAAAACATTTACAGAGAGAGAGAGAGAGAGGTGGGGGGGGGTAAAAACAGCTGCTGCTTCCCGAAAGCGTGGAAATGTTGGCTGTCTATGTCACCAGGCAGCAAAACCATCTCGATTTATACCGCAGGAAGTGGAGTTGTAATGACAGATTTGATTGGCTAAAGTGGAAATGTGGGGAAACAATCTTTGAAACAACATTTGAACAACTCGATTTTTCGTAACCCGTTCGCAAAGTCCGAGTGGGCTTGTCTCTACATAAGTCTGACCGAGCAAATGTCCGATTCCCCTAAGTCAGTCACCAAAAACAAAAGATCCCTAGACTTTTAGGACAGCCAGCGAAGAGCTCTCTTAACTTACGTCCGTCGACCGATTCTTCACATTTACACTGACGTAGTCAGAAGAAAGAAAAAAAAAGAGTTCGTTCTTTTGAGCCCCGTTTCTGTTTTTAAGATGTTACATCGATAGAAAGCATGACAAGTAGATTTTGCTGTAAAGTCTTCGCGAAACCGCTGGATAGCGATTTACAAATTGCTTTAATAACATCCGAATTCTGAGAAGTTATTTATAATTGTGATTACTTCATATATGAATTACGCAGGTATAAGAATTTTAAAGTGTGCAGTATTGTTGTTGTTGCTTGTGTTTACAGTGTCCAGATATTACGGAATTTGTAATTTCACTAATTGCTAAATGACTCTGCTTTCTGTTGTTGTTGTTTTTTCAAAAATTTGTCCTGAAATATTTTAAAAATTTCTAATTCTTAATAATTTTTTTTAAAAAATTATTTTAAACATTTTCTTTAATTACCTTCTTTTTTACTTGTGGAGCTTATACAATAAGTTTAATTAAAAGTTTTTTCTTAAAATTTAAATTGCTTGTGGTCAAAATGTTTCACATCTGGACAATAATTAAATTTCATTCAGCGGCCGATCATGTTCTAGTCGTGAACTCGTAATGAAGGGGTGGCCCTAGCGACTTTCTCAAGGGTTTTACGACATCTCCATTGAGCATGCGCATTAGGAACCGAAACTCATCAAGAGCCAAGGAGGTTTCGCTTTAAGCGAAATGTTTGCGATTTTTAAACATATTTACTGTTTAATCGTCGGTTTTCTGCTGATTTATTGTTTATTTATTTTGTTAAAATAAATATTCTTTATTCGCAAAGTGAACTGCGTCTTCACAAGAAATTACTACATGTGACGTAGATATCGGAACAATATCTAGTTGGCGCGAAAAGGGGCCACTTTTTACATTTATGGCTCATGCAAGGAACACTAGGTATTTCTCTGACAAACGGGATTGTGCAGTAATTTTGGCCGCTAGTGTATGTATATAAACAGAGTGAAACGTGTAAGTTCCCTTCTTTGTTTTCTCGGGATGGACAGCAGGCGGCGGGCGAGGAGGAGGCGTTGCCATGGTGCGGTCGCTGATTGCCGGACTCTGTGGCTGGCTTTCATCAGACAATGTTTGTTATTGACTTCTTTATCGGGTCGGCTTCTTGCTGGCTCTCCAGCCACGCTCAATCAATCAAGCCACTGACCACGTCTGCCGCTATTTCCTCCCGTGTCTATCAAAGGCCCCTCCTCCACCCCGAGTAGCTGACAGCTCGTTCCCGGTCGCCGAACGACTACAAAAGCTCCCGCGATCGTACAGAACTTCTGCCTGCCCTCGCCACACCACTCCAAACTAAGCACACATCCGAGCAGGAAACAAAGAGAATTTCTGCGCACAGAATTATGGTAAAAACCCTTTGTGCGCATGTCAGCGGCGTCCATACTTCATTGTTATTTCACACGTGTAACGCCTACAAACAGAAAATAAACGTGAAATTCGCCACACCGTCTCCCATCGCTACTGTTTCTAATTCAGTGGTTTGTTATGTCATAGATTTTATGGTTCCCTCGGAAGAAGGAGCAAAAAAAAAAAAACCGCAGCGACAAAGGGCAGTTTTCCGGCATTTCCTCCATCTTGTTTATTAGTCGCTTCCAAACCAGTCAATGTTTGAGATTCCCAACTAATCACGAAAAGTCCGGGATAACTGTCAGCCCACGGGCCTCAGGTTTAATATAATAGGTCTACCTTAACCCTTCCACTAGTCAGAACGCTTATTAAGGAAGCCTGTACCGCTGTAACTGTATTACAACGCTGATAATTCCCATCTGCCGTTTCTGTTATCCTTCAAAATGGCTTCACTAGATTCCACAAGTTCTTAATTTTCAGAGACTAGAATAATAATCGGATGGGCTACTTAATTACGTTCAGCAGAATTTCTGAAAACGACTTTTCTTGTACACATTTATTTGTTCTTTTATGGTATTGGCATAGCAACTGCACCACGGAATATGAAAAACAGGTCATTTGATCTACGACGAGAGGAAAACATGCCCGGTTGGTGCCACTCTTCAGAAAGAGTAGTAAACGGACGAGTGATTGCCACAGCAACGTGACGGGCCGCCTGTGCTGAATCACGAGCAGCCTTTTCTTTCACCTTTCAAGAGAAGCAGGTCCTCCAGCCTTGCCAGAGTGTGGAGATTCTGCCCCGATCCTGTCGCGGCCACGCCGATGGTAGACGGTGGGGCGGACTGGCCGCCGACTCGGTCCACCTGTCCGCAGCTCTTCCTGGTCAGAAGTAGGGAGCGGACTCGGGACGACAGACGCAGGAAATTGGCGATGTCAGCCACTAAACATGAACGCGAAACGACAGCATCCCGTCTCGTGGGAATGTCACTTTTTTGAGGAGACCCCTTTTTTGTTGTTTTCGCGAATGTGCAGCCCAATTGGACGGAATGAATCAAATTTAATTTAATTCCGATGATTCGATCCGACCTGACAAATAACCAGACATCTGCTTAACAGCAAATTCTTCGGAAACATTTTATTGCTTCAGGTTTTTTTTCCGGAGTCCCAGAAGAACAATTACGAAGAAGGCCTATTTTCAATCGTGTTATCGCGTCCGCAAACCAAAACGGGCAGGAGAGGACGAAGTCGCACCTGACTAATCCCAGTCCCTCTATTCATCGAACCCTCCGACCGACAGCTGCCTGGCTTGATTGATCGACTAATGCACAGATAGCAGCCGTAATCAGTCTTGTCTTTGTTTGTTTATAATTAACGCTCGCCGTTTTGCCCGAAGTCATTACGGTTTCGTGTCGTTGTTTTCTTCCGAGGACAGAAGCAATTTGCTCTCGATTTGTGTGAAAAGACATTTTGCAGCAATAATTCTCGCGGTTTAACGAATTCTCGTCCGTGCTGTAATTTTATATACATAAGGGGCTTGTTGGCTGCATCAACCTGTCCCGATAAGATCAGTCTTGACCCTGTGTCTGTCGCGCCTTGGCAGCGTCGGGGGAGAATCCTTTGTTATTAGTGCGAATCGTGCAACTGGAGTTAAAACAAATTAAAAGTCTGAAACGGCTGACTAAACTCCAAAGTTAAATTCAAAACTCAAGAAACATCTGGTATAGACAAACGCTTCTGCTACATCCTGGTCCCTACAGACAAACAGAACAGTGGCAAAGCTCGCCCCTGTCTGATCTGGTTTTGTTATTTGATGTCCCCCTTGGCCAAGCGCTCCTCCACTGCACCGTCGACGGGTCTGGTAGACACTGGATCTTCAAAACGTAATACCGTTGTTTTGTTTTTTTTTTATAATTACGAGTTTTATGTCGGTAATTCTTATAAAAGTCAATTTGCGTCACACGTTTTCCGCACCCCTTCCTCGCTTGGGTTTGTAAGCTAATTACCTTTAGATCTTTTCGCATATACGCCCGTTTGCAATCCGTGTCGCTTATGACATTAAACGAACCCCGAGCGTGTGACTGACTAATGTAGATGGCGTTACTGACTGCGCATCACACACGCGCGCGCGCGCGCGCGCACATATCCTCGATGAGCACAAGGGAAAACGGACTCTGGCCCCCTTCAGTTCTCCTTTTTTTTTAATTGCCAAGGGTCGATAAAAGTTGAGCTATTTCGAGTAAAACACAGAAATGCTCGCGATAACAATGACAACGTCTGTAACTCGCCGACTGAGAGTGATAAATGTAGCCAACAGCACGGTTTGGACACGTGCTCCACAGCGGTAATTACCAAACAAAAGTATTCAGTTATTCAACAATTAAAAGACTTTAGAAGAAAGCTACCTGGCGAGGTGTGCAACTATGCCGTTCAACCGCCTAATTTACGATGTAGATACGTTGATGATGCGTCTCTCTTCTTTTTTTTTTTTCATATTTAACTTAGTCCTACAGCTGATAGATAATCTGTTTACTGTGGCTAAACTCAAACATCCTATTTTTTTCAGTTTATTGTTAGGTTTAGAGATGATGAGAAATTACCTTTCTTTTACTCGAATAACGGTCATATTCATACTTCCGTCCTTCGTAAATCAATATTCAAATGTTACAATTAAATGGAACGCCTGTGGCTTCGTTCCAGTTTCATACAAATCTAGTCTAGTTTTTATTTTGCTCTGCAGACCTTACAAATGGGTTACAGTGTGGGCCTTTCTGGTAGGAAGAATGCCTGCCATTGGCCCTTCCGAGTCTGAACGCAAAACGTACATGTAACTTTAATAACATCAAGATGCAGAGACTTGAGGCTTAAAATTCAGGAGACTTTTTCGTGAAGCATATACGGCTTATCGCTTATCCATTCTTGGTGATAATACATTTTTTCTTCCGCTTTATCTCCGTAATTCGCATATGTTTTACTTTTTCTCTTTCTCCCGCGAGATGTCGACACAGGTCCTCTCCGCTGTTCACAGCATTTTGCGGTTTTATTGAATTGAAAATAGATTTGGGTCGGCGTTTGATATGAAGTACAGTACGTACCTCTCTTATGTCTTTTTAGATTTGTATTTTCGTTAAAATTCAAAATTGTTTCTGCGCAGATAAATTCTATGTAATTCAAAATTTGACGACGAGTTAATAAAGAAGAGGAAAAAGCGGCTACGTCCGTAACCAAAGTGACAGGTTAGATCGCCAGTTCGCGAACAAGACATGCACAGCTGTAATCTATCAAATTGGAAACATATATATATATATTATCCTTTCAGTGCCGGGCTAGCAGCAGCATTTGTGCGAAGTTCAAGCTTTACATACGTGAAAGGTCAATCGACTGTGGAGGAAAGACAACAGTGAGTATAATAAATACGCTCACGTATTTGCTAGAGAAATGGCGCTTTCGTATTTCGGGGCTACGACAGGGGACCGTTGGTCGATGAAAGTCGAGAATGAAAATTAGTGAATACGAAGCAAATAATCGGAATATAAAAAGATTCTCGTAAATTGCACGGGGTTCAGGAAACGTTTGCCTATCAGTTTACGTAGATTTTCATCCTGTACAATAATATATGGGGGGGTTAAAATCTCAGATATTCGGCTTTTGTACACGATCGACGCCGGTTCGGTATCTCTTATTTATTTGTTCAATATATTTCGTGGTCCAACCTCCTGACCTTTACTGACCTCCTCTCCCGGCCGCCTCTATTCTAATCGGAAAAGGGAATCCTGTTGAGGGGAGTCTTCCGGTCAAGTTAACGTCTCGCGGGTCCGGTTGGTGAGAGACTCTTGGTGAATGACCGATAAGGCCGGCGTTCAAGATTCCTCCCCGTTAAGAGAGCTGATAACTGGAGGTAATATTTCTGTCAACTTCGGTAACGCGAACAAAAACAAACGACGGCCTCAACCCCGAAGCGCTGCTGTAGCGGGTCGGGAGTTTGTACCTTCTGAGCGGCTCCCCATTTTCAATATGTATGCGGACCGGAAGAGACCGCCGCTCGCTTAGAAGACGTTTTCCTGGCGCTAGCGTAGTAGAAGGGGATACCCGACGCAGGAGGAGATATCTAGAATGTTGAGTTGTGACTGTAGTTTAAGCTAATGTCCAACACTTCGCATTTATGAAAATTCACCTCCCTTAACGCACACACACGCACACACACACACACACACACACACACCACACGCGCGCGCATTCACGCACTCCCATATTTCTACATAATGGCAAACCACAACTGGAAAAGCAATCAATACGGGCTATCAAGTAAAACGTCCATTGCTGCCCGCCCGCCCCCGTCGTCTGCAACAAGTGTTTTCTGTTGAAATATTCCCGACCGCTAACGAGGTAAAAGGGAGGAAAATGAAAGTAGAACACACACTAGAAAAAAAAAACAAAACAAAATAAAAACTCTGGAAATTATCCTCAAGTCTTGATAGAACAAGGAAACATTGCCCCCGAAAGGCAAATAAACAGAGGTCCCGGCTAAACAAACCTCTTGTTTATTGTAGAAATATTGGCTTTCACCACCCGCCATTTACTGTTCTCCGTGCCAGTGAAGAACGATCAAAGTAAACAGGAGACGAGCACAATGGCGGACCGAGCCGAGAACGATCAACCTCCGGGATTCTCAGCGTTACAGAAGAGTTTAAGCAACTCATAACAATTAACCTTGAAGTCGATTGAAATTCTTGACCCTTTTTTTTGGTTGTTTTTCTTTAAAGGTTGTTTTCGGAAGCTTTGTTTTTAAACGTTTTTACTGCTGGATGCTACTCGCGTCGTTCGAAATGGCATTAAAATCTTAGCCACCGTTTCGTATCAAAGTCGAGTCCGCCCTCGAGACTGCCGATGGAGGAATCTGCCTCCCACAGGGTTGTTGTTGTTGTTGGCAGATTTTCACTAGAAGTAGCCTCGAACAACAGAGAAACCGGTCCGTTATCAAAGGGGACAGGGTTCGGCGAGGGAGGCTACCACGGCTCGTGCGAGAACTCACAGGAGAAATCAAGAGACCATCAACGTGATTTCTAATTAATACGACATTAGCAGTTTTACGGTTTTTGGTGGGTTTTAAACCCCCCCCCCAGATAAATAGATGAAAAAGGATAGAGTTTACTTCAGGCCTGTAAGCATTCATGGCTTCTTACATTTGATCGGTGCCGGAAGCAGTCATATTACGAGACTTATTTACAAGAACCAATATTATATTTCGTGCTGAAATCATTCCGCGTTAGCCAGCCCCGTCTGGAACAGCACAACAAAGATATATTGAACATGGGCTGAATGTCGCGAGCAAATCAACGAGCTGACAACAATGCATCGATTCTAAATAATGCATGCTTTCTGGGTGCAAAGAACATACGAAATATTTCTTAATTTCTGTGTGTGTGTGATTCATAATCTTATTATCGGTATCGACCGATACAGGTTTCAAGTCGTGTTACGTATGCTTTTCCGATGCCTATAAAAGGTTTTATGGTTTCACATTTTTAGTCTCTCTCTCTCTCTTTCTCCATCTCTCCATCATCTCTCTCTCTCTCTCTCTCTCTCTCGCTCTCTCTTCTCTCTCCTCTCTCTCTCTCTCTCCATCATCTCTCTCTCTCTTTCTCCATCTCTCCATCTCTCCATCATCATCTCTCTCTCTATCTATCTCTCTCTCCATCATCTCTCTCTCTCTCCTCTCTCTCTCTCTCTCTCTCTCTCTCTCTCTCTCTCTCTCTCCATCATCTCTCTCTCTCTCTCTCTCCTCTCTCTGCATAGAGGCAATCACGGATACTCGTTTACAAAAAGTTAAACGTCAACACAACTCTTTTAAAATACAGCATTTACCGCTGCTGTACCGCCATGCAGTCGACCGGTCCGCACTCTTCCAGACTCGCCTCCCTAACGCAGCACTGTTCGCCAATTGTGACGTATTTCCGGGACGCGGCCCGCCAGGCGAGCACGTGTTCAAGGCCGTCTCTTTCACAGCCATCATTTCGGATTTGAATTTTTTTTTTTTTTTTAAAAAGAACATAAAACTTAAATAATTAAATAAATAAAATTCTGTCTGTCCTTGAAAGCAAAAGAAGGGTGGAACCCGAAAAAAAAAATCGTATGCCACTTCAAGAGCCCCTAAACCGAGGCCTGTTAGAGCAAAAGAAAGCAAGTCGGATCCCGGATTCCCGAACTCGACTGCATCTTGAAAACCGTCGGTCGAAAGAGGCGAAGGCGTGAAAAACACGGATCGGCAACAAACAAAAAAATATTGGATGCATCTTCATCCGATATTACGACCACGAGGTTGGAGCCCCGAAAAGCAACCCGGATTACCAAGGTAAACGCAGACGCTGGGCCTCAATTAAACATAGCAAGATAAAACAAGGAACCAGAGGAGGACGTTCGCCGATGTCCCGACAACTTCCGAGACAGAGTTAATTCAAACATAGATGAGCTAGGAACGGATACCTTCCGCCTTCCCTCCCTTGTTTTCGACCATAAATAAGATCCACGGACTTATGATTTGCTAACCGGAATTGCCCAATGGATAAGACGAAAATTATTTAACCATATCTTCCTTAAATGTACGCAGGGAATCCTTTGTAAATTTAACTTTCAAAAGCAGGTGTCTGCTGCTGACAGAAGCTCCACATGATAACCAAAAAGAAATATACTAAATTTAGCCGATGAAAAGGTCAGAAAATCTTCAGTTTAGATACCACGAGTCATAAACGAAGTGTAGGCAAATTAGGCTGCCCAGTCCAATTAACGCACTCCTACAGTAATAACAACGGACGAATAATCTTAGCTAAACCAAACCTAAAAGGTAAAAATACAGATATTTACAGGCTCGATTTACGCACCAAACATTCCAAGGAAATGTATAGAGTTCTTCGATAACCTCAAAGCTATTTTAGAGGAGGAAATAGAATCGTACCTTGCAAAAGGGCAGGTTACTAATCATAGAGAACGTTTGTGTAGACAGGTTGGCTGCAACATCAGCGCACAGTATTGGACCTTACCATGTATCTAGAACCAAATCACATACCCATTATTCGAATAGGTACAGTGTAGTTGGTAAGATAGACAGGGTGTAGTTTATCAATAAACTCACCCCACTCTAAAACATAACTCATGAGGTTATTCCCTGGGGTGATCACAACCAATGGAAATTACCTTTAGATTAGAACAAGCATCAACTGAACCAGGCATTTGGAAGATGAATACGAAAAAGGTTCCCTCTAATTGCTACACTTCACATTTTAGTAGCGGAGACCCTATCCTGTATGACTATTGATAGCTCTGAGTTCGCGAGGCTGCATCTGATACCCGTACTAACCCATTCAAGACCGAAGAGGCGTGGTTGAGGTTCTTTAGGAAGCATCAAGACAACTCCGACAGTCGGAGGATTAGATGTAATACGGAAATACTAACAAATTCGGGTATTTATTTTCCCTTTGCTAAAAACATGAACATAGATAAAGGCAACTAGCAAAAACCGGTTGAGGATTTAAAGCTGGAAAATCCACCGCTTTAGTTTGCTAACCTGAGTGAAATACCAGTGATGTCAGAATGGACTCGTCGTGTCACTGAATCAGAGTTAATCAACTTCTTGTGGCATGAACGAAAACACCTGGTAACTAAAAATACGGTCCGCTTTTCGCGTAATCTAAGGGGATTAAAGATAGTAAATAAACATAGAGAAGGCTAAATATGTGCTCAACGAATTCAGACAGTAATAAATGCTGTAAAACAGCGGCATATTGAAAAATGTGGTAAGTACTATAGACAGGACAGATATAACACGCCTATAATACTGATAACAGAGTAGCAACCCTGTGCAGTTAGCCGAATGCCCACCAAATGCTTAATAACAACTTAAAAATACCCCCAAACTGTCAGATTCACACCCATGCCTCAGATATCCAGTGGGAGGTAGTGCACGAGATATTTTCAACTAGAAAAGAAAAACACAAGTTCAACTGGAAACTAGTAAAAAATTTTCCGGAATGCCTGCCGTTCCCGGTGTCTGGGTGATAACGGTCCTTGCCACCTTTCCCTGTCTCCGTGGACAGGCAGCCTGAGACTGACTTCAACACTCGACATAATACATTATAGAATTATTCCGCCCACACTTGGCATATCTTCGGTTCTTCAGGTCAGAATAATTGTAATTGCCTCCTAAATTTCTTAATCTTTTTGGCCGAGCAGATAATCTGTAGTCACGAGGCTTTAGATGACGGAAAATCCATTCCAACCGAATTGGGTTTTGAAACAACATTTTTTTTTTGAGAAAAGTTGCGACAAAATTATGCATTTCAGGGCTCCATTGCCATCAACCAGGGCAATTTGCTGGACCGCTGGCTGATCGGCAATGCATTTAGCCGCATTGACGCCCACAATAGACCAGTATGGTTCTGCACGTTGCTATCAAGTCAAACATCTGATTTATCCGGGTAAACATAAACATTTTTGCTGCTCTCTCTCTCTCTCTCTCTCTCTCTCTCTCTCTCTCTCTCTCTCTCTCAGAACAGAAGACGCGGAACACCGGAAACCGCTGTATGAGAAATATTAGATTTTCTTCGACCTCCTGAGAAGATCGAAAAATGTTTTTTTTTTTCTTCTAGTCCATTCATACGAACCCCACAGAAGGAAAACTTTGTCAATCGTTCGGATAATCTGCAGCTGTTCTGCTTCAAAGAGTAATGGTTGGGTGATTGGCTACCTCAAAGTACACAAATTACTTTCATAAGGGTAGGATAACTCTCGCTTTTCAACAGCTACGGACGTGGAACCGATCCAGATACTTCATGCCCGGGTACTAATTTGCACGCCGCACTTGGATCTCTCATAATAAAGGTAAATTGCGTAACAGCAAAAATCACAGGGAAAGGGGAAACACAATATAGACAAAAACAGGCAGCCTCGAGCAACTAAGCTAAAAATTCAGACATACACAGTAAAACCATTAAATTAATAACAAAAATAACACATTGTAATGTAGGCAGTTTACAAGATGGGAAATAACGCTTCTGTATCCCAATCGTGTTTTTAGCCAATCGGATCAGGGATTTTCGCAGTCTCACCTTTGTTGAAAGGTCAACATAAATATCACGGCATCTGATGTTTCTGCTGAGTTGATGCGACTAGGGGAAGTGGGCCGCGCAAGATTGGGTACTCCCGCTTCATTCGCGAACAACAAATACTAGAAGTCACTGTAGCGGCAAGAAATAGTCTATACCCCATTTCTAAGGGAAAAGTGAGCAGAAAATTCTTATTTTTTTAAAAAAAAAAAGAAATTAAATCGTAAAATGTACGTAAGTTAACCTTATGTTAAAGCTGTCGTGTCGGAATGCGGGCAGACATTTCCACAGTCGAAAGGCGATCGAAATTCCTGTCTTACCTACGAGAAGAATCCTTCACTGGGCGTTTTCTCTCACACTTCCGTATTTTCTCTCGTCGACTTCACTTTTGACTTAAAAGAAGTTGCCCGTTTTACGCTCCCCCCCCCTTTTTCTCTACTTAACCAGAAGACGATTTTTGTATGAAACAAGATAAGTTTGTGTTCATCGAAGTTTACCGTTCTCCTTAATATTTTTTTTTTTTTTTCCTTGCACGTCAGAGTTTTACAACAGATGCTCAACTCCTCCACTGGGGATCGCGTTCCTTTGTGACCTTTAAATAATGTTAGAAAAAGTAACCAAGACATCGATGGCGGTGCTGTTCGACTGTCCTTGTGAGCTTTCCTTGGACAGCGGAAATTACTTCTACAATCACATGACCCCCCCCATACCATAACACGTGACTGCGACAGCTATCTGGAGCGGGGGCTCGATTTTACGGCGTCCCAAACCTCGTTGCTAGGCATCCTTGCTGGCGGCGCGGGCGTCTTGTTTCTTTTTGTTTTCACCTGATCCGGTGGTGTCTTCGTGCAGCAACAAAGATGGCAGTAAGCCGCCTGGCGGCAACCCTAAGAGACATCGCGAAGCAAGCGCCGCTACTGAGACCTTCATAATTTAATAATTTTAGTTTCTTCTCTGGCAACACCAGCTCAGAACGTTCCCGAAGTGTTCCGGTTTCTTAATGGGATCTGTAACTTAATTAAACTCGAGGACCGACGACGAGAGCTGTAATTACGTCTCTCCAAATCTTATTCGCTGAATTCTGAAAGGCCGTTCCTAGTTTCTCCTAAGTCTACGACTTTTTCACCTACTCCCCCCCCCTTTTTACTAGGGCACCCTGTGGAAAGAAAGTCATTAAAGGTCTGTCGGGATAGTGGAGCATAAAAAATTCAGTTGCTGAACTGGCAATGATTATATTTCTGTTTTCCCAAAATTCAAGTGGAATCGGAGCTACACATGTTGGATGAATACCAGACCGTACACACGCACACACGTTTCTTCTAATAGCCCAGTGACACGTATTAATATCAGCCTGGCCCCTTCCAGGAAATGACCGTTGGCGTGACAATGCGATTTTAAAAAATTTTTGGAGTTTTTTTTAAAGGGGCTGATTTCGATGTTTCAGCGATGAATGCTCAAGAGAGTTTTCGATCACGTGATTTGCTAGCGTGTGACATTCGCTGATGCTCTGATACTGCGCAGAAATTCCACACACACACACACACCCCCCCCCAACTCTCGGGGCGGTCTTGTAGAAGCCGGAATGGCTTCCCACTATTTCAGCTTATCAAAAGAAAGCCGAAATGTATCCTAGTTACGCGCATCCCAGACGCTGTTTGCTTGGGCGGAGGGAGGGGGGGCGGTAAAATGTCTCGTTTCACCTACATTTTTTTAAAATATTTTTTTTTATTTATTTATCAATAATGATTTTAAAGCGATACAAATCTTTTACTAAGAATCTCTGATCCTGCGCTTTTTTGAGTTTTGCAACCAATTAATCCAGCATCTTATTTTACTTCTCACACGCTGGTTTAGGATTAGCGTTAAAACTTCTTCATCCTGTTAGTGGAAACCTCTCCGGCTTAAGGGATGTCATCTAAAGTGGGCAAATGTAACTCGGAAAATTCTTGGATTCGCCCCGTGCTTACAAGTAGTCCGACACTTCTGCCGAGACGGCTGACTGTGATCCCGTATCGAGGTGCACAGAAAAACTCGCCAGCTTGGGGGCGATCTTGTCTTGTTCGGCATGGCTTCCTTCTTGGCGTCCTTCTTTACCAGCTGGTTGCGTTGGTTTCCAAATAAAGAGCTCTAGTAGGGATCTCTCTCTCTCCTCTCTCTCTCTCTCTCTCTCTCTCTCTCTCTCTCTCTCTTCTCTCTCACTCTCTCTCTCCACCTCTCTTACTCTCTGTACTGACGTCACACACACACACTCTCTCCATCTCTCTTACTCTCTGTACTGACGTCCACACACACACACTCTCTCTCTCCATCTCTTACTCCCTGTAATGACGTCCACACACCACACTCTCTCTCTCTCCATCTCTCTTACTCTCTGTACTGATGTCACACACACACTCTCTCTCTCTCCATCTCTCTTACTCTCTGTACTGACGTCACACACCACACACTCTCTCTCTCTCTCCATGTCTCTTACTCTCTGTACTGACGTCACACACACACACACTCTTTCTCTCTCTCTCCATCTCTCTTACTCTCTGTACTGACGTCACACACACACACTCTCTCTCTCTCCATCTCTCTTACTCTCTGTACTGACGTCACACACACACACCACTCTCTCTCTCTCCATCTCTCTTACTCTCTGTACTGACGTCACACACTCTCTCTCTCTCTCTCTCTCTCCATCTCTCTTACTCTCTGTACTGACGTCACACACTCTCTCTCTCTCTCTCACTCTCTCTCTCCACCTCTCTTACTCTCTGTACTGACGTCACACACACACCTCTCTCTCCATCTCTCTTACTCCCTGTAATGACGTCACACACACACACTCTCTCTCTCTCTCCATCTCTCTTACTCTCTGTACTGATGTCACACACACACTCTCTCTCTCTCTCTCTCATCTCTCTTACTCTCTGTACTGACGTCACCACACACACTCTCTCTCTCTCCATGTCTCTTACTCTCTGTACTGACGTCACACACACACACACTCTTTCTCTCTCTCTCCATCTCTCTTACTCTCTGTACTGACGTCACACACACACTCTCTCTCTCTCTCCATCTCTCTTACTCTCTGTACTGACGTCACACACACCACACTCTCTCTCTCTCCATCTCTCTTACTCTCTGTACTGACGTCACACTCTCTCTCTCTCTCTCTCTCTCTCTCTCCTCTCTCTCTCTCTCTCCGTGTGTGTTCCGCGCTCATTCGTCCGGCTCACACCGTCCCAGCCTCTCTACAGAGGGATCGTGGTAGGGGGAGAGGGCTGCTTTGCTTCAAATAGCGGCGGTATTACGATACCGCAATTGACAATACTGTTATTTGTTAATACGTTTTGGACTATTAACTCTATCCTCACGGAAGTCTGGCGTATTTCTGTTACCGAAGTAAACTTTCTCTCTCTCGAGCCTTCCTCGGTATAACTCCTCTGCAACTGATACAGTAACTTACACCCCGTCTTAGAATTAAAATCGGAAAGCAGCATGAGAAACCTGCCCATCAGACCCCACTCGCCGCGGCTGTAGATAGATACCTAGGCTTTTTAATATCAAGCCGGCTTTCCGGCGAAGAATCGTCTCGGTCACTTTTAACGCTCTGTAAGCCGCGCTGAGTTGGTGAGCCCTGGCTGACTTTCGGCCGATTTAAAGTCATATCTCCAAGCCTCTACTAATGGCTTCTGATGCGGGTGATTTTTACTTGGTTTTGCTAAATCTGCAAAAGAGATTCCTGATGGCGTAAGAGTCACGTATCACTAATAATGAGAGTGCATCATTCATAAAAGTTCAGCCGAACAGACAACCTTATTCCCATTTATAATGATATCCGCTATTTTAATCTGTCTGCACATATTCCCTTGATTAAGTTTCGTCATCAAATTCTCATTAAGTAGCCATTATGAGAGTAACCAGTATTTCAGGAACACAGCTGTCTGAATTCTGTTCATATCTACAGTCTGCTCATTTAATATTATATTTCCAGCTTATACCGTTGTAGGCCCGATGTTTTCTTTCGTCCTCAGTTCATGTCGCAAGGTGTAGCAGCCCTGCCCTTCAGGATCCATGTTTCTTGGAGCACTGCTTGGTTGCTGGGTTCATCTCGGAATGATCCGAATCAGTGGTTTGCTTCGTTGGCCATAATTACATGTCTATGTACAAGTCTGTATGTATATGCATTTAAATTTGTATGTAAAAAGATTTTAAAAATATAAATAAAAAAAAGAACAAGTATAAACATGCACACAGAAAAAATAAGAGAATAGAGAAGTTTAGGTTAAAAGAAATATCAAATATCAAACGGTCTATCTTACTCTTTGCCTCCCTATTGTGACAGATAACAGATTCCCATAGTTCGTTTTTGACGCGAGAGAAATCGTAACATCTGGGTCAGAAAAAACAAATCCCATTCCATAAAAGTATATAAAAGCAGAATTTTATGTCTTCATACCTTTTTATTTCAATCGGGCCTGGTCACTTTATCTATCTGCGATTTGTCGAATTCTTGCTATATTCAGCTCTATTTTCTTATTTTCTAACTCAGACAGAAAAACAAGATAAGGGAAATATCGCAATCAACTGCGGGAAGCTGGTAGAATATACGAGAAAAGGTATTGATTTTGATGCTGTTTCTATGACAACGATCTCGACCAGAATCCGTGCTTTACCTGCTCCTGATGAAGAATTCTCGCCGCGAATGCAGGAAATCAGCTAAAGGTTTTAACAAAACAGAGCCGGAGGAGTTAGATTATCACTGGCTGATCAGGGGAAGAAGATCGGCGTCGAGTCGAGAACGGAGCAAAAATAGGTCGGGGTGAAAAACACAGAGATGATGTCTACATGTTTGTTGATAAGATGAACTTGGTTCTCTCCTCTCTCTCTCTCTCTCTCTCTCTCTCTCTCTCTCTCTCTCTCTTCTCTCTCTCTCTGGTGGTGTTTGCAATGAACATCTTCCTCAGTTATGCCTGTATTTTTGTTTTTTTACTTACGTCCGACTTCATTAATATCCACCATCTATTCTACAAGCAAGGATTGTCTCTGTGATACTCCTTAAGAGAAAAAGAACTTTAGCTCTGCGTCGAGCCATTTCCTTGCCTATCTCCCCTCTATTGGTACATATGCAAAAGACAATGAAATTAGCCATGTCAAGCTTTAATTTTAAAATACAGGCGTTATCTTAAAAAGAAAGGTTATCCATCTTTATGCCATACACTTCCAACCAAAAGAAGACTTAGCAAATAACGTCACAGAATAGAACCAAAAACTGTGACGTCATATGTTTCGCCATAGTCCATTATTGCCAGTTCTGAAATCGGCGGTCTAATTTTGTTAGTTTGCTGTTCAGTACAGAAAAATATTATTTATTCGTACCAAAATTCTCGTTTATAGCATTGTAAGGACTTCTATTGTGAATTTGGCAGTTGTCAGTGCGAGTAACGGTAGCATGTGAATTTTTAAAATACATCCTTGACTGGAAAGAATGGACGCTGACTGAAGGCAAGACACAAAGAGCAGATTGTGTGGGCGGCCTGTGGATTGATCAGCTGCTGCTATTTCGCCCATGAGAGTTGTTTTAGAACACCGTTCTCAACTAAATGGGCGTCTAAAGTCTATTCTATTTTAACCATTTAATTTTTGAGTTTCGCGAAAAGTCTGCAGAATGCCTACACTTCTACAAGACTGGGATGATGAACACGTCAGTATTACTCATTCTGTTTATTCATTTATGTTAATGTAGCATCAGCCGAGGCGCATGAATGGAAGACAGTAATGGAATTCATCAGCCAACTTAGAGAAAGGCAATTCATTTGCTTAGACTGCCAATGTATTTTTTTCCAGTTTCTTTTAGTATAAAAAAGTGCATACAACTTTGTGTTTCCTCCTTCTTTCTATTTTTGTTTATGTTAGCATGTAGTTCTTAAAAATGTTTACCAAATTAAACCAAAATCAGGATATTCACGATAAAAGCCAATCTGAGTTAATAAGGATACGTATTCACTTACTCTGAACGCAGTTTAATTCGATCCTATCTAATAGTTGTATACGTACTTTATATTCTGCAAAATTCCTTATGCTGATTTTTCAAGCTGTTGTGTCCACAGTCACGCTCGCTTTGGTCTTTTCTTTACCGCTTCATTAACCCTGACCAACAATTAATTCCCTCATCATCATCTAAGTTGGCTTCTTGTTTCCCTGCATCCGATGTTAGTTTCAAAAACAACTTTGTAGTGCGTGTATGAGTTCCGTGACACGACTCATGAACGGAGAGGCCAATGCAAAGGCTCAGAATGTGGCGTCTAGTGTAGAAATATTCAAAGTTCGATCAACGCGCTCACACACTTTTTAAAGGCTCGCCATCGCATTTTTTATCAACCCTTTTGGGGTTTTAGTGTGTCTCTGAGCAGACATTTGTCTGAAGTACGAGCAGCCGTTGGGGTAGTTACTGAGTGTTCGACATTTGAGCAGCTCTCGGTCTGGATTTAAGGGGAGAAACGCTAAACATGGAGGGGCCCAGCTATTGGCGGGGGGGGGGGGGCGTGAATCATCTGGTGCCTCGTTACTGGTTAGTCAGGAATTTCAGCTTTTGTTGAGCGAAAGAAAAACAACGGGACGAATGCAGTATAAAAAGACCAGAATCCCTGCTTTACCAGCGAAGTATAAGTGTGGTAACGAGTTGGCTAAGCAGCAGAAGCAGCCCGACGTGAGAGAGACCTCCCGGGGTCCTTTGGGGGGGGGGGCCCGGTGTCGCGTGGACCGGGCCGCTTGTCGGCTCGACGAACATATCTCAATCACGAGGAGGACTCGACAGAGAACAGGCCACCTCTCTTTACGGGATGCGACGCCATTGACAGAGCCTCGTTCGGAAGTCCAATCGCTCAACAACAACAACAGCGAGCCTCGTTCGGAAGTCCAACTCGCTCAACAACAAAACCAACAACAGCAGCAGCAGCAGAAGAAGAAGAAGAAAAGCCAAATGCTACATTTGAAAAGACATCAACAGGGGTGACGCGCATTTTGCAGAAAAGATGAAAGAAGTTCACTGTTTAGACTTGAAGTTGTCTTTTCTTTTAGAAAAAAAGAGAGGGGGTAGTCAATATTTAATCTAACACGACGGAATCCTGCGCTTACTGATGTCGGTAAATACAACCATGAACAATATTGCGATCTCGTGAGCATCAGTCAGAGTTCTCTTCCGCCGCGAGATCTTCAAGTGCGACTGGGCGAGAGCAGCGCCGTCACGGTCCGCAATCAGATATCTGCGCGCTCTCCTCGTGCGCTGGGAGAACTTCAGGCCGACACAATATAAACGTCTGATAGCAGTTTTCCATACACCGAATATCACTTTGAAAAAATAAAACAACAACAACAAACTATTTGCTTGGAAAAGCTAAAAGACGCCAACTGGGCAGACAGACAGATCCGAGAAGAGATTTTCGACGAGGACCGGTTCCCCAAAATGACACACACTGAAGTCATTAGGAACAAAAGATGGTCCTAGTCTCTCTCACTGGTTTTAGATTGCCGACTACGAGAACAAGAGTGCGTGTCGAAGTTTCATCCACTATATAATTAACTCGACTCCTGTTATGATGGCAGGACGAATGGAAACAACATTTAATGGCATTTCGCATTATTTTACCTAGTCTAATATTTTTTTATTTGACTGGGGCAAAAAATTGCCTCTTTTTATTATTATTATTATTATTATTATTATTTATTATTATTATTATTATTATTATTATTATTATTATTATCATCATCATCATCCCCGCGTGTAGACTAGAGAAGAAAGAATCGCATATACGCATGTTGTCAACCGGTAGGTTTAAAGCAACCTTCTGTGCTTCTATCACTTAATTCCTAATTATCTACTGGGCGATTTTGTTCACATAATTCCAGTTGTTATTTCTGTTTTTCTATCAGAAATTAGTTGAACATTACAAGAGAAAGAAAAGAGAGAGGAGAGAGAGAGATGACGTCAGTACAGATATAGAGAGAGAGAGATGACGTCAATACAGAGAGAGATATGACGTCAGTACAGATAGAGAGAGAGAGATGACGTCAATACAGAGAGAGATATGACGTCAGTACAGATAGAGAGAGAGGTGACGTCAATACAGAGAGATATGACGTCAGTACAGATAGAGAGAGAGGTGACGTCAATACAGAGAGAGATATGACGTCAGTACAGATAGAGAGAGAGATATGACGTCAGTACAGATAGAGAGAGAGGTGACGTCAATACAGAGAGATATGACGTCAGTACAGATAGAGAGAGAGGTGACGTCAATACAGAGAGAGATATGACGTCAGTACAGATAGAGAGAGAGATGACGTCAACACAGAGAGAGATATGACGTCAGTACAGATAGAGAGAGAGAGAGGAGTCAGAAAAGGAATCATGTGCAATTCTATATATATATAAATAAAACAGAATTGTACATCATTCCTCCTCCATCATTACACACACACACACACACTACCTTCAGCTGTGTTTCTCTTAACCAAATGGTGGGACGGTTTTACTGCCGCCACATCAATAGGCAGCACCCTTGGTGTAAAATCGTTAATGGTCGGTTTTATCTCTGTCGTTCTCTCGCCTCCAAGCACCTCTCGCGGTTTAACACTTCCCCGCGAGAAAACAACAACAACAACAAAACCCCTCCATCTGAACAAACATCGTAGTGACGATGTTACCATCTCTGAATTGCAATCTAAGCGCCGAAGTCATGGATTCACTTGCAAAGTAAGATAGACCGTTTTTATTTCGGTAGAAATCTAAGATGGCGAAGGAAGTGGGCTGTGGGTAGGGTATTTATTTAACGCCCCAACCCCCAAATACAACCACGCAATTGGAGCAGTAGTCAGCTGTCACTGTCTACGGAAGGGATGGCGCGTAAGAAACTAAAATCACAACAGTATAGCGCAATAACAATAAAACATGGCGTAAAGGTGAACTGGCGCGGAGTTAGCATACGGAAACGAATCTGTCGCCAGGGTGGCCAAGACTGCTGAGTCACCTGATGTTTCAAGAATTATTTCGGATGACGGCCGAGATTTGCGGAGTGGTCGTCCAATCTTCGAAGAACCCCTAGATCCTTTTTGTTTGACTTTCTCGGAAAAGGGTGGTTCAGGAAGACCTTAAAACACAACACATCGTTAAAACATCGACTTTTGTGGCGAAGGATAATAAGACTTACCAGAAGTTCATAACCTCGGCGAAGTCTGTGCCCTGGCTGCCTTATTATGCAGACGCGTGAAGCTCGGTGGTTACATTTGTATTGCACTCGCCTTTGGCTTTCGTGTGTTTTTTTGTTTTTTTGACAATAGAAAAATTGTTGCCTTTTAAGCTATTATATATATTTTCATTTTCTCTATAATATCACGTGACGATGTGCGCAAGAAAAAAGGCCCATTCAGAAAAGAAAAAAACAACAAAATCTTATAAAATTATATTCGATAAGCCTTTACTAGCACCATCAATTAATCAAAAAAAAAAAGATCTGCAGCCGTAAAATATATAGGAGTTTGTTTGCAGATTTGCCTATTTGAGCATAAGCATTAAGGGAGACCACCCCTCCAGTCACTCGCTAATCTCCACAGAGATCGCATAAAATTTGGTTGCCTATTACCTGCTTATTGTTGTAAGTAGATAAAATAGCTCTCGGATTTTTGAACGCCTGGAATAGGATGAAATACGAAACGAATAAGAATTAAACAGATGGTACACGATAATAAATAGAAGTGGAATAAACGAAAATCCGGATCTTTTGTTTGTTTTTTTTTAAATTTCCTCTGACAATTTTTAGATTTCGGAAAAGGAAAAAGTTAGAAACAGAAGTAGCGTCTTTGTGAAATTTGTCGTGAAATTGGCATTGTCACGTGACTTATTCCCGTGGCAGCGAGATTCCTTTTGGATATCAGATATTTTCCGACTTCTGTTAAATGTGGATCCTGGGAATTTTTCTAGGTTTCAGTTAAATAACCGTTATGAAAGAACAGAAGAAGCCCGCGGCACATATTTCAGTGTAGATGGTTTCCTGGTGATAATCAAACATTCGAAACACTTTCCGAACAATTTCTAACGTAGATTTATTTTTAGCCGCCACACCCATCACCACCCGATGTTAACGCCAAATGCACGGTACGATGGGTGTGTCTAACTTTCCCGAAGACGCTCTGTAATCGGGATCTGTCTCTCTGTGTGCGTGTGTGAGCGCGCGCGCACTCAGTCTTGTAGCCAGAAATGCCAACCAATATTTGGAGCAAGATGGCGCCACCGACATCTTGAGTGCCGTATCAGAGCTCGGTGTTCCGCACTTCGACGCCTACTAGTCTAGAAAATAAAGCAGCTGAAAACTGCAAGATCGCCGTACTTAATTCCAAAAAAGTACCATTCCAGCTAAACTCCCCGCCCCGTTGGAAAACATTTTCTATAGTGATGGCCATCTTACATATTTATTAAAAACAAGTACGTTTTCTTCCCAAAATTATAACTGCAATACTAACGCTAAATCCCCCCCATAAAATCCATGACTTCTCTCTCTCTCTCTCTCTCTCTCTCTCTCCATCTCTCTCTGTACTGACGTCATCTCTCTCTCTCTCTCCATCTCTCTCTGTACTGACGTCATCTCTCTCTCTCATCTCTCTCTGTACTGACGTCAATCTCTTCTCTCTCTCCATCTGCCTCTCTCTCTCTCTCTCTCTCTCTATTCTCTCTCTCTCTCTCTCTCTCTCCATCTCTCTCTGTACTGACGTCTCTCCTCTCCCCATCTCTCTCTGTACTGACGTCATCTCTTTCTCTCTAAATCTCTCTCTCCTCTCTCTCTCTCCTCTCTCTTCTCTCTCTCTCTCTCTCTTCCGCCTGTCTGCCTATCCATTATTCTGAATAGTTTTCGGTCTGCCTGTCAATCGATGTCTCCGTTTCTGGCCAGTCAGATGTTCTTCTCGCCTGCCTCCTTACTTCGCCGCTGCATTTTCATCTTTCCCCAAAGCTGGCTGATTCAGGTACCCAGAACTAACGGTCGTAGGTAAATTTAATTAATTCTATTAACCCCCACCCACCCACCCAGCCTCTTTGTCCGTTCGTCTGCTCTGTTTCTTTCTGGCCTGGACACCCACCCCCCCCATGTTTCTGAACACCACCCCGTTTTATTGAGAACGCAAGCGATTTTCGTGCCACTGCCGAAAAACAAACCAAGCGAGAAATACTAGAGAGGTTTTCTGCTGGGACTTCTCAAGTAAAATGGCGCCTATCTACTCGTGTTCCGTTTTTCCACGAGAAATCTAAAAGTTTAAAATGCTCGGCTTATTTCTCTTCTTACTCGCTTTGTCGAGACGGCATCTTATGGGGCTACTCCTCTAGGGTACAAAGAAAGGAGCAATACCCATGAAGAATCTGGCTTGATTCAATTTGTCTTCTATGGAGAAACTGCCCAGGTAACTAAAACCAGTCGTGTGGGAGAGGAGCCGCTCGTAGAATAGTCCTAGCAATTGAACCTAATTACACAGTCCTTTGGTGACACTAAAGATGCTTGAGTTGTTTGGAGAAGGGAGCTTCGGGCCGAAGAGAAGGAAGTATCAATTTGAAAATAATAGCAAGTAAATAAACGATCAGGCGACAACAGATCGGGAAAGAGAAGGGTTTTCTTGGCTTCTAGGCTGTGATCTGACAGAATCTTGCATTCGAAATCCCACACCTCCTCGCCGTGAAGAAGTTAACCGTGTTAGAGACGAAGCGTGAGTCACGCGGTGGACAAATGAGTAATCTCTTTATGCACGCGCGCACGTACACGCGCACGGGCGGGCGGGTGCGTACGGCCGACCGACAAAGGTGGTGGGTGGGGTCCGGAAACTAGCATCAGGAACAGCGCAGTCGATATTCTGGCTGGTTGCGGAAGCGAAGAGATTGAGAACAACAGCAGGACAGCGGCGGGTCAAGGTCGCGTTGGAATGACGCAAGCAGAGAGAAGCCCATTAATCGGTGCATCGAAGTTATTAATCTTCGCGGACTCCGGAAAGCAAAACACCTGACTCGGTTGACAAATGCCAGAAACATTTAAATTTGTTGTTTTGTTGTTTTTGATTTTATACAAATAAATGAATAATAATCGTGCAGGTGTAAGAAAAAGGGAGGTGGGTGGTATCGGAGAATAATACCTGGCGAGACACGTGACATGTGACTAGTTCTTTTCGTAAAGAAAGACAACTCGTGCCACTAGATTCTGAACGTGAAGTCGTTCGTTCCACAACTCGCTTCATTTCTTACGGTTGAAAACTCTGACAGAACTTTATAATTTAAAAGTACACCACTCACCCGTGGCGTCCGACAGTCTAACATACGTACATAAATTAAACGAATTACGCATTTCCAGAGGCGTATCACGGAAGAACAATAAAGAAACGACACCTTTGTTTCCAAAGGCAGGCTGCTGAAATAGCGGTTTTCAAGAGTTAACATCTACCGAGACATAGATGATGTTGGGCGTAAATGTTAAATGTTATACTTACTCGCTTCACAGTGATGTTCTTGTGCATGATCTACTGTACATAGAGTAGTCGACATGCGGGCAATGACGAGGACATTGTAAGAGCTGGTTTGTCACGTTCCATTGCAGTAGTTGGATCTGAAATAGGAAACATACACGTAACCTTTAGACTTGGGGTAGGTCTCATGTACACCTTTATAGGCTGTAGGTAAGTTACGTGCTTAAGGCTCTTTATGAAGAAAGGTCGGAGTCATAACAACAACAACAACAACAACAACAACAACAACAACAACAATAAATAATAATAATAATAATAATAATAATAATAATAATAATAATAATAATAATAGTAATAATAATAATAATAATAATAATAATACTAATAATAATATAATAATAATAATACATACTAATAAATTTTCTGCTTGACTGTCCTGGAGACATTTAGAAAAAAATGCAGAGCAATCTAAAAGCAATTTGATCTGATTAAAGAATATTTTGTTGCTGTTGTTGTTGATTTTTTTAAAAAAAAAATATTCAAGTCCATATTCTGAAAATTATTTGTTTTCATAAATCGATACATATTTCTCTTTATCTTACGCAGGCATCGAATATTTATCACCTATATATATATATAACGCAGGATTTTCTAAAATTTCGGAATGGTCGGGAAATGGAAGATAGGAAATTTTATCTAATCGAAGATTACAACGCCAGCGGATTAACTCCCCCAAAAAGGCTTAAGTATAACGAGACACGATTTGGCTACCGTTCTATTTCCGTGGAACGTGGTTGTTGTTGGGGGGGGGAGAGAATTTTCAGGCTGACATTTCGGAGAAATCCATCTTCCCACAGATATCTCGCCTCGGAGCTGAAGCGAGACCAGCCCGCTTGTGTTGTTGTTCGTCCACAAGTGGAAACATTCCTCAGCGATGTGTCCCGAGGAGAGTCGGTCGGCTCAGAAGGGAATGAATCAACAATAAGCGATCTATGCCGTCTCGTTCCCGACAGGTAATGTGCAGCTCTCGGGCTCTTCGGGGAGCCAAACCTCCACCCCTCCCAAAATAAGACAAAACACCTGAAAACGGAAACTTACTGGCGATGTGTTTGTTATCCGTAGAAATTAGGTAGTCAATTCGGCCATTCACCCCCCCCTCCTCCAACCGCCTTCTTAGTAGAACTAATTAGCGGGTCTACTAGGAAGGGGTTGGCGGGGGGAGGAGAGAGAGAAGGCCAGAAATAGCCTTATGATTTCTATTAAAGGGCTTACAGATCATGCACAGCGAAGAGTTGTACCCACAAAGTCCAAGAAAACTTAGGGTGGATAAAAGGGCTCATCCGTAGCAGCCAAGGCCAGGTCAGGGCGGTTGACAGATATTAAAAAAAACAACAACAATAAAAATCTTTTTTCTTTTTTCAAAGAATTTAAACGAGCGCCTCCTCCTCCTCCTCCCACCACCAGCAAAAAATTCGCACTAGAAGAGCTGATGCAGACGTTTCGAAATTGAGGAATTTCCTACAGTGACGTCACAAGAGGGCGAGATCGAACGTCATGAAAAGCAACAACGATGAGACGCCATCTGTTCACTGGCATCGTTCTAAATTATGCCCGCGCGCGTGCGTACTTTTTGCCCTCTTCCTCCAGGCAGTGTTGCTGGCCGCAGTGGCGGCTCGGCAGTCGTGTGTAATTAACTTCTGTCTTGGATCCTGTCTGCAAATGTAACGAACAGCGGATGTACAGTCCAGCTTCTGACGCCAGCTTCTCTTTTCACGCTGACTGGCATTTGTCGGTGCTGGAGACCGTGATCAGTGAAAGCTGCTTCGCCGGGAGATTTATGCCAAAACCTGCAGCTTCTGTTAAACGCACCGTCAAGCCGGAAAATTGTCTAACCCCCCCCTCCCATGTAGTATGTCGACGACAAGAGGATTATTAACTTCTTGCATCAGCAAAACCATTTTCGTTTTGTTTCTGACGGACAACTCGCATTCGGACCCCCCCAGTTACTTGTCCTTCACGCCTCACCTCGTCGTGACACGGAGTGATCGCAGCGCCACTTTGCATAGGTCCGCACCAGAGGGCCCTTCTCCAAAACACGCAGCCGGGAAGGGGTGTGTCACTTCCTTGCGCAGACACGAGCGTACGATTTCATAGATGTCCCTCGCCATAACCAAAGTAAAGACACCAGTTTATAGCCGTGTTTGAAGCCATCGCAATTAAGAATAAAGAATGGCTCATCAGCTTACTTTCGGAATAGATAGTCAGTGAGTGTGGTCAGTGGATTTCAGAAGTTGGCTTCGACAATCACCGGGCAACGTGCTCGTGTGTCCACGTTAACAACGATGGCTTCACTTATCACTGCTAACTACAAACAAAGACAATTATCATCAAAGTCAGGTAAAAACTGACGGTCCGAATAATCAATCTCTTTTTCATGAAGCAATTAATCTCGCTAAACAAACCAGAATTTTACCAGATTTTATTGTGTTAATATTATAAGCAATTTCCTGTATTTTTTTTTTTTTAAAAAATTAAGTCAACCCGTTTATTTCACGTTTTACTTTCATTAGTTTGTTTTTCCTTCCTTTCTTTCACGAATTCTAGATTATTTGGCATTTGTTAGAAACAGATTAACTTGGAATTCTGATAAAATGTGATGGTGATGCGGCTACTATAACATTAATGTAATCGTGCTAAATTTAATTTCTGTACTTGTGAATGTCATACATTTGGGGTTTATTGAATGCGAAGCGATATCAGTTTATTTGCTTCAGTTGTCTGATGACATCTGAAGGATGAGCAAGTTTACCGCACACGAGAACTTCCCTACGCAGATGCGGTGTCCTCGGGGATGCTAGTAGGGGGTGCGACGGAGATTTAGACTCGAGTCTATTATAAAAATATCGTGCATTGTCAGGAAGCCACGGACACCGATCTGTGTCTGTTGGAGAAACGTAGCTGAGAAACCAGTCGATATGCTTTCGTAGAAAAAATTCTCAATTAGTAAAGAGCAATGAACGGAGAAAGTAAAACTAGAGACGAACAACTGGATACGGGGCGTCTGGGTTACGAGATTAAATGATGTACTCAAGCCTTTGCGTGGACTAAATAACAAAACAAGGGTTAAATATGATGTCATTACCTGGTCTGATGGCGGATGAATCTTCCCAGTGTTTTTCCGTGCACAGTTTTTGTGTTGAGGGCCGGCTCCTTATGGTTTAATCGCATCCAAAATCTCAAAATCTAACCTGTTTTGACACTTTTTTTTGAAACTATCGTCTAAGTTAAATTATACCTATATAAAGCTTTAACTAAATTATCTGCATGAATCAAAGTTTGTTACCTCTGCAAGTATCCAAGCCTAATTTTCATGATAATACTAATTCCACATGCTAGAAAGACATGAATTTATTATTGTTATATCAATTTTTGCATTAATCACAATATTTTCAGCGTTTAGCGAGTATATTACAATTACATATAACATTTTTAACCCAGTGTCTTCTGCTTGGGGATATTTTCCTTTAAAATATTTTAAAACGCAAACTTAATATTTAATGTACGAAGTTTAATAAATAGAAAGAAATCTTAATAATATTATTCGTTTGCTTATTTATTTTTATTTTTAAAAAAATTAATTATCTGTAGTTCTGTTTCAGGATACAAAAACATCGTAATGACTGACACAGTAAAGATGATTAAAGTCCATCTTTACATAACAATGCCTGGTGATTAAAGATGGACTTTAATCGTCTTTACTGATAAATTAAAGATGTATTCCAGCCGAGGCTTGAAGTTAGTACTGAAGGTCTGATTTACAAGAAGGCTGAAGGCTTGAGAAATTATGCTGGCAAATCGATCAAAGGCGAATAAAGCTGAAGAGAAGCGACAAAAGTTAGAAGGGTTGGCAACATTTGCTTTGGTTACTCGCCTCAGCTACAGTAGGGTACGCGCGAAAGGACCCTGAAAGTACAGAATTTTCATGAGCGGAGCGAGCGAGATACCACGAGGTCACGGGAAGGATGGAACGTTTCTCTAGCGCCGGTAATTGTCGACAGCGATATCTAAAGATTCTAATTGGCGCGGAACTGGGGGGGGGGCAAAAAAATGTGGGGTAAGAACAGACATTTGTTCTTTCTCCGTTGTGTCTGGTCTCGCGTGTCATCGTTAAACACTGATCTCTGTTCGGCTAGTTCGAGAGAGAGAGAGAGAGAGAGTCATTACAAATGGAGAGAGAGTGACGTCATTACAGATGGAGAGAGAGACATCATTACAGAGAGAAGTGACGTCATTACAGATGGAAGTGACGTCATTACAGATGGAGAGAGAGACGTCATTACAGAGGGAAGTGACGTCATTACAGATGGAGAGAGAGAGTGGGACGTCATTACGGAGGGAAGTGACGTCATTACAGAGGGAAGTGACGTCATTACAGATGGAGAGAGAGAGTGGGACGTCATTACGGAGGGTAAGTGACGTCATTACAGATGGAGAGAGAGACGTCATTACAGAGAGAAGTGATGTCATTACAGATGGAGAGAGAGAGTGAGACGTCATTACGGAGGGAAGTGACGTCATTACAGATGGAGAGAGACGTCATTACAGAGAGAAGTGACGTCATTACAGATGGAGAGAGACGTCATTACAGAGGGAAGTGACGTCATTACAGATGGAGAGAGAGACATCATTACAGAGAGAAGTGACGTCATTACAGATGGAGAGAGAGAGACGTCATTACAGAGGGAAGTGACGTCATTACAGACGGAGACAGAGAGAGAAGTCATTACGTAGGGAAGTGACGTCATTACAGATGGAGAGAGAGACATCATTACAGAGAGGTGACGTCATTACAGATGGAGAGAGAGACATCATTACAGAGGGAAGTGACGTCATTACAGATGGAGAGAGAGAGAGACGTCATTACTGAGAGAAGTGACGTCATTACAGATGGAGACAGAGAGAGAGAAGTCATTACGTAGGGAAGTGACGTCATTACAGATGGAGAGAGAGAGACATCATTACAGAGAGGTGACGTCATTACAGATGGAGAGAGAGACATCATTACAGAGGGAAGTGACGTCATTACAGATGGAGAGAGAGAGAGACGTCATTACTGAGAGAAGTGAAGATGGAGAGAGAGAGAGTTGATTAAGATCAATAATGCCTTGCTGGTCATTCTTCTTGAAAACGTTTGTCCCAAGCTAACGAGTAACTTCGTGGCGCCTAAAACCTAAAGATGCCTTGTTTCAACGTGTTGCTTCTCGGTCAGGATTTCCTACCAAGCCCGCGCTTGTTTCAGGCCAGCGACAATTTCCGAAGTAGTATCCAATCTCGGTAAACCGGATAACGATCCATGTTTCATCTATCGACCCAGATCGCCGAAATCTACCGACATAAATTCGAACACTTAGACCAAGTATTAGGTAGGTAGAACTGACTGCCTGTATTTCGAGCTGTAAGTCTTCACACGGCCGCACTAATGGTACTTACGGAATCGCCGAGTCGAGTAGTAGCAGTACCGCATTTCGCGTGGTAAGCGACGCGGAAGTCGGGTAGAGGTTACAAAGAACATTTCCAAGTTTCTCGGAATGAGACACCTCACCTAAACAAATAACTAACAACAAACCGGCGGGATGTTGTTCTTCAAAAGCGCCTAAGCTTTACGACGTAGGAATGCTGGGAAGATATTATTCCCTATGTTTCCTTTTAACCTCCTCCTTTTATTTTAAAGAAAAAAATAACAGGTCGAACTAAAATGTCTGTCTTTCTTTCAACGAGTCATAATTAGAAGCACTTGTTTAAATTTGAAAGCGAGGAAGGGGAGGCGTTTCACCTGACCCCAAGGATATAAATTTAAAAAGTGGATACGACTTCACCCCGGGTCACAGTTGCGAAAAGGGGAAAAGAGAACCCCCGTGTCACCACAACGATAAATGCTCCTGCCTCGAGTATTATATTTACAACCTTGCACACATACACTCTAACGTAGACGAGGGCGCGCGGACTGAAAGGGGTTATTCGAAACCTTCTTTTGCCAAATAACGCTTCTCCTACCCTCCGTTTCCCCTTCTTCCATGCCAACTTAAATCTGCGACTACTTCCCAGAAATTCGAGAAACCAGTGACCTAAAACCGAAACAGATTGGGAGGAGTTGAGAGCTACCGGGTCTTATTATGCCACCGACCGCCGTGGTCATGTGACAACAAATGGAACACTGAAAGGTATCCTGTGGAAAATGAAAGTAATTGGTATCATTTTACACATTTACACACACACACACACACGCACGAAGTTAGAGGAATTGAGCATAAAACTTCTTGCTGGCAAAGAGGATTTCAGATGTAAAAGCGACGCTTCTCATTCGAAAGATAATCCGAAGGGGGAAAAAAATAGGAAAAAATAAAAACAATATCGGCGACAGAACTTTGATGGCTGGTCTGGTCTGGTCTGGTCTGGTCTGGTCTGGTCTGGGCAGAGGAAAAAAAACATACGAAAGCAGAATATTTTAACATGAAGTAAATTAAACAAACACTTTACTGTGTACGAAAACGGAAGCCAGATTTAAAAGAAAAGGGACTACTAGCTCAGATTCTCGACAGGCGGCGCCACCACCGTATCCGATGTCTGCCAATAAAGCCAAACGCGTCACAAAATGTATTTTCTTGGAAAACAAATAACTCACAAAATAAAAACGGCCGAGTTGTGATGTTTTGGTCGGTTTTGGCTACTTATTTGGTCGGCGTATTACAAAAGAGAGTACATCTCTGAGCTGCTGCGTACCTGCGACTGTTTCTCTTTTAAAAAATTTATCACCATCAGGCGCTGCGTTGGGAAGTCTGGGTTAATAATCAAATTTATTCCAAATTCAAAGACACGCGTGGGAAACGGGCCATGGAGACAGTCAATAAAATCACTTTAATCTAAGATATCCAGATTGATACTGACCCATGTAGTCGTTCACTGACCCTGACAAATCGCCTTGAACTCTTCCAGGTATTGGTTCAAACCTTCTTTTTTTTTTTAATGGCAGAAAATGTTACGTGATCCACTACGGAGAGTTTTAGTCTCAGCAAGTCTGGTCAGAGCTTCACCGATTAACTGCTCGTCATCAGCGAGAACTCTACTCGGAGCTCCTTTCCCGGCTTTACAGGAAGGGAACCCAGAGCTTTGACCTAAGCCATGAATCAAACAGTTCAAGGAAAAATCGTACTTCAAGCTACATTGATGGTTTTACAAAACCAGCCTTTTGCTACTCGGAAAAAAAAATCTACTAGAAAGAGAGAGAGAGAGAGATGGAGAGAGAGAGAGAGATGGAGAGAGAGAGAGAGAGATGACGTCAGTACAGAGAGAGAGAGAGATGGAGAGAGAGAGAGAGAGAGAGATGGAGAGATGGAGAGAGAGAGAGAGAGAGAGAGAGAGATGACGTCAGTACAGAGAGAACGAGAGAGAGAGAGGAGAGAGAGAGAGAGAGGAGAGATGACGTCAGTACAGAGAGAGAGAGCGATGACGTCAGTACAGAGAGAGAGAGAGATGAAAGAGAGAGAGAGAGAGACTACTGATGACTGACTACTCGAACTCTTTTTGGTGCCAAGATTTGTTTTGTCACTCATTCTCGATGCCAATTTCATATATTTATATATCTGGAGTCGGCAGCCTTGACTAGCCATTAGCGAAGGTTCACAAGGTAGAGCAATTGAATTCTCATGGCGAGATAAAAGTGCTCATCCAGAATTATTTCCATTAATATCATGGCATCGTAGAGAATGCAGGGTTGTCGTCGAGTGGTAACTCAAGACAGCAGACTCCGGCATTTTGTCGACCGGGTGAGCCAAGCAAATCGCTAACCAACCAGCCGAGAGGGAAAGATACCTGTTATTTCACCAGCGCAGACAACGGATATATTCTTATTTTTTTACCGGGAAGTCAATAGCTCAGTTTTCAAACTGGGGGCCTTACCGTTTGTTGTATGACATGACATTGGCAACTGTTTTGCATGGCGAGAAATCGCTTTCTAAGCATAAAGATGCAATTGGGTGCTGAATTCATCGATTCGCAAATTTTTTCTGCTGCTTACCACAGCAGTCACGGGAAGATCCGGGCGATCTGGGGACCGAAAGGACAGCCAGATTTGTACATAAGTACATAATTTTAACGCACACTTTTTGTTGAGAGAGAGAGAGAGAGAGAGAGAAGATATGACATCAGTACAGAGAGAGATGGAGAGAGAGAGAGATGACGTCAGTACAGAGAGAGATGGGAGAGAGAGAGAGAGATGACATCAGTACAGAGAGAGATGGAGAGAGAGAGATGACGTCAGTACAGAGAGAGATGGGGAGAGAGAGAGAGATGACATCAGTACAGAGAGAGATGGAGAGAGAGAGAGATGACGTCAGTACAGAGAGAGATGGGGAGAGAGAGAGAGAGATGACGTCAGTACAGAGAGAGATGGGGAGAGAGAGAGAGATGACGTCAGTACAGAGAGAGATGGGGAGAGAGAGAGAGATGACGTCAGTACAGAGAGAGATGGAGAGAGAGAGAGAGAGATGGACGTCAGTACAGAGAGAGATGGGGGAGAGAGAGAGAGATGACATCAGTACAGAGAGAGATGGAGAGAGAGAGAGATGACGTCAGTACAGAGAGAGATGGAGAGAGAGAGAGAGAGTGTGTGTGTGTGTGGTTAGTTGAGCATTATTAGCAGTAGGCGAAGAAGTATCGAGAAACCATCAAATATCTAAAAACCCTTAACTGTTTTGTTGACGTTTTTTTTTACCACACCAGTTGTGTCTCTAGTCATGTTGATAAATATATACAAAGTCAGTACTAAAAGAAAAACTGAACACGCCGACAAAGCCGCTTATTCCTCGCCGTATTCACGAACCTAAACTAAGAAAAGCCACAAGATATTATAAGATTTTTTTTTTTTAAAAAAAAAAAAGGAAGAGAAGAAACCTTTCACATTTTAAGCTGAACCGGTATCCGGTCAAACAGATCCGAAACGTATTTATCCAGGTAAAACTGATGATAGCTTTTTGTACAAACTCCCAGCTGCCACTTTTTATTAATACTTTTCAATAAAATTCTCTCTTAAATCCACCCACTCAATATTAAAAGAAAAAAACAAAACAAAACAAAAAACTGAAAAAAAAAAAGTCGGCGTTCAGAACTATCTGAATTCCTTTTACGCTCTATAAATTATTATTACCATATATGGAGAAATGAATTTATGTAATTACCGCATATTTCATAAATTAATAGTTTGTTTGTTTAGTTGTTTTTTTACAGAGACAACATTAGATTACAGCGGGAAAAAAAGGATAAACTAATTTTAATTATCTCCCTTTGATTAATTTTTTTTTCCTCATGCTGTACAATTAACATGGAAAAACGTATATAGGCCTACGCCGTATTTCTCTTGGAGTCACCGTGTGCTACTGCGTGTTTGCTACATCGAACCCGTTCGATTTCGTTGAAAGCACGAACAAAATCTAATCGCATAAACATGATACCCCCCCCCCTCCTCAGCAAACAGTAAACTATAAATAAGCCAGATCCGCCATTAATTTGCGAGTCGGAGGGCGACCGAACCCGAGCATACGTCGTTCGTCGGTCCTTGGTTACGGTTGCTAACCACGAGTCTTACCGTAAATAAATGGTTCTCCTTTCCGTTAGGACAGAGTCGTGTTTTCATTTGCGCGAATAAGAGCCGTCTGTCTGTCTAAACGTCGTTTTTTTTTCTTCTTCTTCTTTGCCTTAGGTTTCGCCATACAACAACGGTTTGTCCTCTGCAGGGACAGGGAAACCCGGTGGGTTGTGCACGTCGTCTGCTCTGCTGGCTGTGTCAAGCCCGGACAGCTCGTAAATAGTTCCGGGTATCCGCCGCGGAGAGAGACCTTTTTATCACCTTATAAATCACAGAGCTCCGCATGCGGTGTTACCAGTGATTTATTAACCCCGGTGCAGTGTTCCGGGCCCCGGCCCAACCTACCAATCTGGGGGCTGAACGGCAATTTCTCTCTCTCTCTCTCCCTCCCCCCCCCGTCTTCTTCCTCGCGGAGGGGGGGGGGATGGGGAGAAAGATGTCCAGTCGATGCGGACGGAAATTTAATACAGGGCTCTGGATTATAATATGCCAACTTTGTGATAGATTGGATTCTGTAGAAATCCTGGCAGCCTGACTTTGACAAATCGTCCCGGTTCGAGTTCAAGCGTTCACACAGGTGTGCTGTGAAAAGATGCAAGCTCCTCCCGAGAGAGAGAGCCTATGTCCACAAGCAAACAGATAAACAAACACAACCCCCGACAACATAACAAACTCCAAAGATTCAGACGTGTGCCATATATCTTAGGAGTTAATAATAATAGTTTGTTTTTTTTAAAAAGGGAAAGTTTACGGACTTACTACCAACAAACTAATACTTGTTACTGTCCACCAGAGCAGCAGGGAGCGAGAAATTCGCCTCCCCCCCACCCCCCTCCCGCCATCTCGCGTAATTTAGGTGAGATCCTTTTTCTTCTTCTCCCAGTGTCGAGGATTGGTTTGGTCACGTGCGACCAGCTCGGTCGGAAATCTTAGCGGAGACACAAAAGAGCAGCGGAAGAGGAGACCCGGGGGGGGGGAGGTGGTATCTGAAAACTCAGGTAAACCGGACGACGATGAGTGCGTAGGGGGGGGGGAATGAATCGGTCTCTGAGCGAGTTGGCGCCTGGTTTGACAGGGAGGCTGATTTCGACTCGTGGGTTTTGTTCTGGGTGCTGGGACTCGGGTGTTAGGGTCAGTATTTTCAGCTACTCCACAGTCCGGGGGTGGGGGGGAGAGATTGCTGGCAGTCCGGCCCCCCCCCCCACAGACCCCGCCTCGGCGCGACGAAAACGGGTTTCGTTCTAAACTAAGCCCCGCCCCTTCTGTTTCCTACCCCGAAGGCCAGCGAAGTCAATGGATTGCATAAGAGCGTGGCGGGGGTGGGGGGGGGGGAGAAAAGAAATTGTTTGGCAGCTATTCGTCCCTCGCCTGTTCCACGCAATAAAGAAGCCACCGTCTGACTGTCAGCCCCCGGGTTGGTAACACAGACGGTTCCGAGGACTTTTGTCACTGGGCTTAGAATAACTCCGGTCACGTGATCCACCTCCCACCCAGAGTCTGCCTCGGCTGGGGAGGAAAATGTCATGACGCTTGGCAGGCGAAACTTCATTACGGAGGTTGTCCGATAAGCAGCTCGCCACCACCACCACCACCACCCCTCGAGGGCACAGACACTCGGTGGAGGGAGATATTCGATAAGGCAGAGCGAAACGGGAAGGGGACCAATTATTTTGGCGGAGAGTTTTAAAATCCATTGGCGGTGTGGTGAAGCGTTACATGTCAGCACCGCGCTCGGCTGGATGAACTCACCTTGGATACTACCGGAGGAATCCACGAGGTAACTCAATCAACGTACTTTATTGCGTTAACTAATAACAGTGGGACCCGTCGGTGTGGGGCGGGGGGGGATCGTCAGACGCCGTGGTCCGTCCGTCCGGCCGGCATACAGACCGACCGACCGACCGACCCTCGGCTCCGCGTGCGGAGGCGGCGGGATTTAGCCGACGTAAATAGGTTCGGGTTGAAGTCGAAGTCCGCCAGCCAGCTGTCGTGAACTGTGGCTCGGGGTAGGGGGGGAAAGGCTGGAACTCGGCGTTGCGACCGCGACAGGGAGACAAGAAAAAAAAAAGACACAAATACTAAATGCGAGAGAGTTGAATTATTTTATTTTCCGTTGTTGGTAGCGAGACGAGAAAGGACCGCGGAGCTTTTCTCGAACGGTTTTCGGCCCGGCTTCTGTTCGCTGGCCTCCGGAGACTCCCACGACGGCGGCGAGATGTCCGGTCCGGTCCGGGCCGGGCATCCATCCTCCCGCCCACTTCGCGGCTCCTTCTCACCACCGCACTCCCTCCCTAACTGGCACCTGCGCGCAGACACGAAAGAGCGGGAGCGAAACGCTGGCGGTGTAGGTAAAGAAAGATTCGGGAGGCGAGTAAGGGCTGGCTGGCGCAGTACCCGGGGTCCGTCCTCTCCTCAGATCGGCTCTCGCCGGTGTGTGGCGGTTTGGCATCTCACCGACTGCCAACCTGGATAATTGCAGTATAACTGAAGATTTCAACAAATATCTTACTGATGATAAAGTAATAAAACGGATTAAAATTAATAACTTACCATAAATATTCTATTATTATTATTATTATTATTATTATTATTTATTATTATTATTATTATTATTATGACAGTTTGTAGATCCATCAAACGAGTCGATTTGCCCTGCGATGCACACACACGAGACCTACTGTTGTGGGATAATATCTGGGAAAACAAAACCGCGTAGATTTGTTCTGCGAGTAAAGTTGGAGTGGGGGGGGGGGCGGGGGGAAAATGTCGACAATGCGATTTAGTAAAAATAAAAAAAAAAAAAAAAACTGCATAGCAAATTACGAATTTAATGCCCACACGCGGATGCAGCAGCTAGTGGCGTAATTATCTACCGTCTACACGGTTAGACGTGGTTCTGTTCCAGGTGTCGACGTTGGTTCCTACAGCCGAACAAACCAAAAGTGTCGAGACAAAGAGAAATTAAAACAGACGGACAGCTCCGGGCACAGACCGACCGACAAGGTGCCCGGTGCCATTTTTTTTTTTTGTTTAAAATTAAAACTTCTATCGCCCCCCTTTTTTTTTTAAAAAAATGTTATAAAATCTTCGCAGTGTTTACGTGTTTCTGAAATTTCCTTTTAAAAAAAAAAATCTGTTGTGTCTTTTTTTTTTTTTTCCCTCCTTTATCTGGGTATTTAAACTTCTCTGTTTTCAGTACAGGGCCTTAAGAGAGAGAGAGAGAGAGAGAGAGAGAGAGAGAGATGAGAGAGAGAGATGCAGAGAGAGAGAGGGAGATGAAGAGAGAGATGCAGAGAGAGAGAGGGAGATGAAGAGAGAGATGCAGAGAGAGAGAGAGAGAGGAGAGAGGAGATGCAGAGAGAGAGAGAGATGAAGAGAAAGAGAGAGAAGAGAGAGAGATGCAGAGAGAGAGAGAGAGAGATGCACAGAGAGAGATGAAGAGAGAGAGAAAGAAAAAGAGAGAATAGAGAGAGATGAAGAGAGAGACAGAGAGATGAAGAGAGAGAGAGAGATGCACAGAGAGAGATGAAGAGAGGGGAGAGAGAGAAGAGAGAGAGAGATTAAAGAGTTTTGTTCGCTATTAAATACCGATGGAATTCGATTTCTCTTTGCACCTTTATCCGCTGTTGGTGTTGATTTGGTTTTCTCCTAAAACACCGGACTGAGTTTTCGATTTCTGTCGGGGCTGACTTCCGTGGAAGTAACTCGTTGTTAGCAATTTCGCGTAATTATCGCGGTAACTAAACTAAGCAGATGTGATTTTTTTTTTTTGATTTTAATAAAAGGGGGAATCTTTCACACGGTGCCGAGTAACCTGGATCTGTTTATGTTAGTAATTGATATTAAAAATTTTTAAAAGAGCAAACAGATGATTTAATAAGTATTTTAAAATACAGAACTATCGCATTAGTCTAAACGGGTTTCATCATTGAATGCCATTCATAGCTATAGAAAGGAAACAGAATTTAAAGGTTTGTTCTTATAAATAAAATGATGGTATATATTTCAGTTTCCTCTGCATCTTATCATCACCAAAACTAAAGCGAAATCGTTAAAACCCACCAGAGGTCAGCCCCTGTCCGGACAACCTGCACATACACCACCAACCTCGCCTCCCATCACTCGTTTTCCAACCGAAACTGATTTTTTTAAAAGAACTGTTTCCTTAGGAACCCGACCCGACCTGACCGGCCTTTAACAAACCTCGGGATTGTCCCCGGAGAGGTATTGGGAGGGGATGATCTGTCGTCTATGCGTGAGCGCGTGTTCATTTATTGATTTGTTCATTCTCTTGCCTTCTTCATATTGAAATTATGCGAACATCGTTTGCGTTCCTCATCCCTTTAAACCAAGTTAAATGTGTCTGTTTTTGCGTTTGAAATCTTTTTAAAAATTGGAAATCAGATTACATACACTACAGTAGTTCGAATGATCTAGCAACATTATTATTATTAATTAGTATTAATAATATTATTAAGTATTATTATTATTATTGTTATTAGTTTTATTATTATTATTCATTGTTTGTTTTATGTTTTTATATTATCATTATTGTTATTATTAATTATTATTGTTATGTTTATTATTATTATTATTATTATTATTATTCTGATTATCGTTTTCTCTCTGCTGCTGCTAAAGCTGCTTTTTGTTGTGAGTACTACATTTATTTTGCATTACTTAGATGTATGGCGGTTAGGGTCCTTCCTACCTCACAGCCTGCCCTTGTTGGCATGACTGGGGGGAAAAAGAGAGAGAGAGAGAGGGGGGGAGTTGGTTCAGTCAGCTTGCCTCTGATATACGGATGCGTTGTATCGCTATGTCGTAGCCTCGGTTGGTTAAAATAACCCAGCGAGTGAAGTTCGCTTTTTTTTTTTAAAAAAAAAAGAATACAAGCAGAAAAGGCGGGGGAAGAAGGGAAATCAGCGCCTTTTGTTTCCTGATTAGAGCCGAGGGAGGGGTCGTCGTCCCGAGAAGTTCCAGACGAGGATCCTAACCCAGCCTGCAGACAGACGGAGATCTCTGGTCTGTTTTGTACCACGGGCGAAACGACAAAGACAGATCGGGTGGGGAAGGGAGGGAGGGAGACGGGCTTTTTCCTCCCGCCTCCCCCATCCCACCGCGTTAATTTACGAAAAAGATAACTGAAAAAACACGGAGGGTTTTGCTTCCCCGCCAGAAACTGATGGCGTAGTCGTCTCTCCAGGACTCACTCGAGGGGGCGATCGAGGA